>VZTF01004500.1:0-381717 GCA_013397755.1 Cnemophilus loriae
ATATATAAAAAAATATATATAAAGGGCCATCAAAATGAAAAAATAACGTATGAACAAATTGCCAACTATATGTTATCACATGCCATTTCTCTTCAGCTTGCACATGTACCTCACAGTTAACCCTGCTCTGTCACTCCTGTCCCTCACACAAGTCCCTGCCCAGTTCACCAAGACTCAGAGTGAGAGGTGGGGTCACTTCTCATGGAGGAACCCAGCTTATGCTGTCTCATCTAGAGGTGTCAGTTCTTGCTACTATTCCCTCAATCACAAATGGAAAAGAGGAGGAAAAGAACTCTGTCTTTTGATGTGCCAGTTTTTTAAAGTGACAGACCTGTGCTCTTTAGGCCTTCTCATTCTTGTTTTCTTTCAATGTGCATACATAGACACTCAGGATATCATGAAATCACAACCTTCAAATAATTCTTCAAAAGTCTGTTAGTGCAGCACTGTCTCTGAATGTCCACTCAAGCACCCTTTTTCGGATCATCTTTTTCTCCCACGTTTTTATTTGCATCATCTCCCCATTAATTCTTTTATAGAGTAAATCTCTCAAGGTAGATGAATGATGAATGTTCAATACAATTTTGGTGCATATTATTAGAGTAGTAATGCAAACATCTGGACAATTTAAACAGAAATACTCTGCTGAAAATGCTAAAACATTTGCTTCTAGCTCTTACTGATGAAATTATATTTTCGTATACCAATAGTACACTTTGGCATAATTTTAGGTACACACTTACTTCATTCCTCTGCATTTAGAAATGTGTTACTGTAACTATACAGTAGTAACAGTACAGTTATTTAAAGAAATAAGTAAGTTGGATATTTTTGAAAAAAAACCACTCTGAAAAGTTAAAATTGTGAAAAAGGAAGCACAGTGAAGCTACACATTTATGTAGCAGAAAATGAAAGCAATTTTACTTGAGTACCATCACTGTGTACTAAAGAACTAGTTTTTAATAGTGTAAGTGCAAGGTTCAACCTCTCCCTATGTTTGACCATGAGTATAAAAGCAAATGCCATGTGTCCTACAGGGATACAACCATTTTGCCTGCAGAAGAATGAAGAACAATCAGCATCTTAAAGCTAATTCCATTTTAAAATACTAGTTTTTCTACTATTATCTCTTATCTAATCTTTTAAAGTAAAAAAATGGTAAAATTTTGAGTATGATAATGTATTAATTCCAAAGCAGAGTATCCTTTTTAAGAGTTTTGTATATTGAAAACTGATTTCATTATAGATATATAACAGATGTATCTTGTCTGCTCTCTGATGATAATTAAACCTTATTGATCTATCAACTTCCCTTGAGTAATCTTCTGGAGAAGCCAACATGCAGAAAAGAAGCATTTTTTTAACGCTGTATGCAAAGCGGCATAATTGTATGTTACATTTTAAAAAGTTAGGTTTGATTTTATTTCCCAGAGGGGATTCAAATCATGATGACATTGAAAAACCACAAGAATTATCCCAGTAAAATGCATACTTACAAGACTTTGACCATTACAAACTGGTGTCTACAAGGCCCGTTAAGTTTGTCTAATGAGAAATTACCACTCACTCACTCTTTTAAGATGGTGTGAAACAAACCAAGACAGTGGTGAGCACTTGTGGCACATGAGGTGAATCCCATAATGGGCCATATTACCAAGACTGCACATAGCAGAGTGAGGGAAGTGATTATTCCCTTCACTTGTGAGCCCAAATCTCAACTATTGTGTCCAGTTTTGGGCACTTCAGTACAAGAATGACATTGCTGAATTGAAAGGAGCCCAGCAGAAGCCATCAAGACAATAAAATATCCCTGGATTCCAGGTCTTTAATCTACATCTCCCAAGAGCTGGCCCATTTTACTGAGCTTTATAATCTGAATCCGTTTACCTACTGGCTGAAGTTGCACCATGATGAATGCAAAATCCATTAAGTCAATAGAAAGGAGAAACAAACAGAAAGAAAGAGCTTGAGCCAGAGACCTGATTTGTGATAAAATCATTGCATTTTGGTGGAGACAAGCCTGGATTTTTGAGCCCAGTACCAAGCCAGTTTATGCTTTTTACAGAGCAAATAATACATCTTATTAAATGCAATTTAATAAAATGTACATGGAAGGAAAAAGAAACAAAAAGCAGACCTTGCTCTTGAGAGTACTCTAATTCTAAGGCATTGTGCAAAAGAATGACACAGCCAGAAATATTCTTTAAAAAGCAGCCTTTTCTGCAGGGCTGGACTCAGTACTGTCCATATAGGCTGATCATTCTCTGATGAGAATGAGCATTACACGAGCAGTGAGCAGTACATGCCAGCTGAGGACTTAAACGAAGAGCGTGTGCCTCCTTGCAGGCTCTTCACGCTGGGAAACATCTACACATGTGCAGAGGAATCTGATTCCAGGGAATTCTGCAGTTCCCACCACAACAAATGCTCATTTTGCATATAGCAGGTAAACTTTCTGGATCACTTTCTCAGTCTTTGGTGCATAAACTCTGCTAAGGTCTATCCTGTAGGTGTTGAAACTTGGTGTTTAAACATGAAAAAAGACTTGAAGTGTTCATTCTTAAATCTCTCATAAGCAGTCTGATTTTTCAAAGTACAGAACAATGTTTCCACAGCCTGTTATGAGAAAACCCTGTGTTCTCTATGGGGAAAATGTCAAATACTGTAATTATGTCAACCTTCTAAATGACATCTCCGTAATACTTCCCCGACTCATGAATTAATTTCTCAAAAGGCTTAGACAGGCTGTTTAATTTGGAGAAGACCTGAAAGATGGAAGTTTAGAAGACTGTTTTCAGAACTGAACTTCATGAACAGGCTTAAGAAATTCTGCAATTGTCTCCAGTAACAATGAAAATGTTGAAAAAGTAGCTTTTTTTGTACTAATTGGAAAGACTTCCGAGACTGGGGGAATGCTTGCAAAACAACGCGAGAAAAATCCCCTAACTCTTACTGTGATCCATTCCTAGTATCCAGCCTCTCCTCAATTTCCCATTCACACAGTTTTCCAAGGTTTGCTCCCAGAACAGTTTCAAATATGCTCTGGTTTTGTCAGCTCAGTCTCCTCAGCCCTAATTATCTCATATAAGCATCCAATGAATGTATGCTACTCTTGCAAATAATTACTCCTTATGCACATAAACCAAACCCAAAAATTCAACAAAACCCACACCTCTGTTGGTTGGAATAAGACAAATTGTGACAAAACAGGAAAGGAGCTGCTTATGATTTTATGTTGATTTAACCTACTTTTATGATTACAATTAAAAGTGCTAAGGATATTTATTAATCCATTTTATGTTAATTGGGAAATATCATACTTAGATTTAAGAATTTTATTTGTGTTTATTTGGCAGATTTGAGGAAATTACTATTGACAAAGCAGTCTAAGGGGGGAAAGGAAATGCTGTATACAATTACAGTAATATCCATCACTATTGAATTTCTATTGTGTTCTAAGAAAAATGAAAGGAAGAACAGAGGACAATGTATGGCAAAACATATTTAGCAAATTTTGAAATTCATTGTTGCTATTGGATATTTTTGTCATCTCTTGAAGGGTTATTACTCAGATATAAAGGTCTCTAGATTGGCCATAACATTCACACACGTTGTCCTGAAAAATTAAAATACTGATATACAGCTCTGTTCACACAAGAGCACAAATACATAGTATTTAAGAAACAAATACTTATCATTAGATATAACAAAGCTTCAAAGTATATAAATTCATGATTTTACTCTAAAATAGAAAATCATATTGCAGAGTTCAGGACCCTACAGGGCTTTGGACATCTCCAAAAGAAACTAGCGTGTAACCAACTCTCTTCCTCCTATAGATAACAGAAGAAAAGACGAAATAGAGGACTTGTCTAAATACACAGTACATGAAGTAAAAGGCAGGAATGTAATGTCGGAGTTAGTTCACAGTATTTTACTCTCACCTCTAGGACATACTCCTCAAAAGCTGATCAGAAAAAGATAATTCTCTATTACTTCTGACTCTATTATTTTACTTCTGTTTGCCAGCCCAACCCAGAGCAAAGTGAAAGCGTGAGACCACGTGAGGGAAGGAGCTTGTACCTCCTTTCCAACCCAACCTCCAAACCATACTTTCTCTCTTGCTGACATCACTTGAACAACTGTCACAGAGAGAAATCAAATGGCTCTACATGACTCCTCTCACTTGAAGTACGCTCATGCTTATTAATTATCAATCGTAGTTGATAAATCCTTGATTGCTGCCTTTCTAAAAAAAGGACTCTAGAAAACCTTTATTTTAACCCTTTTATGGTACATAGGCATAAACAGCTTTTATGAAAGCAGCTTAGGAAACTTTGTCTTACTATTTAAAAAGGTGACAAATCAGAATATGTGCTGTGCTAACTATAAAAGGGACAGTTGGATTGACTGAGGCTTCTGTTTCAATTTATTCCACAGCAGGATGTACAAGATACTGATGGTAATTTAAAAGTTTTAATGCTGTTTTTTAGTTTACAATGCTAGTTCAGTTTTCTGGAATTACCTCAAACCATAATAACCAACTATGAAATTTTGTTATTCAGCAGATTAGAGAATTACAGATTAATGACATGTATCATGGTATCGTAGCTAATTTCACAGGCTACATACCACATGCCAGGTATTTTGAATTTGCTGATGGTTTGTTAGTATTTTAAAATATATTAGGCATTTAGATATGAATTAATATGATACACATAGGCACTTTATACTGTTTATTTTATATATTAATAACTATGCATAACAATGAAGTATTTTTCATTTCTGGTATGAGAACTGAACTGCCCAGAAAAGCATAGTTTCTATCAAATAAAACAATCCGTGACTTTATACCACAAAACAGTGATTAAGAAATAATATTTGAATAAAAATGTTTGCACACAATGAATCTACAAAAATTTTCCATTAACTGTTTAGAAAGACAATGGTTGGAAAACGGATTTGTGAGTGTGCATATTTATGTATGTATATTTTAAAATTACTTGTCATCCTCTTTCTTAAAAGTTACTGTGAAACATGAACTAAGAAACATATCCCATTGTTTGCTACCACAGCAACTGCAAAGCAAGGGTGAGTCTAAGATTCTACTTTCTTGTCTTGCACAGATAAAATTGGAAGATGCACACATGAAATAAAGCAAAGTTGAATTCTCATAACCAAGCAAACACAAGGCCTAAAGCAGAATTACATACATCTATTTTACAGATACAAAAACTCCAGTAAAAAGTGCCTCAGTTGCCTTTACGGCTGTAGAAAAACCCATCTCCTACATCTTATCAGAGATAAATAGGCTCTACAAACCAGAAATTAACTGCAGCCCTCGTGTCAGTATTCAACTTCTCAAACAAAAAGAAACTACGGAATTGGTCACTTGCAAACAGTTAACTAACATTTAGTAACTACTCAAAGTTTAAGAAGAACAGGCTGAACTCAAGCAGTTGAAGGAGGAGGAAGCCATTTTGGGTGTGGCACCTGCAAAGTCAACAGGTGCTTTCTTTAATGAATTTAGAAAAACATCCTCAAAGCAAAATTGTGATTCACGTTCTGGGAAACAAGCGGCTGGGGGAAAAGGGAGCTCACAGGAGCTGTAGAAAATGAGGTATATTTGATGTCATCAAATCTGAGGAACAGCTCTTAAATTCTGAACAATTCTTTAATGGGTGAAAAAATGTTCAACTAAGTCTCAGGGAAATCAGTTCTTATGAAGTGGACAATAATATCTGCATTTAACTCGTGGGTACCACTGCTTTGTGCTATGATTGGCTGCCATCTGGGCTCCATCTGACAGCAGCAGATTGGTATTCTCTGCACACGTCCTCGCAATTCCTGTCGCCTGTGTTTGCTGTCCCTTACACACACACACAATACATTATTTACTCAACTATAAACATTTCTGTAATGTACACAAGCAGCATCTACAGTGCAATCATGCATCAGCATTCAAGAGCAATCTAGTATTAATAGTACATGTCTGATCTTTTTACAACTGGTTTATAATATTTTTAAGGGTGCAAACATTTTCTCACCTATAAAGCTTAGAAACCTTTCAATTTTTTGTTTGCTTTCCTTTAGTCCCTGAATTATAAGAGTCCATTATTGTATGCATAGTATTTTTGCTCTCATGAAGGTAACTTTAAGCTAAGCAGGTTAGTTAAATAACTGCAATGGGAACTGTAAGTGTGGCTGAGAACAGAGCAAAGCAGCTGATGTGTTAGCACTGCACAGGAATATTTTTCTTCACCAACAGCAATTTCGTAGGCAGGCTATCGGCACTGATGTACAAACCAGAACTCCTACAGAATCAACAAGGACAGCTCTGTCCTTACTTAAAAGACCAAAAGATGTTGTTCCTCTCCATTTATTAAATGATTCAACATTGCAGTATGCCTGCAACTAATTAGTATGATCAACACAGTGCAGGGCAGGAACAAAAGCAGACCAGCCTCTGAGATGTGCTGATGTAAAAGCACACAGGAGTATACATTTTTAAACCCTGTCCTATAATTTATAACCATTACGTACTAACCATTCCTTGATGGAATTTTCATTTATAAGACTGAATTTAATGTCATTTCTGATTAGGCCTGTCTCAGGATATTAAAACTGACCGCCAGGTTTATTCACTCACTAGCAGATAAATAACTTACTTTCTTTTAGACTGCTGTATACTAAACATTATAAAAACCCAGAAGGTCAGCTACTGACAAGTAAGAATGAAACAAATGCATGTAAAAGGAACATAAATGTATGGCAAAAAAAGAGAGACAGAAAAATATAGGTATATTTGCTAAGTCATATACTTACCATTAGCACTGCGAAGTTACTGAAGTGTGTACTCTGAATGGTGGTAATATTGCCTGCAGAACTAATTATGTGGCACCCTTCTCCCCACCAGCCTCCATGTCCATCTAGAAGGTCAAAATCCCAGAAGGCTGCAATGGGGTCTGTACCCCGTGCAAAGTGCCTCAATCCTATAGTAAGAGGGCTGGTGAGGTTTCCAAAACTGCACCCATCTGCAAAAGGAACAGACTGAATCAGAGAGACGGACTAGAAAACCCTCTAGTGACAAACGCTCAGTAAAGAGATCAGATACACTAAACTATGGGGAAAAAAGCCAGTGGATGTAAAATCTTAATGGTCAAAATCAAAGGTAATGCTCACATCAGAGAAGTTTGCAATGGTATAAATAAATCTGAACATATCAATCACATAATGTGTCAAAATGATCTAATCATCCCTCACAAAAGAGATCTTTTTTATTGTTTCAGATTCTTCAGTTATGACCAGTGTTACACTATTGCCCACGTAACTGCAGAAACGGCTCAGTTTCATGGCATGCTTAATAGCTGAGACAATTCTGCACTTCGAAAGTCACATTCAAACATTTAAAATTGTTAATAGAAATGAGAGCACTATTCAGTATCAGAGAAAATTAGTAAAATGGCATGGGTGAGTAATTAATCAAAATAATGACTCATTAGCACATACAATGTATCTTATTTAGACGAGAGTCTTTAAGAACACCTGTTTTACATCCATCGTATCAGAAAGTATACTGCTGAGTATTGATACATGCAACAGGGCACTGCTGCCACTCCAAAAGCCTGATTTTTATCAGTGCCCAGGACATTAACGCTGCAATTGTAAAGAGTAAAATAAGGTTCCTTCCGATAGCTTTGAGAAGCAAGCATCTGCAACAACACAGTCAACAAACAGTAGCCCAGAATTTGCATTCTAATCGTAGCGCAAGGACATTTCTTTATTTGCAGGACAATCTGAATAAAATTGTGCAGATAGGAACAACTGCAAACATTGTACTAAAGACAGAGACTGTTTCCAGCCTCTCAGCACACTGCATACTCTGCTCCTCTATTCTCTGCACAATCAAGTATACCGTAGCTTTTAGATAAAAGAAAATAATGCATAACAGCTTCTCACCTATTTTAGCAAAAACAGCTGGTGTGGCAACCGTCCTACGTTTCCCATCATCTGCGAGACTTGATGAGTTTCCTGTGCTAGGAAAGAGTTTTCCATTCCGAAAGACAATAAACTGTAGCTTGCAAGTGGAGTTATCAACAGATTGCCAGGCTGAAGACTGAGAGAAGACAGACTGTGGCAAATGAACTGAAGCTACTGCTACAGCATTCTGTACAATGAGAAAAAAAAAGAAACATTTAAAATGCAAATCACAACGGGGTTGCTTTCATGATGTTTTAAACTCCTGTACAAGAAATGTATGCTGCCTTCCTTTTCCAACAGACTGGAAGCAACCAAAGAAGCACGGGCTGTAACCATGGGAATAGGATTGGTACAGTGCATATTAAAAGGGAAAACGTTTTGATTGAATGTGAGAGTCTATATGGTCAAGCTCCCTGCTGCAGAGGTGAGAATGGTTCTTACCGTGCCTGCTAGAGGGTCCATCAACACTGCAGATCTGATTTAAAGAGACAACCTCTACCAGGTTTTCTCCTTCACTTAAAATAGAATCAGACAACTTACATTAAAACATTTCTCCGAAAGGGTACTTAAAGAGTATAAAAATAATTTTATTATTAAAACAAATTACATCTGCAGAGAACTGCAAGTGCAGTAAATAACACAGTTTATAAATATGTTTTTCTTGCTTCATATAAGGAAAATCAGTTAACTATGTTTTAGTCATGCAGCATTAAAAATATTACAAACACTAATGCAGAAGAAGAAAACAAGACAATACTGGGAGAAAATGAATGAAGACTGTCAGATCACTATAATGGCTTTGAGTCGTGTGTTATATACCCTTTTACAAGCAGCTAAATCCCTTACAGCAGAGCTATAAAATACACCAAACATTGTATTCTGAGGACTTCACTCATCAAGCATTTTTTTCCTGCCAAAGTAGCAAACTAATCATTAAAGACTGAGATATTTACAAGGAATAACAAATGATGAGCAATGGGAAAATAAACAGGGAGTCTGTCCTGAGCCTTGATGTGAAAAGTGTATGTATTTAAAAACAAACAAACTACAAAATGTTCTAATTTGCATTTCCCCCAAGGGCAGAGTATGGCTCTGTGCACATAATTTACATAGATTATCACAGTTTACTCATAGCACATGTGCACTACCTATTTCAGAAGTAAAACAATGATCTTCACAACCATATAAACAAACATGACATTAATACACATCCATGTGCTGGGAGAAATACACATGTGAGAGATAAAACATGTTAACAGAGATCAGCAAACTAAAATGAGTACAAGAAGCACCTAGTGACCACGCAATAAATATGGAAGAAAGGCATGAGTAGTCTGTGATGTCATTCGGATGCTTAAATAAAGACTTCTGTACACCATTTTCATTATTCCATGCATATTTTAGGAAGGTTTTTGGATTTTAACACTAAAAATGCAAAAACATCCTTTTTAAAGTAAGTATTCAATCTAGGTGATGCTGCTCATTAAAAATACTCAGGAAAAAAAGAGCAAATAGCAACAGAACATTTCTACATTAGAATTTTAAATTATTATGAAGGCTTTAATTGGAATTAACTGAGCTAAACATCAAGCACTCATCCTGAGATTGTTTCCACTGCCTAATTCACTAAAGCTGTTATAATTGGCTTTATCTCATGCTTCTGAAAAAGACATATTTTACTCTATGATATCCCAAGTATATGCATATGCTGAACCTCTGATTATACCATTTTGGCCTTAAAATTACTACTAAAAAGTATGCACAGAGTTTTTTAGAAGTGTCATTTGTCAAACCCCAGATCACTGTTGAGGACTTATCTGGAGATGTACAGAAGTGTAAGAGAGGTTACAGTGTGATTAACTTTACATTTATACTGGATTTTTATTATTATTCTGTGCTGGAAAAAGCAACAATGATGACATATTAAATTACACTAATTACTCATTATACACAAAAGGAGAAAGCTAGAAGCATATGAATAAGCTTATGATAATGAAACCAACAGCTAAAGGCACTGGGTTAAGCAACAATGTGCTATGACTTGACAAAAGCAGCCCTACACAAACCAGAGAAAACAACAGGTTTACAGCACTTTTGCTAAGAGGGGAAGTCATCTAATTTATTGTGGTTCTCTAATTTCTTCTCCATTGGGACTTACTGATACTAACAGGAGAATGTAGTGGTGTAGACAGAGCTTGCCTGTGGGACTGGGGAGGTGCGGAGCAGAAGCCGCTCCCACCTGCAGCCCAGGGAGCTGGCGAGCAGGGCTGATGGCAGTCCCCGAGCTGGGGCAGGACCAGGCTGCATCCACCCCTCCCCTCCTCACCGCAGAGACCCTTCAGCACACAGCACGGGAGGGAGGAACCTGAGCACCGTGCCCCAAGCCTCACCCACAGATTACAGCTTCACATCTCGGGGGCAAGGTGGAATGCAGGGAGGGAAAGCTGCACACAGCCCACAAATGGAATTAGAGTGGACTGGTTGCACCGCTCGGGCTGACTGAGCACATCTCAAAACATGCAGCGACATCAAATTATCTACTTGACAAAAAGACACATTTACAGAAAGTGTTTTCCTGATCAGACTTGAGGAGCGTATTTTTCCCTTGCTGTCTGCTCAAAATGAACATGAATACCCATAACACAAACTACTTAATAAACATCACTAAATAATAGCCTACAGTCCCTTTCTGGCGTACAATTTTATTGTGAATACTGCTCACTTATACTAGTGTTACTTCAATTTTTTTGAGTGCAGGCAGTCTGGGGGAGTGAAGGGCAAAGGGACCAGGCTATTCCTTAACTGGACAAATGTACACATAAAGTCAAACTACCTGCTGCACATCAAATATTTACTTAGAAATTCCTCAACATTAAACCTCCAACTGTCTGCTACAGTGACATGCCTGCCAACAAGATCCTGTAGTAAGATATTAATGAAAAATGCACATAGTGAGAGGGCCCACACATTCACAACGCTGTTTAAAAATATGAATAAATATGTGAACAATGTTTTCATCTAAGATGCGTGAGAATTTTCGATAGTATTACTCATTACTCACATGAGAGGGATGATCTGAGCACTGAGGCAGTTCCTATTATTGTGGTAGAGGATGGAGGGAACCTGATTGAAGGTTCAGTCTTGTATTCTGCTTATCTCGTGTGAGGTGAAGTACAAGCCAGTTCCCTACTCTTGCCTCAGTTGCCCTCTCACTTAAGTGAAATAAAAATGATGGCATTTATTTTGCCCTGTAAGACGCTCCAGAGTTCAGAGATGAAATATAATATGGGAGCAGATATTACTAAAACCAGTGACAGCAACATCAAGCTTTGAGTGAATGATTGTGCTTCAGATGCTTCAAAATTCACATAAATCATCTCATTTGAAATTTTTTTATTTGGGCACTGTATCACCACATCACAGAGGAACAAAAATTTCTGAGGATGCTAGTGGCAAAAAGCTGCCTGCACCTCTGGGAAGAGAGAAAGAGCAATACAGACCCACCACAGGAGCACAGCTTTACAATGACAGGCCAGCACTGGCATCTCATATTTTTTCTGGAAAAGCTTAGAGTTTGTGTCAGCAATTCACCAGTCAGGATTTAGACATTCTGTGAGTGTTTTCAAAACAGAGTGTCAATAATCCCATCATGACTCCATTTCACTTTTAGTCCTATTAACTGGATTGTACTGGCGTTGATTAGAAAAAGGAAATCCTGAACACAGTGTAGATTCTTCTAAGGAGCATTTTTCTGCTGAAAAATGCCCATATTTTAAAATGAAAGCTATTCACAGACATCCACCCATTTGCACATAAATGTGATAGAAATGATGCAAATTTCAAACCCTCTCAAGCATCTTCTGTGTCATCTGCCCAGATATCTGAGAATCTGCTGTGTGACCTGCAGCCAGGGAAAGAGGGCTTATCAGCACTAAACCAGCTCTGAGGATTTTCCTGGGAGGCCTCTTAGGACTCCTGGCTCCTAGGACTTCTTGGAACCTGGTCAACGTTCCAAAAAGCGAAATTGAAAGGTCATTTCAAACACTCTGAACCATAATTTGGATAGTTCCGTTTTATAAGTACTTTTGAAGTTTTGGGTTTTGTTTCCATTTTAGACCGATTTTTGTGTGTGTGTGTGTGTAATTTTTCAAAATATCTGAGGCACCAAAACAGAACCAATATATCCAAACCAATAAATCCAACTGGATCCTGAAAGTTTTAAATTTGAATAGAAAATCTCATTCTAAAGCAGAAATGGTCCTCGGGATATTGAGAGCTACGGACGCTTGGCATTCTTACAACTCATGCATGTGTGACCCTTATTAAAAATGTTTTAATGGAAAAATGAAAGATTTAAAGTGAGGTTTTTCCCCAGGCAGTTTTATTCTGGTAGCAGTCCATTCCTTATAATCAATGCTAGCATTTACAAGGAGTTTTTAAGTGTTTAGGAATTACAGCCTCTTGCCTTAGGTGACTTTATGATATGTTGCCTTAGGTGACTTTATGATATGTTGCCCCTTCTACTTTCATAATTCCTTTAAGAGACCTGCTCCCATTTACTCTTGAAGAGTTGCATTCCCGTGTTTTACTTGTCTAAAATTTAGCATAATATTGAGCAAGCATACTCATTATCAAACAATCATTATCAAGAAATCTACTTGGTAAGCACTGTGGAATGACAAAAACCAAAGTATTTTCAGTAACTCTTCCTTGTGTATGCCTTGGTACTAGACTGATTTTTGAGTTCAGGCACAGTCTTTCTGTTTAAGAGAAAATATATTTCATAGGAAACCATCCAATTCTTAGTCCTCAGAACAGTCATAAGGTATACTTTTCCAGTCAGCAATTTCCTTAACTTAAAAACCAGCACCTTAACAAAAGGTCAGAGGAAGTCTGGAGAGGAAAAAAAAAAGAGTAAATGAATTCACCTAAAATCTGGAGGAGAACTGGAAAAGCAGCTTCACTGCTTCCAGACTTCAAAGAATCTGATAAGGTGGTGCAGAGATTCAGATGAGAGACACCATATATTAAATTATTAAAGATACAAGGGTGCTGCCAAAATAGGCACAAGCTACATAAAGTTAAATTAAAAAACCAGGAGAAACTAAGCTCTATAGGTAATAGCTATATTATTAAATATCTACTGACTGAGTTAACAGCGTGGTCATCATAATAAAATCAAGCAAATAAATTATTCATACAGATATAATAGATTTTATTTAGTCCCTCAAATAAGACAGCAGATCCTTAGAAGCAACTGAAGATTTCAGTTTGTGGTTTACGTTAAAGATTTAGTTGCTAACAAACAAAACCAGGCAAAATTGGTTTTTTCAGCTGTCTCTCCTGGTAGGTATTTAAACAACACTCCTTTGGAATTATCTCAGCACAAGATACATGAGATAAGGACAGGTACTTGGCCCAGTGCTGTGAGGCTTTAGGTAGTCTGTACATGAGTTCTGATCTCTTTTTCTGCTATGAAAAGTATCAACAAAAAGCCCCCAAAGTTTAGACCAGGTGGGAAAATACCAAATAAAGGTTTTGTAAAAAAAAATGAAAACAATGTCAGTTTAAGTATGCTTATGCAAGACAAGCAACTTGCCAGGTGCTAAAAGAAACAGGATTGTGGTTTTTTTTTTTTTTTTAATGGAATGATACCAAGCAAGGAAAATAGGAGCTCCCCTGCCATGCTAATTTACCTACGTAATCTTGCTACTAATTTGTCATAGTTTAACTACGCTTTCTGGAATGCTGCTTAAACACAAGTCTGGAAAGGCTCAGGGATAACTAGCAAGTGAAAAGCAAAATTTATACAGATTCCCAGAATGAAATTAAGCAGTACCTCCAAAAATGCAACATAAAATCACCTGGCTACTGAGATGAACTTGCTAAACGTGTTGGGATTATTATATGATAAAGTCATCATGTAGTAATGCTGCAGTCCACATCCATCTCAGTATCTGGAAAACTTAGCACAGAGTCCAAGACATCTTTGTTCTAGCCAGGCATAAAAGCTGGTTTGATGCACAGTGAAAATATGTGGCATCAATACAAAATATACGCAAATTGCATCAAAAGATACGAAACAATCTTAATTTTTGAAGTTCCCACTAATTAATAATAAAAAGTTTTCTAGAGCCATGCTATAGAAACATTAGTTTTAGGAAACAGCACTGAAATTTTAGAAAAGCTGATAATATAAAACAATCTGGAAATCTGACTGTCAGTAGCCCTTTTCCAATAAAAGTAAAAAGCAAAAGTCTCCACATTAGTATTTTATATTTCATATTTGAAAACTTGACAAACTTCCTAAGAAAATGAAAGTATGTGCAAATCTACAAGCAACAACTGACCTGTTAATGTGCTATTCTGAAGGAAAAAATGACAAAAAAAAAGAAATCAAAGAAAAAAAACATGAAGGGAGACAGAGTAGGTATACCAAAAGTAGATAACGCCAGACCAAAATGATAATTCTCCTCGATAACTATTTTTCCAGACAGGGCAATACAATTCACCTGATTTCTTTTGAGACATTAAGAATTAACAGCAATTAGTTTCAGGTAAATAAGGAACAAGCCACAATTTATAATACAATTATTTACTTTGAAAGGAGAAGACAGGCTGGATATCCAAAGTTTGCATGAAAATCAGCTGAAAGACTTCCAATTTTTATTTGATGACCTTGAAACAAAGAGGAACGTAATCTAAGACAATGTTCTAAATCATGTTTTACATATTTATAACTAAATTGTCTATTATAAGGTGGTCAAACAGGCCAGTTTGGAAAGCAAAATATAAGGACAAGGATGTGAAAGCACTGGTTGATCACAGGATGACTCAGAGGTACTATGATTTAACAATTAAAAAAAGACGACAAATACAATCCACAACATACAAGATGACTCATTTCTATGCAAATATTCTGATTTTAAAGGCCCAATCAGAAACATAATACACAATTTTGATGAACTAGGCTGTGGAAAAGTCAGTCCAGAATAGAATGGATGTAGAGGATGGTTATTAGGGTCACCCTTAGAAGGAATAATTTCTTTCACAAGTGGAGAATAAAGGAGCTTAGCTTTGTTAGCCTGGCAAAATGAAAGTCATGCAAGCAAATAGCCAGCATGAGCACAAGGACAAACAGGACATTAGCCAAGAGCAAAAATGCAGAGATAAAATACGTAAATATTTCCTAGCCTTTATAACAGAGAGGGTGGGATACTTTTCAGGCATTATGGACACAAAAAATTGCCTTCTCTTGAGGGAGTATTCAGAAAGCTCTCTGACAGAATTACATAATGCAGTTAGCAAAGGTTTGATTTATTTCTCCATTTTACTAGAAGAGTTTAAAATTCCTTTCAAGAACTCATGAATTTCCTGATTAAAGGAATTTTTGAACTTTCTACTTACATCCCCAGTATACAGCTAATAGAGCTCATAAAAATCTCACTAAGAAGAAAAAGAGTTAAAAAAACTATTCAGTCATGGTAGTAAAAAAGCGTGATTAAAAAAAGGGTGAAAATTATAGTATTATTTTTTGAGAAACAAGTTTTTTGAAAATATGCTGGACACATGTAAGAGCTGCAGGCAACAAACTTTTTCAGGCAGCACGACACGACTGCTGCAATTCAGGGTCCACTACTGACTTGCCATAATGCAAAAAGTTATGCCAAAGAATGCATAAAATTCATCTTCCTGGGAATCTAAGAGTTCTTAAGGGCAGCCTCTGAGTTTTCAACAAGAATTTATTGGGGTTTTGGGAAAGATCACTGAAGTCTTAAAGGATTTTAGACGCACTCCAACATCCACACTATGAGCTGTGGACCTACAGAGACTCACTTCATTTTTAAAAAGGATGGCTGCTGGCAGTGCACTCTACAGGAAAACTCATCCTGTCAGGAGTTTGGTTCACTGGGACTTTCAGGGGTGCATTAGCTCCTAGAAATGCTGCATTTTCCTCTAAACAGTCTGTGATGAAGGAGTATTTTTCCTTTTTATTTAGAAGCTCAATTAATCTTCAGGCATTAAATATATGCATTTTTTCTGGAAAGATGATAAGAAAATTCAAGTTTATTACATTGATACTGTGGTTTTAGTTGTTGCAGATGCACTCAGAGGCTGGGATGGACTTCTAAACTGCTAGAATTTTAAAATATAACGACAATAAAAAATCTCATGGGCTGTCTATGTTGAACTTTCAGCTACATAATTGCAAAGCTATCACCACGGATCTTACGAGGGACATCATAATTATACAGAATACCTAACTAACCAAATACCTTCTACAGCTCACTGACCACCAAATTCAATTACACATAAATATTACTAGTTTAGAAAAAGGTATCACATGAATTCTGACTTGTGTTAACTAGCATCTATGAGGTTTTTTGCCCTGATAACTTTTAATTTATTTTTTGAACGAGGTGAATTGTGTTAATGTAGGTCTCATAATAGTATTTCTCTATAGCTTAGTAATTATCATGTATTACAAAATATTATGAATGAGAACAACGAGAATATTTCCCAACAGTCAGACAGACGTAAACCGTTACCAAAGTTGTTTCTGAAGTTGGAGAAGCACAATTTGATTAAAAGAAGATGGGCTACTAGGTGGGTTATATGCATTAGAAAATTTACTTGGTACTAGACAAAATTCATTTGCATTTTAATAGAGTGCAGTACATACCATTACAGATATTACAATTTTTCTAAAGGCTTAGATAATTTCTATAGATACATTTATGAGTAGAGAGTGATGCAACCATTAGGTAATACAGTAATTCAAAATGACTGAATATTGCAATTATTTAATCATACAAGATGATAAGACTTCTGATTTCACTGATGTGGTATTCACACTTAACTAAGTTAGATAAACACAAATTTCATCTAGTAACATAAGGGGGAATGTAGTGAAAAAGAGTAATTCAGAAATTTTTAATAAACTATTTTGATATAATTTTCCTGAGGCAAAGAGAGATTCTACATTGCCTATAATGTACAGAAGTCCAAGTGTTTTTCTGATGCTGCTTTTTCATGAAGATGACTGCAATGAAATGCTGACATTGCTGCTTGGTGACTACTGAAACATTGTCCCTCTCTGATACTGGAGGAAAGCTGAAACTGCTGAAAATAATTTTAGCATTTTAGATCTTTTAGGCAGTGAATTTGAAAATTCCAGACCATGGAATGAATCAATATTCTGAAGATTTTGAATCATTTGGATATTATTGTCAAGAATGATCCCTGCTGCCGATAGTCATTAAACAATTCAGACCCAGCATTACTCTTGCAAGCTGTAACTTGGGCAAGGCACACATTTCTAGAAGCAGATGCAAGATCTCTACATTCCTTTGCTTTGTTATACAGAGACAGTTAAGTATGTGAAAAAGAAAAGCAGAAGATGTCTTTTCCTTTAGTTCCCGTATGCAGTCACACCCCCTTTCACTCTGTTACAGGATACGAGTTCACTATCCCCACAATAGTCAAGAAAATACGCCTCCTCAAGAGGAATAAATACGATTTCTTCCCTCCTGTCCCAAAACTAATTTTTCCATTTTGAAAAACTGATATATTCTTATTTCCAACTTGCCAAAACAATAATTTGCTTTCTGAGTTTCAGCCACTTAGTCAATTTATTGGTACAGTCAGAAAGCATGCGTTGTAAAAACAAATGTAAAAAAAAGGCAAGTAAAGCGAGTACAGTTACATCAGCAAGAGAGAGGTTCCGTGTCACAGACATATTTGCATTTGGATGAAAGTACTCAAGGGCCTTGAGTCGCATGGAGCTAAAGTGGGTGTGTACATATCACGGCAAGTGACGTTTTCAGAGAATTCTTGTAATTGAGATGTTGAGTATGAAGGAGAAGACACACTTCACTACTGCCAGTGCCTGAAGTCATCGGCAGTTGTTACTCCCCAAAGCTCCCACGCAGAATCCCTTACCCTGCTCTGTCAGTCTCCCACACATCTTCAGGGTTCTGACACACCCAGTGTGGACACAAAATACAAGACACTGAGCTCAGTATGACAATGAAATGTTAGCCAAAATTTCACCTCTGCAATTCAGTTCTGGCCAAATACCATGCGTGCTGATGCATCCATAGGCACATGGTATCTGTAGTTCATGTGGAAATCTGTGGTGTCAGTCCTTTAGTTCAGCCAGAAAACATTCAGAGCCAAGGAGAACACATTTACCTCCAGCTGAATCACGGGTACTCTCACTATTCTCATCTCACACCAGTAGTGTAACTGGACACACTTCTGTCCTAATAAGAGCTTAGGGACTATCTACCTTGATTGATTTTACTACGTTTTTCTAAGAGTTTTGTCACAGAATTATGGGAAAATCAAAAAGACTTGCCAGCACTATCCACAGTAAAATCCAAACTCAATCACAATGGAAGTGAATTCTGACTGAACCTTCCATCAGACCAGGTCTCCACCAACCTACTGATCACTTTATACAGTCCTGTTAGTTTAAGAAGGTTGGAAGAAACCTAACTCTTATTTATTAATCTTTTACAGATGCTAAGAAACCACCTAGGCCTCTGTACAATTTGTTTGTTACCACAGAAATAATCACTTCATATATTCTATGTAATTTTATTTCTAAAAGCTGACTGAATTAAAATCTTAATCCTCTAGTCAAATCAAGTTTTTTAGCTCGGCTGCTCGGAAAATAGTGATGATGTTCCCCTGATTAAGACTTTAAAATATTGCACACATTATCAGTATTTGCCATCTCCATCACTTGACAACTCCTAGCTTAAACTGTGTGAGGATGGTGTTATATTTCTGGGGCAGTGTGCACTCTATCATCCTCACTCAAGTGAGTCCTTTGGAGTTCAGACACCAAAGGTCACTTGATACTTCTTATATAGCGACTGAATCCAGGTGAGGTCTGAACTAAGCCCAGGAGGAGAATCTCCTCATTCCCATTCAGTGACTGCTGAGAATGAGGATTCTTAATATAATGCAAGAGATCTGTGATAGAATAGATTCCTTTAAATACTCAGATAGGTGCTAACCTAGCTAAAGTTACATGGGATGAGACTTGTATAGTAATAACTAAGAATTCAGCTCAGTCTTCTCTCTCCGTTTCATAGATCAAACAAAAGGGAAAAGTAACTATCTTAATTCATCCAAATATAAAGCTGCTTTCAGTTTTCAGTGTACTACAGGACTGAACAGGAAAACAGCCTTTTTGTTTTGCTCGTGGCTTTTGAATTAATAGAAGTTTTCAAGTATTAGTGCTGCAGGGCCTGCATACTGAAAAAGCAACAGCAACGCATTCATTAAAAATAGTGGTGTATATTCCATGAAGTGTTCACTTTTAAAGACTTGTAAATTAGTTATATAAGCAGCAAATTTGCAATTTAATCAGTAGAAAAATGAATTGTGTTACATTGTTATATTGCAAGTATTCACAAAGGTTTGAATATTCTTGGTCTTTCCCTCTTGCTCTACTGATTTTCTAATCTTTTTCCATAAAGGTCAATTCTTCTGGCATCGGTATATTTAATATGTTCAAAAATTTTTACCAGAAGCCTTTATTTTAAAGGGTTTTATTTTACCAGTCAGGCACATCAACACTGTGTATAATTCAGAGATGTTCAAGGACTTCCACTGCCATGTTTGATGGATTTTTTTTTTTTAAAGTGTGCTATCATTCTTGCTGAATCACTTCCAGTCTCCTATTAAACTGATATGCCTTTATTTTGGACAGTAGCAATGTTCATTTTCTAACATAAAAACTTAATATGTTCACCATTTCCCTACCTTTTCCTTCCGGACTTCCCAGTTTTACTTTCTGCATTAAATCGGATGGGAGTACTTTGGTGAATCCTACACACGCACTTCGGGACTTTTACTACTGCTATACCAGATGCTGACATGAGTACCTGAGAGTATGAATTAATTATTTAGACCAAGGATCTGAAAGAAATGTGCTCAAGTAGGAAAAAAAAAGATCGATATAGAAAAAAGCTGAGTCTCTCATGCCAAGCGAAGGACTAACATCGTGTACAAAATTAATAACCAACATTATTAGCTGAAAGACAGTGTATTTTTTAAAACCTGGCAGAGTCCCAAGTTGTCTATCTCAGCAATGAGAAATACTTTTATCATCAGGAATTCTGAGTCCTGGAAGCTCTATATATCCGCAATGATATGGAAACACTGCTGCCAAGGGCACAGACTCTACTAAAAGTGTATTCTCATTCTTCTCTATTATCTAACATAAAGAAGAAGTGTTTCCATAGTAAGTACGAGGGTCTAGAAAAGAATAATTTGCAAACTAATGAATGGATTTTGATCCTATTTCCCCAACTACACCTAGAGTTGTCTTTTGTTTCTTTCACATATGACACATTACCTGAAAAGCAAAGGTCTTCTCTTAAGCACAGTGTTAACTGAATGTCTCAGCTTTAACAAACTGAAATAACTTTAATAACTGAAATAAATAAGTGTCCTATTTTCTTCCATACATAAAAATAAAAATTGATTGGCTACTTTGTGCTCTTCTGCCATCCTAAATTTTTATATTCCTGCTTTACTTCAATAGACCCATATTGAAAATGCAGTGACAAATAGTCATAAGAACACAAAACCATATTCACTGGTTATAGATATCTTACTGTCTGTCTCTTAATTTTATCACCTTGTTGGGGCTGTTTGAGGACCACACCAAAAGCAGATTCTCCATATAGTTTTGATATCCTCTAGCTTTTTAAATACACTTTTTTAACGTCTTTGCTGAAAAGCAGTAAGCCAAAAATGATGCAGTATATATGTATCTGAACAAAGCATTTTCTTACTCTGTAACACCGACATGGAGAATTCAAGATACTTGTACTTGCTAAGCCATGGTCTATTCAGCAACATTGTGTTAGCATTACTCACCAAGTGGAATTAAAACTGCACTACAGTTACCATGACAACCAGCTGTCTCCCACATACAGCATCAGTTTGCATTTGTGCAGACCATTTCTAACAATGATTTAAGTCAACAAATTCAGCATTACCCTAAGGTAAAAATCTGGTTTAAGAACAAATAAATATTTTCAGTTTCATAATATTACTTAGCTCAATACATTAATTCCAAGTAGGACTTGGGAGATTTTCAGAGAGCTGCAGTGACTTTTCTTAGAAATTAAAGGTGAATAGTAATCTTCTGCTCGATACAAAGTTGAGGACCACTAAAATTCCTAAATCCCTGAACATGCAGGAAGCATACGGAGAAGAGACACTGTAACATTCATAGAAGAGGTTTGTGAAGAAAATGCATTTGAATATTTATTTAATCATTTTCTAAAATTTACATTTGAATGATGCTGTTGATTACCTTAGGTAGTACCACTAAAATCATCAGTGTATGCTCGCTATACAGATTCTTACTAGAAAAGAAAGCTTAATCCATGTTCATCAAAAGTATCAGCCAGCAATTCTCCACTGGGAAAATAACCTGAAACTTGGAAAACAATTTTTGTGCTGGGGAATTCTAAAATAAATTATTTTTCTAGTAAACTACCAGATTTTCTGGGTTTTGTTTGTTTGGTTGGTTTTGCTTTTATTTTCAGTAATCAATTTACATGGAAAGAAAAGCCTCAGTTGGTTTTGAAACAGCCAAGCAATATGAGGCAACAGGAATACATCACATTTACAATGTCTGGTGGAACTTCATACAGTTGTGTGTCTAGTCATCAGTATGAAGGAGCTACCTGGCTACTTCAGATCCTTTTGATCGCCAAGCATTCTTGCAGTAAATGGTCAGATTTGACTGTGGTTGCTTAGCCTGGAGAAAAAAAGGAGGCTCTGGGGAAACCTTACTGCTTCCTACAGCTACCTGAAAAGAGCTCGGTTGAAGAAAGCTGGTCTCTTCTCCCAAGCAAAAAGTTAACAGGATGAGGCAAAATGGCATCAACCAGGGGAGGTTTAAATTGGGCCCAGGGAAGTGGTTGAGTCACCGTCCCTGGCGGTATTTAAGAGACACGTTGAGTGTGGCAATTAGAGATATGGTTTAGTAGTGGAATTGGCAGTGCTTGCTTAATGGCTTGACTCAATGATTTTCGAGGTCTTATCCAACCTTAATTATTCCATATTTCCATGATTGTCATTGGATAAACACATAATGGCAATGACGAACAGAACCAGAACCTCCACAACAACATAAAACACACCTATCAACTGTCCATTTGTACAGTGAGAGTGGGGACAGAGAGGAATCTAAATGCTGAAAAAAAGATGGCTAAGCTATTAAAAATGTAATTTACAGTCAAACTAAAGGTAAAAATTTAATAACGCTACTTTTTATGTAAGCAACTAAGAAAAAATCAAAGGCAGAAAAAATGGGGTCTGTATTTACCAAAGATACTGCAAATATTGCATACTGAACTGTGCACATACTAATGATACATTCTACACTCACTCATTTTTCTGGATAGAAGTGCCACAACTAAACATTACTGCAGATTTGGTATATGGTATAGCACTTGTTGCATCACAGACCTTAAAAACATATAAGAAAAGAAACCTGACCAAATAAGTGTGATGTGTTTAAAAATCTAAACACTGAGAGGCTATAAGGAATCTGATGCTATTAAAAATAATTTTAATCTGTGACTGAGGATTTTTGAATCCTAAACCTGAGGAAAATACAGAACAATAAAAAGTTTTAGTTTTAATATAATGCTTTCAGTTTTAAATAATTTCATTTATGGGAGAATGCTGGTCAGAGGACAAACACAGAAAAATAACTATAATCATAGAATAATATCTAAGAGACTGAGGAAGGAAGTACCACAGAAATTCATTCAGCTCTGGATCACTGTGGACACATTTGTTATCAGTGACAGGCAATGTGAAATCAAGCACAAACTGAAATCAAACCCTTCTTTAAGGTTACACTAAACTGAACTGACAGGAACACTACATGCAAGAAAGAAAAAGAAATGGATTTTCTATATAGCACTTCGATCTCCAACAATGGGAGTGCATAACGTTTAAATGTTAAAACAGAAGAATTCAAGGGAGAAAAGAAGTAGAAAGCAAGAGAAGGAATAAAATATAACCTGGGGCTCCAAATCCACAAACTCAGACAGAAGCAATTATTTTTTTGCCAGCAAAAAGGCTGCGCAGTCAAAGGTAAATGGCAATGGGAAAATAAATATGATTGTTACTGGAATTCAACAGATTTGTAATAATCCATTAACTCCTAGATTAAGCTGTAGTGTAATATCATAAAATAAAAGACAAATTAAAAGCAAATCAAGATGATAATATAGGCAGATGTGAATTATTTTGCCCTGAAGCTGCATCTATACCCTTGTGTCAAAGATGCCTTAATAGGGTTCAAGTAGCATTGCTAACATTAATGGATATTTTCTTGTTACATTTCAAAAAGTATTTACAGCGCAGTTTAAAAAAAAGATTCTATGATTATTAGCTCAGGCAAAATGTCTTTCAGATAGCAATTTAAAAAACAGGAAAAATTATTCAATCTCACCACTGCATTCCTCTTAAATAGGTGTCACCAAAATTTTTGAATAAACTTGTCAGACACATGCTTCTTGAATGCAGGAGACTTATGGGTATGTCTGTATTACAATTTTAGTTTAGATTGGGAAAACTGGTCTGCTATTCTGATATTATTTTCATCCTATCACATTCATATCTGAATGCCAATTTTCCAATTTTCTGATGTGATCTCTACTGCCATGATTCCACAAAGCCCTCTCACAGTGCACAACGTGGATTCCACTCTGATGAAACAGTCACAAAATGTGACTGATGAGTTACATGGGAGGCGACAAGAGCTAATCTGAAACAACTTCAAATACACGATATTGCTGTTGGATTCACAGTTATGCTCCACAGATCTGGACCTGTTGCATTGCATTGCCAATTAAAGTGGGATTAAACATTTCTCACTTTTTACAAATTCCTTCCTCTCTTCTGTGATTTAGGCCTCTCCTGGTTCTCTTAAGAGTGATCATTATCTGTCTATTCCCAAGCCTCAAAAACAACTAAAATGGAGCTCTTCCTCTTCCCTACACTCTGACCCTCCTTTTCTCCTTCTTTCTAAAACTGTCGATAGCTCTGCAATAGCTGCAATCATTTCAGCCTGCACATACAGCAACTGGACTGTGGTCTCATCATTGCAGCTTACAACAGGTAATCTCACCTACTGTCTCATTAAAGGACAGCCAGCTGAACCAGAATCAAATGGCTTTTTCAAATCAAAGGCAGTCCACAAACCTAAACTGAGATGAGAATCTTCATCTCTAGACATTAATTGCTATCAGTAAATCTCCTTGAAACAGATGTCAATCAGGCCATTAAAACCTAATGAAAAAGACAGGGGAAAGAAACAGGGAGAAGCAAGAAACAAGGAACCTGTGGTTGCCCAGATAATTATAGGGACAGCTGATCTGATCCGACCTTGCAAATTATTTTATTAGAATAATGGCATACTGGCACAAAATCTCATACTTTACATAATCAGGTGAATAATACGACCCTAGCTTTCTTAAGAAAACTGCTCCCATTTGTGGGGTCCTGAAATGTGCTGTAACTGCTACATGTACCCATACATGGCAGAACTGACATGGGGAAGGGAAACCAAGCTCGCTGCTCTGCAGAAGTAGCATCGTGGTCTGGCTCTAAGGTATCTGCAGGATAGCACTTGGAAAGGCCAGGTTAAAAGCCGGAGCAAAGCACAAAAAGCAGCTTCTCTCTGTAACTCCTGACTCAGGGCTGGAAAAAGCGAGAGAAGGTCTCCCTCTTCCCCCAGAATACACAGCTCAACAAGAAGGAAATACCATTAATTTCTTTGGTTGATAAGGACAGGAAAGCTAATGCCTGGCATGCCAGTATTTTTTCACCTTGTAGGAAAGTTCTAGGATTTGTTTCTGAGACTTAAGTGCACTTCAGCAACTATTTTTAAACCAAAAACCTGAAAAGACTTGGGATTACTTGAGTTTTTGTCTTCACTCTATTTCCATCACTATTTTTATAGTAGTTTTGGCAAACAGAGATTTGGATTACACCCTTTTATTCTAGAGAGGCTGGCAACTCCTCTTTGAATATAAATATTCTAACCTAATATGTTGCTATTCCCATTGCTGATTAACTGCTGAAGGTTGACACAACAACTCAATTTTACTATGAGTCCCATATTCCTTAGAAACACCAATCTTTTTAATGTTTTAAAGTATGTATTTATTTGGTCACATTTTAATCTAATCCTGAAATGTATTTTCCTCTGAAGCAAGGGAAAGGCAGTAATTTAAAAATGAACATTTTGAAAGACATTTTGATGTCTGACTAGTTAGTGGATTGAATCAATGAACTGAAAAAATAAAAATGATTATTTTCTTCTGAGCAGTTAACCTCTTTTCAGATATACATAAAGGAACTGATACAATTTCGATTGGCATTTCCAGTCATACAGTGAAAATAAGATTTTCTGTTACGGAGATAATCAAATAGGCTATTTTTAAGACGTGGCTGACTGAAGCAATTAAGCCAATTCGAAGGTTGTGTTTTAGATAGGTGAGTACATAACGAACTGAGAGCTCCTAAGAGAAGTCCATAGTTACGTAATGTGGGGAGAAGTGGACAGTAAAATTGAGTCTGCAGGCAAGAATTGTTGTATGTACCAATTTGAATATCTAAAGCAAAACTTCTGAATTTATTATATTTGAGAATTTCACAGATGATTAAGAACAGAACGTTATAAGGGCACAAGGGGTTTTAAAAAGTGTTTGATTATTTTTTCCCTGCTTAGGTTTCTATATCCTTTTTTCATTAATGATTTAAAGAAAAGATAGCAGAATTCAAAAGATGCCGTGTAAGAAAGAGAGAACATGTACTCTTCACACAGGAAATACTGATAAGGCATGTGCAATACGCATTTTGTAGGAACTTGATATCCTGCTGAAAATGCATCATAAGCTTTAGTGAAATAATATAGTTGGATTTGCTCTGGCAGAGTCCAATTCAAAAAAAACCTTTAATTTTGTAGTTTGATGTATAGCACACATCCCTTTTTTGGGGTGTGTAGGAGAGTTTGCAATTTCACACCGTGAACATTAATTATCACTTGCTGTATGTACCCTGTAGAAACAAACCCATCTAACAAAACAAACAGAATGAGTGCAAGTCAATATTTGCCCATTTTTCTAAAGAAAGAGGGAACAGGTACTCTTCATACAGGAGATACTGATAAATGGCACTAAATAATATCAAAAGTTCAAGAAAGAATGCAGCAGATCATCAGCCACTCAACTCTACACTGCTGTGCTAATTTACACCAGTTCAGGGTGTGCTGCAGTCTTTTCTTTGCATCTCAGTGAACATATGGGAGTTTGTAAAAATATTGCACGATTTCCAATCCAGACTCTGGTTTTCACTTGTTGTAATTTTCAGCAACAAGCAGGATTGCTTATCCTAAACATTGAAGGTCTTTCCTGGCTAATCAATGAAAAACTTAACACTGGTATTGAAAGAGGCAGAAGCACTGAGTGTAGGCCGAAGTTTGTCTAAAATAGAATCATTTCTTGTCAAAACCCAAATTTCTTCACTTTGACAAAGCAGTGATGGAGAGGACGTCTACACAGAGCGTGACAGGCTAGAGAATAGATTTATTATATTTGTTTCAATCCAGAAGAACCTCTAGTATGTGTCCTTTTGCTCACATGGTGAATGACCAATTGATTTTCTTGTCTCTGTTCAGCAGTAAATAACCTCATAAACACAGCAAGGTAAGGGCAGACATCCAAAAAGTCCCAGTTTTGTGCAGCTATTTGTGTCTACCAGGTATAAGAGGCACACCATGAGAAGCTGAAACAAATCATGAGTGCAGGCTCCCTTTCATTACTGCACTGGGGTACAAAATGTCTCTAATATGATATAACTTGCCTTTGAAATTGTTTTTCCACAGATCTGAAAGGGTCATTTTCAAGTAATTAGACTCTGTCATATTTGATACACACATTAACTCTGCAAACCTCTGTACTGGCGTTACATCAATTCACTGCAGAGCACACCAATGTATGTCCAGTGTTACAGAAGTTCAGCCCCTTTTGTAAATTCCTAATCCCACCATCCTTTAGCTTCACAAGTCCAACAACTGCAATTCATCAAAAAACCCACACACACTGAATTTAAGTCGAAAGTTCAAACCCACAATTTTAAAGTCCTTTCCTAAAACCTATGATCCTGACAACAAACTACAGTTCACTACAGCTCTTTAACAATGGACCAGTTAAAAGGGGAAACTGCTTCTATGCTTACATGTTGTCTCAAAATTCTCTGATCTTCTGAAAACATGGGTCAAAAGGATCACCATTTTCATAGGAATAAACAATACTGAAGTTCAAAACAATGGGGTAGATGTCAGAGAAAAATTTTCCCCTCTGCTCTGTCAGAGTATTTAATGTGTTGAATGGAGAATTGTATGACAAGAGATAAAGAGAGAGATCATCTCTATGGAAACAGTGTGGTCTACATCATCGGTAATGGATAGCACAGAAATGAGCTATCCAAATGTTACAAGGCAGTCCAGTAATATAATTATTTGAACTAGTGCCTACATAACCAAAATGGAACTATAAAATGGTTCACACATATTGCCTGAGAGATTTTACCAGCCTTAACCACCAGAGATGTGATTAAACCTTTAATTGTTTCGGCCTTGTAGTGCAGAAAGTCCTTGAAGTTCCTTCACTATACTATCTGCCTCAAGAATTAGAAGCAAACTGCTACAGCATAATTTTTCACAGATTAATTTTACAAATTTAGTACAGTCTTAGTAACTGACAAGCTAAGTTCAGCCTAAAATTATGAGTATTTGAAATTAAATTACACTCAAAAAAAACCCAAACCAAAATGGACTATGCTAAAATGGCATTATTTTAATTGAGAACTCAAACCTTAACCATGTTTATTCATGATGCAATTTCTTTGTTTGGTACCTTTATTTCTGATTTTTTATTTTCTTCAGCCCAGATATGACACAGCAAGAGACAGAGCAAACTGGCTTCTGCTTCTCCTTGTGCATCACCAGGCTTGTACAGTAGTGTCCAGCCAGTCCAAACTACAACAAACCCATTTAAGACAGCAGTGTCAGAACTGCCCTAATCCGTGCTGTTAAAAAAATTAAGTTTTGATTTAAATATACAAACTCATAGTTTAAAGTACATCATAACTGGCAAGGCCTTAATTTAGAAAAAAACCCTTTTTCATTGGTACAGATTCAAAATGCCGCACGAGATCACGTTAACTGGTCCTTACTTTTTTAAGGAATCGGTAACATACCTGAAAATTGTGATGAGTTAAAACAACAGAACTGGAAAAAGGACACCCAGCAGACAGAAGTTGGACTAGGCAAATTCATAGAGAAAATAAGAGCTGAAAACAGACAAAGTATGTTCACTTACATTCTTTGGCTGCATTAATTTTGGTCTTGTCCCCGTATCTCTTCCATCTGTCTGCTGCACTCAGTGCTGGGTTCTATAACTGATATACTGCATAATGTTTTTATAGCCCCCAGCAAAGATGCTGATTATAGTGTGCACCATTATCTTACATCTCAACCCCAAAATTTAGCATGTCTAAATTTTACTTTAAATGTTAACTAGATTATTCTCTTTCTGTTTAGCTACATCAAACATTTTTACAGGTCTGCAGCTTTGGGATAATGCTACTTTGGCACACCGAACATTAAAACTTTTACCCTTTCTTGTATTTTTGTGGTGCATTTAAGGTCTAATGAATTTCTATATTGATAGATTTAATTAAAAGAAACATAGAAGAACAAATCCTGACTCTTCCTACACTGAAGTGCACATGAATTTGACTTCACTAAGACTAGTATTTCATCCATTCTTCTCCCATTTATAGAGGTTTAAGAATACTATTGCATAGTTATCTTTCTTCTAATGTGAGTTCAAAACACATTATTCATGTTTCAAAATTAGTTCTGTGTTGTGTACAATGATGAGTTGATATGAAGTTATTGGGAAATTATTTCTTTGTACATAAAATAATTACTTTTCCTTAAAAAGTCTGAATGCCTCTGTTTATATTGCAAGTCTGATGGTAAACGTGAGCTACATGCACCTCAATAATAGCTCAGTCTCTTGCACTATTTATTCCAGACTGCATAGGGGTTTTAGGTCTGACATGCACATGACAAAACAGATTGTTTTGGAACCTCCAAATAAGTATACTGTACATTGGGGAAAATTATCCTCCTAGTAGAACTGAAAATTTCCTTGTCAAATTAACAGCTTAAGTGTTTCCTTTGTAGGAATTTCTGAGGAATTAAAAAGCATTTTATGAAACACACAGCATTCAAAACAAGGAAAACAATAACAGTGTGAAAAATCATGTTCAAATCTGCCATCAAACCTAGTACTTAGGCCCATAAAATAAATACAGCATTTCTTAAGACAAATCGTAAAGCTAACTCAAACCACCACTAAGAGAAATATTTTCTACTACACTTCTGATGAGTGCTTGGCATCCAAGAGTTCTTAATTATAATGAAGCATAGAATGGGTATTTGGAGAAGTTCAATTGCTTGAATTTCAACTGGAAAATTTTTGACAAAACCAAAACTCTGAGCTGTAGCTGTATACCTTGTTTTGGGAACATCTAAATTGACACCCACACAGATTTCTGGTGCTTAAAAATACAAAACTCTATTAAACCAAATTCTATTTAAGGCTCACATGAGATGCAGTTTGACTTTGCATAAGTTTGCCCATCACATTTACATCGTGCCAAATTAGTGGGCACAGACTTGATTTAAAACTTTGCAGATGCAGATTTCGACCTATATTTATGCTATGGTTTGAGTTTATCCAATAGGCTGTAAGCAGTAAGCTGTGTTGGGAACTGGTGCTTTCTAAGGGTACTAAATTTACAACATCTGGGTCAGAAAGAATCGTCTCTGTGTCTTACTTAGGTCTTTCTGTATGTGGTATTTTTTTCAATAGTTTTTTTTTTTATTTTATTTTAATATGAAAACTGGATGCCATCAGACATTTTTGCTTCTGATACTTTTGTTGTTATTTACATGATTTTTAAAATTTTTATTACAGTTTCTGCGTATGTGCCTATTTGAACTGGTACTTGCATGTATAACCAGTCTATGCACACTTTGTGTTTTTCATGAAGCAGCATAACTAAAGTAGTCCCCAGTTGTCTAAGAGAAGACAGTTATAGCACCTACATTGTATTTTAATTAGGCGGGATACCAAATAGTCTGCTTTGTGCTTGACCAGTTATCCTCTGCCTACACCCACCTTAAGAGAGATGATCTGGTTTCTGGGTGAATCTCCATACAGGTACTCTGCACAGCTCTGTCATTCAATACTGTTTGCACTTCTGCAGGTGAAAGCAAGCTTAAATGCTGAAAGAGGCCTTAAAAGTTGTGCAGGACAAAGAGCAATCTCAAACTTTCCCAGGCTTAAGCAAAGATGGAAGCTTTCATACTTTGAAAAAATTCACACACCGTACACGTATATCCTTAAAAGACCAATAACTGATTTAATAAAAATTATTCTAGCTCATTTCTGCCAAAAATGTGACACTGACTTCAGTCAGCATTTGTTAAGCAAAGACCTACTCCAATACCCACTGTGTGCAAGCAATGGATCAGGAGGAATTTAAGATGAACTGGATTTTGTAGATAGTTAAATCATCAGTACCCAAACCTGCCTTGAAGCATATAAAATCTAATTATTTTCATTCCTGAGCAGTAAAAATGCATGTATTTAAAATGGACTTCAGTGCATAGACCTCATAATAATGGTGGTGTTTGTTGAATAAATATGTGTTGCATTACAAGTGCCTCAAAACATCACTAGCACACTTCCATCAAGTACGAGATTATCTTATTTGCTTATGGTATATTTAAATTATGAATATAATTGTTACTTCCCTGTTTGTACTTCAGATGTCATTTTGAAGAATAAATACTTCAAGTTTATATAATAAATTTATTACCAAATTAAAGAATGTTTCATTACAAACATAATTACCAGTATTCAGCCATCATTCAGCAAATGTTAGCTGTGATAAACAAATTCAGCAAACATAGATGTTTTTAAAAGTAATTTTCCACTCTGCACAGTACCTATAATTGAAATTTCTGATCTTGGTTTCTTAGCTACTAGTAACTGCCAGCTGCATCCAGAGGCATTAGTGTTAAAATAACCTTTTTATTTGACATGTGACTGGCAGATAAAATCCTAATTGAACACACTGGCATGCCTTTCTCTTCATGCAGCATGATTTTGCGAAAAAGCATAGTATATAAACTACTGTGGCTTTCAACATACTCCAGTAGCATTTCTCACACTATTTCAGTCAAGTGATGATCTGTAATTTATGCAAACTGACTGCACATATTTTTCATCTGCTATGTGGATCATTATGATATTCACTAATAAACACAAATACTGAATAAAAGGAAAATAAGCCATACTTGGTTGGGGCTATTTTAAGATTTTATGAATAAGATGAGAAGTATTCTATTAATTTGTGTGGTCAAATCATTATTTTGTTAGGCACGATGGTGAATAACAGCTTTAATGATTGAGATCACATGGTATCGGATATATAAAAATACTCAAATACCTTAAGAATAGGTCTATGATTGAAGAAAAGAACCATGTTACCAATAACAAAATACAAATCAATCATATAAGCAATTTGAACCACCATGCAATAACACAAAGAATGAAGGAAAGACATAGCAGAAGCATTTTTTTCCATACATGTATATACATATACATACACTTAAACAATGCTTTGAACTGGATTTTAACTCAACAAACCAGCTTAAACTCATACACAATATAGTTTTGGAAGATACATTATCTGTATGAAAGAAAATTATTTCAGTTTAATGCTAATTTAACAGACCTTTCTCAACAATGCAGTGAAACTCAGCAACCTCCTGAAACTTAGTAAAAGGTGAAAAGACATAGCTGTAACTGCAGATACATGGATACAGGAATTCCTTTCTGCTTCATAAAACCACAAACTTTTCTTTTGCAGATGAGTCCTCAAGACGGGAGGACAACAGCACACTCTGGGAATATGCCAAGCCTGATATTTTGTAAGCTCATGTGCTTTATGGCAAAGAATATGGTTTTGCCAATTTGTTTGCATATTATGCTGAGTTTTTGCATGGTTAGGTTGATGTACCTAATTACTCCCACAGAAACAACAAAAACATCTCTAGTAATTAATCTTATTAGAAGCAGCTGCATTCATATACTGCAGATAATGTCACAATTGCAGAATTATGCTCTTTAAAAATGTTAATAGACAACAGAAACGACAGGTGAAACTAAGTGATGTGCTTGGCCAGCAATGCTGGCCTTTGCCTACTGACAAAGGGAAAGTCAGAGATCAAAGCATCAATTTCAAGCTGTGAATTTTGCCATGCTCGCTTTACTAGCAGGAAACAAAGCCAGTTAAATTTTGGAAGTTCTACATACTGGATATTTTGGCATTTCACAAATTCTCTGTCATAGGAGTCATGTTTTCTTCCTTTGTTAGGGACCACTCAAACTAAACAGTGGTCAGAGCAGCTACAAATTGCATGAAGATGGTAAAGATTCAGGATAAGATGCAGAACAAGCAATGATGAAATGGCCGCTCAAGCGGGAACAAATGCACGGTTCAAATGGGGAGTCAACAGAAACGATGTATTTGTGAAGAGCCAGAAAGCCAATCTACAAATGGATCTTTATGGCAGCAGTTTTAATCCTGCTCCTTATCCTTAGTGCTCACATTGAGTAGCTGTTGAAGAAATACATGAAGCACTTCATGACGAAATCTCCCAAACAATTCCGAAAGCACAGAGGGAGAAGACAGAAGCCAAACTTCAGAATTTACATCATTGTGTTACATCAGCTCACAACTACAAGGGAACAAAGTGTCCAACCTTTCCTGGGGACAGGAAATTCATCATTTTTCTTCCATCTCCTAACAACACTTTAAACCCCCTCACTTCTATTGCTCAAAGGTAGAACAGCTATTATGAAATTAGAATGCTGAGGAAAAAAATGAATTCATGTAGAAGATTCAGAGTAACTGAGCTAATTAGTTAATTAGAAACTCCCCAACTTCTATACATAAATGAGGAAAATTAACAACACCATTTTTTTTCCAAGGACATGATATAGTGCTTTCATGGGGACCAGCAGTGTATACATTTTAATATGAGAAGAAGAGTTTATGCATTTGATTTCCAGAGGACCTTAATGCAATTTAAGACCCATTTACAAGATATCACATTTACACAAAGTAAGTGTAGCTTAAATGTGATTTCAAGATGCCAGATCTACAGTACTGTGCAAAAGTAGTCATGAGGCTGGGTTTCAGAATGAATTCACAGTTTGTCTACACCATTTACTCATTAGAGCATTCTTGAGGCAAGCATTATAGGGAGACTCAGACAAGCTCCTGGGCATTTGGCCAGGCAATGTGCCTACCTGCCTCCCAATATTCCAACTGTCTTTTTGCTTACATTCCAAGAGTAGTGTCACAGACAGCAATTCTGGCACTGGCAGTCAGAGGAGACACAGAATGCTTTCACAAAACACGGGACAAGGAAATCTGTACTTAATGCCAGAATTCTATTGATACTTCAAGCAGAAATATCCCCAAAATATGTCTTGATATTCAAGACACAAAACCATTGGTTTAGAAAAAGCAAAAAATAATCCTAAAGGTCCAGGAAGACCACAAGCTCTTCGTGGGATTCAGACTGAGAAGGATGTATACACTGTAATGCGTGAATGTGCAAATAAAATTCTAGAATAACTACAGAATAATAATGATAATAATTGTACTTCGCCGAGCAAGGCTTATACTCTTTCAATTCACACTTTTGACTGGAGAGAATTTGCAACTTGCAATCTCATATTCAACTAAAGTCAGGCGAAGTAATGCACACCCCTATACAGTGTTATCTAAAGAAAACCACTAGCAACAGCATTTGAGCAAAAGAAAAAAAAATAATCCAAATTTGGCGCAGAACAAACTTAATTTAATGTGGTTTGTATACTCAGGAAACAAGAGGAACACAAACATAGACAGAAAACATTTCTTCACCTGACAAAAAAGTGATCAAATAGGAATGCAAAATTTCTGCTATAGAACTTCTACATGCCTAATACAATGGTTTCCCTTGAAATCTTGCACTTGTCAGAGAGCATAACTTTATGTAATTATTTTAATTACCGTAGTTGTTCTTACAGCAACAATCAGAAAGTTTGTATTATATATTCTGAAGTTAAATTATTTACATAGTTTTACAAAGTTTTGCCAGATTAGCAAGCATGACCATGTAAATTGCTTTATAGAAATATTTATCTTGTCATGATTTCATGACTTTGTTCAGCTTCCCAATGAATCAATTTACAATCAAATGCAACAAGAACTGAATATTGTAGTAAACTTCAGCAAAAGAAAAATCTATTGTTAATAAAAGAACACTTTTAACCCCTATAGCAGTTTCTATTCAAGTATTTGAAAGTGCTTCATTAACATTTTACATAAACATACAAGATAGTAATTATCTCTTAATCGCTCAGGTTGTAGAACTGGGTCTCATAGAAATCAGAGGATTTAAGTAAGAATCATCATGCAGAAAGTGGTGTGCAGGCAAAAATACAACCCAGCTCACCTGTGTCCTGGTCTGAAGCCTTATGCAAAAGATCACATTTGTATTTATCTTGTGCCTTGTCTTAACTACACATCTGAGGTACCCAAAACCAGCTACCCATGAAGCTGTCTATAGGTGCCATTAGAACTGCTCCCCTATTGCTCCTTATCTTTTCCACATCCAGTCTCTGATCCACCCTCGTGGCCCTTTGCTCACTTGCAATGTCCATGTTGCTCTCGTACTGGAGAGCTGGACCAGGGAACAGCATTCCAGCTGTGTTCCTCCCAGCTCTGGGTGGCTGTAGGAGGCAGACAGCCTGCAGTACCAAGCTGGGGAATTCCTGATCTCTCGTACAGTCCAATGGTCCCAGTCCTGCTGGAGTGCTGAGCACACAAAGTCCTTCTATAAGCCTCTTCAGGGAGATGGCTGACCAGACAATGGAAAATTTAAAAGGCAAATGCAACTAATGTTATGAAATAGCACTAGTAGTCAAGTACTACACATCATACCTTTTTCACAGAATAGCACAGAATGGGCCTCAATCAAGGCTGATTCTATTTGAAAGGCTGCAAACTCCTACTCTCTTGATTAAGTTGTCATAGTAGGATTCAGTGGTATTTCTGTCATTGATCTTTTAAATGAATGTAGATCAAAGACCACCTTCAGCCCCCATACTCTGCAAGCTTGGAATGAATCTGCAAGAGCTATCAAATATGCAGTCAGAGCTGAATAAAAACGGATGATTGCTACACACTGTATACAAGCTTCCACTCAGCTCTGGAAGTTTGGGAACATATACCTTCTTATCTCTTTGCTGTCCATCAATGTCTGCCCACAGTTCAGTGTTGCTTGCTAGTGTTGCTTAAACAAGAATGTTAAAATGTTATGGAATGACAGCTGCACAACTAAAAGAAGTCATAACATATGAGACGGAAAAATATCAAAATATTTACCAGATATTTTTAATACACAAATATTTTGTTAATTCTGACATACATCTACATAATTATTTGTATCATATGACATTTTTCCCCAAAAGACTTTAAAATGTCAGAAGAAAGGCAAAATTTATCTGAAACTCTGGTGTGGAAGTCTATGCTTTGATTCAACAACTACCTTTTTGAATGTAGAAGTAAGTATGAAGACTCCTACTGAAGCTGGTATGGATTTGTAACAGCAGGATGGCCTCTAATGCAAACAAAACAACATGAAATTCCCCAGTACTGAAAATTATTTTTAATAAGTCCCTGTAGACAAAAAACCAAGGAAGTATACAACAGTAGCACTAAGGACATTCAAGTCCTCTATAAAATTGAAGAGTGTGCTTTATATTTACTATCCAAAGAAAGAACAGTAACCAAAAAATCTAGATAGTTTCTTCTCTGATGAGATGCACTAGATATTTATTATGTGATGCAGCATGTATGGTATTATTCTTGAATATACATTTGGTGTTGAGAGATTTTCACGGACCAAGTAACAATATAACGTAACAAAAAACGCATACCTGTTTTTTATGTAACAAGCCCCCAAACCCTCATTGCTACAGAGACCTGTAATTCTTACGAAGTACTTCAGAAAAAAAGTAATGAAGGCAGTAAAAAGTCAGTCTCTACACCACAGTAAAACCTTACATACTGGTTTCAGAGAGATTAAATAAAACCATATATAAACTATAAAAAAAGTCCCTTTATGACCTTATAAAACAGATGTTTACACTTCACAGACTATTTTTGGAAAGAAACAACCACTGATAGAACCAAATAAATAATTTTCAATGGCTACAACAAATGTATGATATGTACATGACCATGTAAAAGTTCCAAGTTAATTTTCTGTTGAGAAATTTCATTTTCAAGTGAGTATTTAGAAGCAAACTCTAGATAGCCTTGCAATGCAAAGTAAATTAGCTCTACATATTGCAGAGTGAAAGAAGGGAGCAAATTCCTCTCCTAGGCTTCGCAGCAGCAGAGCAGCCATTCTGCAATCATTACTGGGGTCCATCGGCAGGAGCAGCCACAGCTGTTACACATTACCCTAAACAGGAACCTTGGACAGGAGATTCCTGTGATCAAAGATTTAATGGGCATCTTCCATCCCCCTTGAACTCATTAACTCCTTCTCCTCACTGTTATGGGGCAGGGGGAAGGAACACTCAGAACAAGAAATTTCTTGTGGACAACAAATGCAGAATTCCTTGTATGCTAGGCAACGGTACTTTCCTTAGCAAAATATTCGGTATGTACTGTCGTGCATATAGAGGAAATTTGCCTTTTAAGCAGAATCTTTAGTCCATATCATCTTCATTTTCCCTTTTTCTGTACAAGTAAAAATAATTTTTGATGTCTACGTACTTCTTTTTCCTATATTCTGGTCATGTATTTGAAATGTGCTCTCAGTAAATGGAATATTTAGCTAATCTTACTGCTAATCTGCACAAGCATTTCATACCCAGTCCTATTCAAAATTTCTGTCAACAAAGCAGTTCTCTTGCAGATTTCAATCCTATTTTTCAATTATTCATGCTAAGAGTTTCCAATAATTTCATACCCTATACTCAGACTTGTTAGACTTTTTCTAGCTGATCTTATAATTCCTAAGCAGTATCTTGGTACATTTTCAGTTGCCACCTTTTATCAGTATTGGACATGCCCTTAGAAGAATAATGTTCTTTCTTCTCATTCAGGCTTCTATACTTTTTCTTCCTCCTGTCACGAATGCTGTACTCAATACATTGATCATGACATACTTCCCAGTCATTTAGCACAGTTCACTCAAGTCACTAGATTTAGTTTATGAGCTCAGATTTTATTCTTTTAAACAAAATGTAGTATCAATCTACCATTACGTATAGTACTGTGATAGAGTGTCCTCTTCTCAAGCTGTAAAACACTACTTAAGAAAGGACATACAAATAAAAAATCAAGGCAGAGATGCAGCTGTGATGAATATATTTCCCTGCTGTTCTAGAACAGGTGAGACTAAGACCTAACAGAGACCATTACCCCTTGGTAAGGATAAAACCAAAGAAAGACCGAACCAATGCCACGATAGGGATCAGTGATATATCAAATGCAGTAAGTAGGTGGATGACTCTTTTCCAGAGCAATTAACAAAAGCAATCAAAGGACAGGAACTGGGGATGATGGCAAACTGACTAACCTAACGCTGTTATGTAAGCAATGGAGGATGTGGATTGTCTAACAAGTTCTTCTGGAAATAGACAGCTAAACAAGTGGGTAAGCACTGATAAGGACTGCTGTTTCAATTCCTAGTTATACAGAGAACTTGGTCAAGAGTCAAGAATTTGAGTGAAAGTTGCCTTAAAACAGAGTTCTCAAATACTACAAAAGGAAGGAATTGCCACAGTGCATTAAGAACAATGACATTCCAAAACCAGACTTCAACAAACTGAGGAAACAAAAGATAAGATCTCCTGGGCAAACATTCGATGTTTCATTCCTTAAAAAACCTCAGAACAGAAACTTAGTTCTGGAGGCAGAAAAATAACTTATTCCAAACAGGAAGACGAAAATTAAGTACATTAAGGGACTTAAGAGTCTAAATTGAGATCTCGTGAATGACTGACATTTAAAAAAAGAATAGTACCAAGAATGTAAACATCATCACCTATAAAGGAATAGCATCAATTTCTTAGGGAGGTGATAAGTAATGACAAGTAAGGTGCATTAAGCCAAACAAGAACATATTAAAAGTTGCAAGCAAAAGAAGCATGAAAGGGTCTTTCATTAAAACAAAAATTGGAATCACTGATAACAGAGAAGTCTGAAACAATCTGGAAATTTTCTCTTTTGTCTTTAGAAAGCAACTTCATGTGAGCAAGCACTGGAGATAATTGTAATAAAATGGACATCAGAGCAGACCAAAAAAAGAGTGAAAGGGAAAGAATAAAACCATATTTGAATTTGCATTTCAGCAGGATTTAGCAATCTAACAGAATTGCCATCAACTGAAACAAGATTTTAGCTGTTAGTCCTGATAACACATGGAGAAGAGGGAAGGTTAGAAAAGGCAGCAAAACCAGTACTTACACTTTTCCCCCTCCTTTTAATATGTATCTTGGGATTCACAGAATAGTTGACTAATCTGGGATATCTGAAAATTTACTAAAACAAATTATTCAAAAATCAATTTCCAAGCACCTGGGGATAACGTGATAATAAACAGACAACACAGATTTGCCAAGAAGAAATCATATTAAACCATCCTAATTCAATTTTTTTTGGTCAGAGTAATTAGACTAGTGGATAAGAATGAAGAAATATTTGCAATGTACCTTAATCTAAGCACATAAGAGAAATACAATTTTGCTGAAAGTGCTAAAAGATGAGCTCACCTGGGCTCAAAATAAGGAATGCAAAAAGCCAATTTTGACAGAAGATTACGACAGAGAAGATTTCTGCTTGGATTCCACAAGGCTTGTTTGGGTCAGTCATCACCACATATTGTCATGAATGATAAGACATAAAAGATATTGATATTCCAAATAATTTAGGAGTAGCTTATTCTAAAAATATATAAAATTATTTTGATAAGTTCTGGAACAACAAGTGAGAAATTTCAGGAAAGGGAGCACCAGTAGAGTTTAAAAGAAAACATTCAAACATGAAAGTGAGATGTGTTAAAGTGGTTAATTCAACAGACACAGAAAATTGTAAAATTTTGAATAAAGCATATGTCTGAAATTTTAAAAAATGAAACTGTTGTCAAAATATTTGGAGGTCTTTGTTTAAGAAATTGCAGAGGGCCTGTATCAGACAAACATTAAAAAGTCTTTAATTGTATTTAGGCTGACTAGATAATCTGATGACTTCAAGAGATCTCTGCACCTTCACCCGAAGCTCTCACAGGTCTTCATTAAAAGTGTATAACATTATTCTGTTAACTTTTGAAAATTATCTCCAATTCTGAACATAAACAGACCTACCATATTATAGCCATCCCTCTACTGCATGAATAAGCACTGTGCCAACTACCTTGACAAGGTCTTTGTCTCACAGTACTTACCAGTGAAACTATCTGTATTCTGACCATAAAGTATTTCATCCACTCAAAAAATAAATTCAATTTATCCCAGTTGCAGTGTAGGCGTTTACAAATTTGTGGCAGCTTGTGCATGTCTGCTCTAGAACAGAAAAACCTAACACAATCAGAAGCAAAGATTACATATATTACAGATTTTGTTTCAATATTTTGATATATTAGTTACAGCTCCAAAGAATATCTTAATGTTTTAAGAGGCATGTTCCACATAACGTTGTATAGCCTGCACTTGGGAAAATGGTTTATACAGCATAGTTACTTTGCAAAAAAAATGGAAAATACAGACAATTCTAATGAAGACCTTTTATTCACATCAGCTTTATTTATTTTCCTGGCTACATTTTATAATCTTACAGGTCCACCTTTCAAAAGGTTACTTAACACAAATTAGTCTATGCTCCACTTTCTGAGCACACATTGCTCAAGAAAGAGGTAACAGGGAGAAGAACATTATTACTACAAGGTAATAACACCCCAATCAACCATTTCTGCATAGCTAGTAAATACACTTTATTTCAGAAGCTTTATAATTCCTTTATTGCGAACTCCATACTCATCAAAAGCTAAAATACTAGCCTTTAAGAGGATAGTACATATTTATACTGTTTTAGTTCAAGGCAGCAGCATTATTTAACATGTGGTATGTTAAAAAAGGATCTTTGTTGATTCTTGAAAATATCTTCATAGGATTAGCTGTGCACTAGCTACATTTTGAGTTCTTAACCACTATAAAGCGCTGCTTGGCTCTTTGATTACATTTCTGATAGGAATCATCCTATAAACATTCTGAATTGTTCAAAGGCATGTCCTTCCCTCACTGGATTGAGATTACAAAATAATTTTTTTCAGCTCAAAAACCTCCATATTTTTTCTCTGGCTCCTTGTGACATGATATTTCGTTTTGGTGCTAATTTTATTCAATGCTTATTTATGTATTTAAGGGAAAACTGTTTGTATATCTAGGTTTAATAATTATAACAGAGAAACAAAAAAAAATTCTTCTGAACGTACATATCCCTGTGAAAAATACAACACAAGACCTAGACCTTGCTAAAACATAGTGTCTCTGTTCCAGCTAACAAACAAGTCTGTGGGATTAAGGAGAATTCTACTGGACAGACTCGAATTCACATATTACCGAAAAAGGCAACGGAATACAGAAATAAAAGTTCCTTAACTTGAGATAACAAGTAAGCAAAAGATAATTGAGAAGAAACTCTTCAACATCAACAGAATTTGGCAGTAGGGGTACTTTTTAACAAATCTTGAACTCAAACAATGTTCCCATCATACCATATGGGTCTCATGGCTGGAAATCCACCAGCAGTGCCAACAGATGTCAGAAAGCTTTCAAAGTAACAGAGTTAGAAAAGATTGTATGTATTAACTTAAATCAATGCATAAACATGCCCAAATTTCTGAGTTCATCAGCTTTCTCTCTTCTCCCTGCACTTGCCCTAAAGACCATGAAAATATTTTGAATTATTGAAAATATTCACATGAAGAATGAAGCCTGGGTATTTTCCATTGCAGGACAGGAAAATGAAGATGCAACGTGCTAAATTAAATCCTCTCCAAATCAGAGTTCTTGGAACAGAAAAAAAAGAAGTGGATTTAGCAATACTATTTAAAAAACAACACAAAATCAACAGTACAGTGATGGCATAACCTTAGTTCCATAAGCCATATTTGATTCTGTGGGAAAGATTAAATGGAACAAAAATGTTGCATAAACACTAACATTACATTAGGGGAATCTGAACTTTTCAACCTTTCCAACAAATCTTTCTGAAGAGGGAAGCATTTAGGCTGAGGAAAAAAAAAAAGCTGATTTCTCTCTTTTCTGGCAAACATCCAGGAATGTTCCTCTTCATTCTTTATAAATGTTCCCTCCCACTCATGCCATGCAGACAAAAAACATTCTGACCAGTTTAGTGGCCTCAGATGGAAGGGAACAGATTTGACACCAAATGAGAGAGGATAGAAATAGTCCATCTCTCCAATCTGTTCATTAAAATGTGGCTTGTTGGCTCATACTATGAGAAAATATGGGAAGTTTGCCTGAAATGATATTATTTCTAAATACAGTATTTTTATTTACTGCATAAATTATGTGAAAGTAAAATGTAACAGTGAGATACACTGAATAATCTAAAGTAATTAATTCTCTGGCATTTCTCTTTAGAATGAAATAGATGGAAATAAAAATTTACCTGTCATAGTAAAATACAATGAAGGAAATATCTGCCTACACAGAAAATCAACAAAGAGGTCACTGCAGTGTTTTTATTCTTCCCTTTTTCTGTGAAATGATTATGCTCTCTTCTCAAGCAAATGAGATAAACACCGATATTATCAGGGGAATTTTTATTTACAACAAATGGATGCCTTTTGTCAGCAGTCTATAAGGGACACTTGAGGTTTAGAATTTGTCAGTATTACAGAGTGGAAGACAACATGGTTAATAAGTATAGTCTTCCAGTATCAAAATCTACATTTTACTCAAATAACTAAAGTACCTTTCATTAAATAATTAATGATATAGAATGAAGCCATCGTGATTTTTCTTTTTTCCTTTTAGAAACAATTTAGAAGATTCAGCAGATGACCACTGGAGAAGATTAAGACTCTACTGCTACCTGAAGCACAATTTTTAGTAACAATTTCTAGGTAAGAGTTTTATATATTGTTTACTGGGACACTATTCCTTGATATAAAAGACCACTGTCAGGGTATTCTAACCACATATACACAACTTATGGCCTACCAGAGTGAAATGCAGTATTTCGTAGTTGCTCGTAAAACGAATTTGTCACAGGGTATAAAGAAGAACTTAGTCCATTTTTATAGAATAGCAATTGTGTTTTACAAAATGTTGAAGCAACCATATATTTAATACAAAACACATCACTTTTGTAAAAGGCAAGCTAGAAAACTAAAAGCATTCCACCTTTATAAAAGCAATATTAGTGCTGCCAGTCAAGAGAAATAAAATATGAAGACAGCTCATTTTGCCTCTTCCCGCTGGGGCTGCTACACAGGTAAAAAGCCAATAACCTAAGTTTCATCACCTGGCTAACTGATGAATTATGTCAACACTATTTAGTCAACAGATTTCAACACATGGACCATAGAACCCTGAGAATCTGTGGACTAATTTTAAGAGGTCTATAAAAAAGTGTTAGGAAAAGCCTAATCATAGATACTGCCTACGATCAATGGAAGTTTCTAATTTGGTTTCTAATTCTACATCACCAGTGAAACTAATGCCCCAGGAACAAGAACAGCTGAACAATCACTGGTACTTGAACCTGAAGGATCACATAGGATTGTATATTGATGCTTCTACATTACAGAAAAATTAATTTCTGAATTAACAACTAGTAATGTAAATAAGTTAGCGTATGTTTTTCATTTTCTGATCTACTGAAGGAGAGCTGTAGTGCACTCTAAAAGTCTCTCTAACATGCTACCCAAATAAAATCACATAGATTATCCAAAAGAGTAGGACCTCAGCTGCAAACAAATCATAATGAAATATCAGTGGAATAAGCAATAACTCTTACCTACAACAGACCATGACAGCAATGTTCCTTAAATCATGAAGCTATTCAGGAAGATATTCAGCAACAGTAAAGACTAAGCATAAATTTTTGTACTTTTCCTATCATCACACTTACATATATAGATATTTAAGTGTGTATATATCTGGAGTTTATACATATATGTATATATACACACACATAAACACAGATGTACACATTTTAAAATGTCTTCAGTCAAGCTGCTCAGGGAGAGTTGCACAAAAGCAAGACAATTTCAGGAAACAGTGTATCACTAAGTCTTTACCATATATTGTATTAGAGAGTAAATGTAGCAACTTCAAAGCCAGTGCAGCTATTTGGCAGTATTTGAAAGATTATTTTTAGCTAGTCGTGTTAAGTAGTCATTTCTAGGAGCCTACAAGAATTACACAAGTATTTATAATTTAGTATTTTACTGATATTATTAAATTAATTTCTCACACAGGATCACTATAATCTTTAATTCCTAAAATAAGGAAAAACAAAGTACGAATGAGAGGCAGCTCCTTTGACATGCTTGTAAATAGTCACGACAGAACTAAGGCAGTGGATATCATGCCTTATGTCAAGTATCACAAAAGATGCTGAATATCAGATCTTAAGTATACTATTTTGGCAGAATATGCACTATGTAATACTGAAAGTGCTGTAATTTTCATTAGCAACAATAAGACTTTCAGAAATCTCCTAATTTTCTATTCAGGGAAAGTTTCTCAGCTGTCATGTACTAAAACTCCTTTGGCATCTGAATTTCACAGAAGTCCAGTGTTCTCCTGTATTTTCTAGATGAGCTGCTGTTAGTACAAAAAAGTACAGTGGTATGCCTGGCAGTCACAGATGAAATTCATGGTTCACCTGAGGTTTAAAGTTTTGTTTAAGTTACGATTCTGCCTTTTTCTCTAAGAAGAAAGCCCCTAGTAACAACTCATAAGGTGTTTCCCTAGTTAAGACTGCGCAAGAAAACCTAGAGCTGCAAACTGGCGGAGGCTGGAGGAATGTTCTGGGACACTTTCTCTTCAGGCCAGCCCTGTTCAGACAGCCTTTCCAAAGCCCTTGCTTTTAGCCACTGCCAAAGACTACATAACAAATTGGTTAGTCTTTAGCCTCTATGTTCTTCATCCTTCACGGATGTGTCCTAGGTTCAGCATCACTTAGTTAAGGATGAGATTTATACAACTGAAGCACCATATCTTTACAGAGGCCTTGGAAATTCACAGACCAAAATCTACATGAAGAAATAAGAACGGGACACTTAAAAGATCTGTCTCCTCTCACAGCATATGCACAGGTTATGGTTCTCAAGACATTCAGGAGGATATTCTGCTGTGAAGGAGTTGAGGCTGTTTTCACTTCAGGCTGTTCTGGTTTCACTGTCAGCCCTGTCCAGTGAAGAAAAACATGCCCAGACCATGGCTGTGACACTCAGGCATGTTTCCAGTAGACAGGCATCATTATAGTGCTCTGGACTGCATTTGAGGAAGGATGTAGATATAAACACAGTATCTGTTAAATTATTTCTGAGGGAAACGCGAATATGGAAACCATATGCAAAAACTGCAAAGAAGATAGCAGGTAGATTTAATTTTTTGGAAGAAAATTAATGTTGGTATATTTAGACTATGACATTAACATGAAACCCTTACTTTTTTTGCTTTTGTTCTTACTGCCAACCTGTTACTGCTTTGATTGCTATTTCCTTCCCTAGACATAGGAACACATGCTTCAGTCAGCAGTATTTTTACATAGGTGCTTCAAGTCCAGGAAAAAGTGCAGCTTCTAGCTACATTTAAGGTGTGTGTATGCCTGCTCTTGACTTTTGCAGCTCATTCTTTTGAAGACTTGATCAGTCTGAACCTTCAGGTAAATATAGTATGCATTTAAGTTCCTAACCATTCAAATAAGTGACTGAAGGTCAAGCCTATTAGACTTGCTTCAACTCACATCAATTATCCTCCCCATTGAAGGTGATGTAACTATGATTCCAGCTAATTAAGTCTGTAATATTGAGATAGAGTGCTTAATAAGGCTCAATACAGGCAAATCAAGTTAACTCTGTCAATCTTCTTTGCTATAATGCATTTTGTTATATAAACATTCCAGCAGCCTAAGATTTGTAGATTTCCATTTGGGTGCCTTTTTTTCTGATAGACATAGGCAAATTTGCTCCTCTTGAGATAAAATATCTTTCAGTGGCATTCAATGGCATTGAACTAAATATATCCTAATACTGAAAAAGGCAAAGTCTATTTTATATTCTAGAGATAATTTATCACCTGTAAATGAGAAAACCAGAGAAATATCCTCCAAGCAGCATCTGGTTAATAACTGCAAACAGAGAAGTATCTATCCAGCCATTCTTAGCAATCAGTGTTAATTTTTACTGTCTCTGCATAGCTGCAGATAATCACATTCCTGTTAATTTACAGCTATGTTCTAATCCTTAATTTAAAACTCTACTGAGATTTATATTTTAGTACCTGAACAATCATTTGACAATGTGTGAAGTGGCAGAAGAACAGTAGTAAACCTGAGACCAAGGTTTTGTGCAAGGGTGAATATTCAAGGCAGAAAAGCAAGGAAAATTGCTAACTAAGGGGGATCCAAACAATGAGTCCATTGGAGGGTGGCTGGTCACAGCTTAGCCTGTCATGCAATCTTCCTCCGCATTCCTGGTCTCTGGGCACATCATCTGAATAGAATGCTGGAATTTAGAAAAGCTGGGAATGCTTTTTCTTCCTTTCTGGAGACAATTAGGAAAATTCCTGTACTTTTTCTATGTTTCAAAGCACAGGAATGAGCTAAGCAGACTTACTGAGGTAACTGCAAACAGCCTCAGCTCTGCTCAAAATACACAATAGGTGTACCACAAGACTAATCTGTGTTTTATACACCTGCCGGAGTTTTAAAGCTGGACTACACCATATTGTAAGTTACAGTTAAAGCTTTTTGAGATTGAAATGGAAACAGTTTGAATTAGGAAACAAATTCAGAATAAACCTCAATTTAATATTCAGTGTAAACACAGAGATGGCAGTTTTAATCTTTGCAGATGGAACCTCCACTGGTATAAATTGATTAATACCAGTATATGTAATTTAAAGTTGTGGTCCTAAAAATCTACAATGAACCTATATCTTTCACTGGAAATTCTCTTCATAAAGAAAGTTTTAATTTAAACATCACTAGGACAAGTGACAGTATTTTCATTTATTTGCATGATGTCTGCACAACAGTATTAACGTTAAATATTACTAACTCGGTAATTTCTAATTGGCAAGGCAGGACTCCACGCTGTCTTACCCATTAGGGATGTTATTTAGCTGATGTTAAAGATGAAATATTAGTAATTATATCTTCTAAACATAAATGTACTGCTACAGTGGCCCTCAGTTAAAGTACAAGCAGTGCAAAACCCTTCCATCAAGCTTTCTATGACAAATTAGCATTCAGCACTTGCCACTAGGACAGTGCCATTAATTATTCTTGGACAGCACAACAAAGACAACAGGTGCTTGTAGGAAGTCATACAAAGGACTTCACATGGAACTAAGAAGCAATTGTCACGATAGTGCAAAGCAATATACGGTCTGAAGAAGGACGTGTTTCTTGAAAATTACTGATGCTTCTAAAGAAGGGAAGATTAGCCAGTATTCACAAGAATATCTTAGACTTCTAGATTAAATGTACTAGTAAGAAAAATATAAGCAAAGATGTGCCAAGCTGATCTAGCTCCAGGAAATGAAACATTTTATTACATATATCTCAATTTTGATTTCTTTAACTGGCTTTAAGTACAAGTTTATGTACAGAAGACAATCCTAAACTAAAGAAGGAGAACGCCTCCTTGATTTCCGAAGCAGTAAGACTAGCTAATGACAGTACCAACTACTACATAGTTGTAGGCTGCTAAAATCCTAACAATACATCAACTTCTGAGTGTAAAAAAAAAAAAAAAAAAAAGCAGAGATTGTCTTAGAACAAGTGAAAATACCTCTCCTCCTTTATATACAAAATAACATATTTACAATTGTGTCTGCTGCCCTCCTCCAGGCAAACCACTTCTAAAATCATTAATATTAAAGTGTAAAGTTCAGTTGAACTGATTTCAGCAGATAACTACTTTTAAAAGTAAAATACGCTTGTCCTAGTTTAGATGAGTTTCTAAGTTTTAACCAAAGCATTATACCTTTCTTGAAGGCCCCTGGGAATTCTGAGATGGGAGAGCCACCAAAAGAGCTGCAAGTCTATCATGTGGAAGAGTACAGATATCCTTACAGAAGGAGCCCTCATTAAGATCTGGTAAACCCTTCTTCATTTAGAATCTTGATCATTCTGTGAATTAATGTGATTCAGGTCACAGCAAAGGAAATCAAAGGAGCTGTGATGGTAGCAATGGAAAAATACAGAATTGAAGAGCAGATGATGTGACCCTAGATTCACATTGTGTGGTAGCATTTTTCTTAATTAATTTCTCTTGTGGTACAATCCCACTGTTTAAGAGGATAATACTTAAGGTTCCTGTACTTTAAAACAAGAGCACAAGCACAGCAGCGATCCCTAGATACTTCTGTGATTTATCTACTATGCTATTTAAGTTCTTGCTCCGGGCATTTCAAATAACCGCGATAAAGTCATGATCAATATAATATATGTTTTTATCTTTCATGTCTATATCAATATTAAACTTCTGGTTTTATGCAGTGATAATGATCCCCAAAGTATTATTTTTTAGTGAACTATTAAGATATTTTTAAGAAATCAATAAGAAGACTGGCATAATATATATCACAAAAGATCCATAAAAACATATTTAAGATTTCAGTCTCTTTCACTGGGATAGTAAATGGTAACTAGTTCTCTCAGCAGAGTTAAAGATGTGTAAGTTTAACTGAATGCATATTAAATATTCAATTCCTCTAGAAGAGATGTGAAAGATAACACCAGTATTTATAAATCAGTGTCTGTACATCTTGTCAATTAAAAAACCCCAAGGATAAATAATATTTATTAGCGTCCCAGAGGTATCTTGAGACTAGGTGGTTAACCTTTAGAGAATGTGTTAATAATTAATGTATTATTATGTGTTCACTTAGCATATACAATCACTACACACATTAGAGGATGTTTGTCCACTGGAAAAATAGAATTATTTCTATATTTAATGGAAGGTTACATGAAACCAAGCAAATGCATTTCATGCGTGAAAATTTGAAGTAACTCAAATAAAGATTTGGATTGCAAGTCAGTGAATGCCCCTACTTATTCCATTTTAATCCCCTTTGAAAGCACATTCTACAAGAAAGGAAGCTCTTACTCCTGTGGGAGATAAGTGTAAGAGCAAAAATGGAACAGATCCTGGAAACATTAAAATTAATGATGTCTGAGAAATCATTACGGTTATAAACCTTGAGCCTGACAGTTTTAATTCAAAGCTCACAAAAACTGAGAAACAGTTAAATAAACTGAAGGACCAGATGGTCTCAGCCTTTAGGGAATTCACTACAGACAGATAAATTGGGAAACAAGAGTCAACAGTCAGAAACTAAAGATATTCTGAAGTGTTTTGAAGGGTCTGATTTCTGAAGAAAAACTTGAGAAGATAATTTTTCTAGAGAAAAGCTAAAAATAAACAGTTTTCCTGAAGACTATTTTTCTAAGAGGTTTTTCAACACTTATTTTCCAAAAGGTTCAGGTTGGGTATCTCTAAGCCCAAATTCAGATCACTGAAACTATTTCCTAAGAACAGACATCAATACTTACATTTAGAATGGTTAGAGTTGGAAGAAATCTTACCTTTCTGTTATATCGCTTGCATTTCTATGATCATTCTTAAAATTCCTTCAAGTTTATGAAGCAGGAGTTAAAAAAACCCCTACAAATCCCTTGATCTTTGCCTCAGTACCATAGACCGAGGAGGGAAGGGAAAAGGGGAAGAGTAACGTCCTCTCTGCTTGAGTACCTCTCATTTAGTCTTGACTGGAAGCAACTTGCATCTTAAAGGTCATCAAGCTCCAACCCCTCTGCCATGGGCAGGGATGCAATTTGTCAAAGGAGAAAGAAAATTATCTCCCTCTTTGGTTGCACTTGTAACTGTAAATTGTTTGATAAATAACTTTAGGTGATAAGTGATCAGAGAGCCAAGTAAAAAGATTGAAAGACTGAAGATCTAAATTAATTGCAGTGTATTTTTCATTAAGTTCTGTAGCTACAGTGAAGGACAAGCATAGGAGTTAATTACTCCAAACTCTTTAGCCTTTGTGGTTTTCACAAAAGAAAATAATTTTTTTCTGTATTTGTCTGCTAGAAATGTAATTATTCAGGAATTCTCATGTTTATAGTACCAGACTGAATCTAGCTTTAAACGTAAGAGTCAAACATCTTAATTACCCAGACTTTCAATGTTCCACATAGAATTATTTACATGGTTTTGTTTAGTTCTTACTGTTCATTTGTACACCCAAACATAATACAATATCACAACTGGATCTGGAAACCATACTGCCCCTCTTGACAGAAAAAACCCCAAAGCTGAAAAGGATATGAAAACCGAGTTGCGACATCAGTCTTTCGTGGTCTGTCTTTAGGTCAAAACTTTCTCTATTCAGACAGATAATAATTGCTGGTTCCTTCTTCTCTTATCCCAGTATCTTTCTCAAAAGTTCTTTATACATTATGGCAAATGCTGAAGCATTAAATTTATTTCAAGCTTTCGAAAAAGCCATGGAATTAATCTACACATGCGGAAGAAAGAGTAGCAGTAAAATTTCCTCCCCTGAGTTTCTAGCTGCTCACCATGTGAAAGAAGGTAGGGCATAATTTTTATTTGTATAATGTAAATATTTCACATCAAACCTACGCCAACTACAACAGTGAAGAAATTATTTACATAAAACTTAAGATAAATACTAATGCTTTTTTTCTGGGAACAGACTTCAATTTTATACATATCTCAATTATACCTTTCAAAACTAACACTTTTGATCCATCATTTATAGGCCAACAATTGCATGCATATTTTAAAGTTTCAACTCCTATTTCCTGTTATTCTAGTCTAATTTTCTGTAAGTAGGCTTGAAAACAGCCATCTGACATCAGACAGGTCTAGGCCATGTACAGAAATATATGATGTCACACTAAGAGACCAGCTCACACCCAAGTCCATCGATTCTTAGTATGGAACAGTAGCTATTTCTACAGACAAACAGCAGTGATAAATATCTCACTTCTTATAGGACAAAAGCACCGATTTATTTCTCTGGTAAGAATTAGTAATATTGAGGCTTTAAGAGAGTTGTATTTTACTTTATGTTTTTGTCCGTCACTTGGCCTTACTTGTAGTAAATCTCTTTGATCCTCATAAAGTCAACATAGAACACATCAGTCACACCAAGTAAATAACTATTTATTTCAGCCTCTCTATCTAAATTTAGTCTAGTGAACACTTCAGAAAAAGAAGAAAAACTCAGCTTACATCTAACAAGAATAATGACACAGCAGACCTGTATTTTCTACAACCTGCAGAAGTAAGAAAAGCAGAAAGCACCTGCACTGAGTTACTGCTTGCTCTTCATGCCAACATCAGCAGTGCAAAGGTGGGCACAACTGCCTTAATCACAGTCCTTTCCAGAAAACGACCTGTGGTCTAAAATGCTGGTAACATGAGTCATTTCCCCCCACGTATTACCACACTGTCAGTAATCAGGAAAACAGAAGTTTCTCTTTGGCTGACTCACACAACCATGTAACAATTGGAAGTTATTAGTCTGATATGAACTTTTGTCAAAGAAAAGTGAAAAATTATGCACGTGATGATTAATATAGTTTACCACAATCAGACTGAATTGCTGCAAATAATCAGTGACCAAAGATCCAACAGAAGGACTATCAAATTAAAAACTAATAATAAAAAAGAACCGTTCTATTGTTTAAATATATGACACTGGAAGACATGACTGTCAGAATGACTGAACAGGTACTTTTCCATTGGTGTGCAGTATGTGAATCTTTGTGCTCTGATGATCAGTTCTTGTTAGTGACTCTGCAGTGCTTTCATGATTATTTTCTAGTAAGCTATGCACAATGACTGCACTGTGAATGTGCACATCCATTATCCTATTTTATTACAAACACGCATTTAGTTTGATCAATTTGTATACTTAGGTCTGAAACATGTTATTAAAAACTGAAATGTAATGAGTAATGTTTTATCCAACTTCTCTAAACTGATGTCAGTAGTAGTCGTTTTTTTAATTTAGGTATTTGTAAAAGTTCACGGAGCTGTTGCTGAGCTACTTTTACATGGTTTGTATTGCACATATTTAAGTAACAGAAAAACTTTGCCAAGGAAAAAGATTCTGTGGCAAATCAACAATATAAAGAACCTCTGGCTCAATGTGTACTATGCATCGCTTTATTCCAATTATCTAATTTAGTTGTTTTCTAATTATCTATCTAGCTGCTACAGGGATGGTCTCCAAGGAGTTTGTCTAATGATCATTCATTGAATTTCTTTAATTTGAAGGAAAATAATTAGTGCTTTCACAACAAAAACATCAGTGATGTAAAGGCAAACAGGTGAATACTAACTACATTAATTGAAGGCTGCTTTGTTAATGTTGTACATAACACAGGAGTAATATTTTGACTGGTTTTCCAAGTTTGCTTCAAAAATTTCAACAGAAACTGAAGAATTTTCTACACCTGTGAAGTCTGAAGGTCTTACCTCCACATTGTTATCTTGACTGAACTGTTAGAAGATCATGTAAAAAAGTAAATTATTAAAGCTTGCCAAGAAGCAAACTAATTTTATTTAATTTTTTTTTTTTTTATTACCAAAATATACTTTCCATATGGCTCTTACCTCTCAAATTCCCTTAGAGCACGTGGAAATAATACTTTCTATCTCTTGAAGTCGTTCCCATGAACTCCTGGTAAGGTGTATTACTGGTAAACACCCACTATCATTCTTTCCCATTATGCTACATGTGCATATTATGAATTATAATTTCTCATAATACTGATGCCACAAGTCAATATTTCTACAAAATTTCTAGAGCAGTGTTAGTAGGTTACACTCAACTATTTTTCTAGGAGATTGTATTATTCCTCTCCCAAACTTCTAAAATCAGAATGACATGCGATTCCCCTGAAAACAGTGAGAATTCTTGCTTTTCATTAGAAGCCAGCTTTTAACCTAAAACTGTATTTTAACAGACCTTCTAAAACAATGGTTAATTTTTTGACAGAGCATTATCCGATAACTTAGCTAATAAAATCCTCCTCCCTTTTTCACAACGTTGTGTGTTACTTGTAAAAAAACCACTAAGTTGCATCTCCATTACTCCAAGCTTACATGAGATTTGCCAGGGTAAAAATGGACCCATCCCCTTGAGGCAAAATACTTCCCTTGTGTCCTTTAAGCAATTTTTATCTCAGCATCAATCTGTTTTCAATTCACTTGACAAAACCACTTTTCTCTATTTTACATGCATTATGCAGTGCATGTACAATTTTAAAAGCATACATACATTTCTGAGTAGAACGCTAATAAAGATGTTGCTGTGTTCAGAGCAAATTTGATTATTTTTCAAAGCTACTGGTCATTTATTGTAATACCTGACCCTGTACACGTTCAACATTTTAGTAACATTTTCAATGTTATACTGACCTTTGTCAATGTCTTCTATGGGGCTACCTTTGTAATGGAACACGTGACAAGAATTTGACCCTAGCAATGTGAATTAGGTTTTCACTGCTTTTGCAAAGAAAAAAAAAGAATATTAGTATCAATACTAAGTATGATGCTTCCCTAATTCCTGTTCTTTGAAAACTGAGATCAGAGACAGTGCAACATATTCTGCCACCTGAACAACCTTTGTTGGCTTCTTTGAAGAAAATAAAAACATGGAAATGTTTAGCCAATAAATCTGTCTAAAAAAACTTTCCCCAACTTGTTTGCTTATAGTTTCATCAAGCAGGTGCATAGACTGCCATTGTTATGGCTGTGACAAATGTAACTGGGAATATTTGTAAGAAATCTTATCTAAAGCAAGGAATGTAAGCATCACTATCAATAGTCATAAAGGTTTAAAATTTTAGTTATATCTGGATGAAGAGTCCAAGAGAGAAGTCTCATCTGTCAGTTGTCACCATTAACTAAGCTTTGCTGAGTTACACTGCACAGGAGAGTAGCTGCAAGAGCAGCGACCATATGAAACCACTGGGTCTAAGTACCAAAACTTTCCCAGTAATGACATCTTTTTTAATTTGTTTGCATGCTAAGTAAATATCCAAAGGAAAAAAATCAAACTGCCTTCTTTTTCTCCAGAAAACAGGTATCTTTTTAAATTCTGACTACTATGTTGTACAGTATTATATTTGTATTATATTTTGCTCAGAGAATAATGGGAAGACTATTCAAACAATTAAAGCTTACCGGAACAATTCTGTAAAAGACTTAATATTTATCGTGCCTAAAATTTCCACTGGATTTTTTTTTAGATTTTAATTGAAGAATCTAACATTCAAAATAATTTTAACTTTAGGCAATCATAACTCTCATTTTTATAGTTACTGAAAATAAAATTCCTCTACCAAACATTCAGTTTGTATTACCAAAAATATCCAAAAAAAGCCCCTATAACAGATCTTTCAAACACTTCTCCACCTGAAGGAGCAGCACAACACTCAATAGATGACATTCTGACTCTATGTGATAATAAACCACCAATTTCTTGAAAATTTCTGCACTGCAAAAGTGGACCTGTGTATTCAGCCCCTACCCAGACCTCCTCCATAGTAAGTTTTTCTGTCTGTTACAGAATGGCAGTCACCTTATCTGCAGAGCCTAAGCAGAAACATCACAAGCAGCCTAAGGGCGAGATGTGCCTGACAGCTTCTTTAGACAAGAGAAGAGAAAGGAAAAAAATTCAGAAATAGCCCAAAGGAGCTAAATAGCAGCTGAAGTGATAAGCAGTTCATTAGCACATTATTGGAAAAAGAAACAAATTATCTGATTGGTTTCTCATGTACTGCCTTCCTCTAGAGGAATCAGAATCAATGGAAAAATGAAATCCTTAAAAAAAGGACATAAAGAACAGCACAGTAAAGGAAAGGGAAATAAAAATGTCACAGAAGAAACTGAAAAATTAGTGGAAGAGAAATAGGTGAAAACAGACCTGTCTTAATTTGTAGTGATTATTCAAAACTTGCTCAATGAATAAGCAAATTCCTCATGGCCAAGGCTTTAGAAGGTCTGACTTAAGTTCTACAGAATTCTTAGGCAAGGATTAAAAAAAAAAAAAAAAAAAAAGCCATAGATTATTTTCTTAAAAAACTAATTTTTCAAAGATGATGTAACATTTAGAAAAGAAAGAGGATGGCATTGTGACAATGTCAGAGCACATGAAATTCACAGAGTAGCTGATCTTAAATTGTAACTCCTTCATAGAGGACTCTTTTAGTACGGATTTGTGTGTATCTAATGCTCTGGGAAGTCAATCAGAAAGAAAATGGTCTGTCATGGCAATAATCACTGAAGCAGAATTTACTGCTGTAACGTTCCTGTACTTTGCCACGGACTGGGTAACAGGTACAGCTATGATGGATTCACTACTCCTACTCATCCTATCCTACAAGCCTCACAACCTCTTGGAATACAAGAAATTCCAGGTTCGTCTGAACACAGTTAGGTATTATGAACCTGAAAATGCGGACACTTCTTTCAAAGAGTATGAGATTTATGAGTCTTTACAAAACAGTCACAGAGCCTGCAAAGCTTCCTGTGATTAGGCAGGAAGGAGCAGGATTTACTCCAGCAAACGGTCTAACTGCATCAGCTCTAAGCATTTATCTTGCTGCTTAAGGGTTATAATGTGCTTGTACTACAAAATAAGTACTTGGGAGCCAGTATTATAGGAAAATAGAAACAGATATAAGATGACAAAAGCAGCCGGCTGTCTTGACATGCTCTGTCAGCAGATTTATGAAAATGTTATGTACCTGAAGCTCCTCACTGAGAAGTTTTCCTTCATTCAGCTTCATTCTAGATTTACATGCTTGTTTACTTTATGGAGATAAAATCTGAGGAATTAATATGTATATTTACTAAATTTTAGATTGTGCTTTGCCTGGATTGCCTGCATGACCCTGTTATGTAACATAACTCCAGTAAATTTATATTTACTGCATTTTCATTTTGTTGCCCTATATAGCTTGTAAAAATCAAGCCTGGAATAATTTCTTTTACCCTTTTATTGTATTTCTTTACTTTAAATTATTTTTTATATAAGGGAGCAAGGGACTATAAATTAGCTGCTAAGACAGCTACTATTACATAACAGTATGAAACTGTTGATAATGACATCTCAAAGATGTTACCGTCAAGCGAATCATCCTGAGCACCTGTTTAGGCTCTGAAGCCTCACCAGTAATTTCTGAACACTGCATATCGTAAATGTCCATTTCAGGTTGTTACATAGCTTTTTGAGCTATAGTGATGCCATGAGAGAAAAAGCACACAGCACTTTTCAGTAAGTAGCCCCACAGTGAAAACTGACTACATACTAATTTCTTACTGGCATAATGACAGGTCAGTCCTGCCCACATGGATTAACAGCAGAAAACACTTGACCAGAATGAAATAACAAGGTGAAATGGAGAAAGAGGAAAAGGAAAAATATGTTTTCAAGAGTGCTTAAGCAAAGAAAAACAAAGTTGTTCTACATGGTGGAAGTATTATAGCATGAGCCCCTGACACTCCACAGGAAATTCTTTGGGAAAATCTGGAGAGTGTACCTGTGTTAAGAATATATGTAAGCGATGATCAAGAAAAGTTAGAACAAGTTATAAAAAGTCTTAAAGTTAATAAACTGTACTTAGACATTTCTGTTGATACTTTCCTTCATAACTAAGTGGCCTTAATTCAATTTAGCTGAATTCATTTCTAAATTAACTCAATCCAGCTGAACTGAGTCAAAACTACCTTGATTCTGGATAAGGGTGCCTACTTAGAGTTTCACTTAAACACTCAAAATTCATTCAGATTCATTTTCCTCTGTGTCTGCATGTAGGCAAAACCCTTAAACTGATTACAATGGGAACTGAAGGAATCATGCATGGAGTGCCACTAGAAACTTAGTTCCATGACAATATCTTCAGGAGCTCAGAACTTACTACTTTTTAAAACTTTTTTTAGGCATTATTTCCATTTTGATGCATTATTTCAGTATACACATGTTGACATCTACAGGAGAGAGGCTCGTGCTCTTTCAAACCCTTTCAACTGCTAAGCAAAATGGAGTTTGTATCATTAGTTCTTCTTCGTAAATCACCATGGTATGCTTCCACAGCAGCACAAAAGAACCTACTAGCAAAGCTAATGACAACAGGAGAAAAACAGTTCTAGTATTAGAAGAATTTTCCTACACTTTTTGCTTCTTCATAGTGGCATGAAGACGTCACCATAGCTGTACGTGAAAGCTGTAGCCTGTTCCTTTCTGGCACTGATGATGTTTAATTTAGTGTCCTAAAGTTCTGAACCTCACTCTGGTGCTTGTTCACTGAGCTGAATAAACATCTCCTCCCTGACTCTTCAGGTTATATAACAACTTCACATGACACATCTGCACATTTTGCCTACAGAAGGTATATTTCATTTTTGATTCTCCTACCCATTTCCCAGTTGCAGAAGACCCATCTTATTTTAAAGGAAGCTTATTCTCAGGTCCTAATAATTATTAAAAACTTCCATTATCCATTGGACTGAAATATAAGAGAAACCAGTTTTACTGCTGTACCACTTTCAAGGATACTGAGAAGTCAGCAAATACATGGCAGCTCTTATTGACTGTACAAATATCCTGAAAACAGAAGGCATATTGGAAAGAAAATCAGCATCATCTATGTATCTTATTCTTCCTAGTGGCAAGAGAGTTGTAGAAGAAACAGAATTGCCAGAGCATATCTACTGGGTAGAGCAACTGGTACCAGCACAAACCTGAATATATTACCATATATCAAGGATGAGCAGATAATTACAAAAAGCAACTGGTTACCAGTTCGTGATTATAATGTCTGAATTATCTTGCTTTTGCTGATGGTTTAAGTTTGATTTATATTAAAGTATCCCTGAACTTAATGCTAAATGGAAAAGATAACCTATCAGAGTTTTTAAAATGAAAATAGTAAATAGTGCCCTAGTCACTTTATGTTTGCTTTTTTTTTTTTTTTTTAAGTGCTAACAAACTGGATAAGATATTCTCAGGAATACACACATTGTTAGCCAAAATAAATACGGACTTCAGTGCAGTGATTTCATCAGGATTATACAATGGTAAATCAGGCTCAAATAGTACAGCAGTAGGTTTTCTGAGTATTTATTGCAAACAGTCAGTTATCAATAGATTTTAACATGCACTGCTAGTTTTCAACTATGTCTAGAGTGACTTTCCACACATTAATGAATTCCCAAGAACCAACATACTGAGAAGCACTGTAGCAAAAGGTACCCAGTGAGTCTGATTCTCTTTGAAACTTCCTTCCTTACAGAAGTTCTTGCAGTTGCACTGTGGAGGAAAACTTAATGCTGAAGCTTGGTGCCGCCATTTGATTTGATTTGCTATTTGACAGAATTAAACTAAACTCTAAGGGTAAGATGCATTTTATTTAAATACACTACATGCATTCTGACATATGTTCCCATTAGACATTTATTTACTACAGACTTCACTAAAATCAGACATGAAATTTCTGAAAAGTAAGGATTAAAATATAGAAGCCAGATCAGTCAAGTACTCTGAAAGTCCACAAGACTGAAAACCATAGTTCTGGTGAACTGGAGCTATTACAATAGTTTGGAATACATGTTCAATTCTGTTCTATGTGGAAATTAGGAATTTGCACATTTAAATGATCAATACCACTTAAATAGTATGTTTGATATTCTGTGGCATTTCTGTAGATGACTGCTATAATCAGAAGTGCAGTGATAAAGGCTGAAGAAACACAACATAGCTGTAAATAACTCTTCAGTTCAATGACTCTGATAATTATATGCAACTTTGCTAGACTATATTTAGTAAGAGTTTTGAATCTGTTAAGACACTTTACACAGTACTGATCGAACAGAGCTTATGAAATACACGAGGCTTTCTGCAATAAAATGTTGCAGAAATGCAATTTCTTTCTTTAAGTGTCAAGTCCTAAGATTACTCTTTTTCTTTTAAAGTAGCAGCATATGCTGGTCAGTGAAGCATACACTACACAGCTGTTACATCTACTGTATGACCTGTACATATCGAATTAGCCATTGCATTTTTCAATTCTGGTTCATCAGAGTTCTGGTCTGAAGGGCTTTAACCTACATTTAGGGGAAGAACACAATTCAGTGTTATCTTGTCTATCCAAATTCATAGCCTACAGCCTCTTTTGATGTAAAACAATTTGTCAATTTCTTCTTCCTCTTTTTTTTTCTTCTTAGCAGTAATGCAGGGTGTATGAAAAAAATTCAGTACAAGGATTAATGGCAGAAAAACTCCGGGACTGTAGTTTGATGTTGTATAAATATGTATTCCCATGCACACAGAGAGAATGGGGACTTTTTAACAATCATCATCACTCCTGTTCTCAGGTGTGTACATTTGCATTCTTGGCACATCAAAAAAAAGAACTATTTCTACATATAATAACAAATATAATATAGGTTAGTGAATACATAAATGCAAGTGTGGTACTCTAAGACCTAAACCACTAAGATGTATCAAAAGCTGAGTTCATTTTTTTCCAAAAAAAGGAACCAATTTCCTGTATTGACCATCTGCTGGACACAGTCTGTTGAGGAAATCTATAAGGCATACCAAGGTGCTTGTAAGAGAGATGTACCACTGCATTTCCATTTCTATATATACTTCTCTCCCAAAGCTTCCAGCCTACTAGACTCCTACCAGAGGTAAGAAATGGAATTTTGGACTGATCCTTTGTGGCTTTTCTTATATCCCTAAATTCAACACTTTTCGCTAGCATTTGAAACAACATTTGATTCAAGATTCTTACTGAAGTACTCAATATTTCTAGCTATTTTAAGTACAATTGTAACTTTTGATTAGTATTGTTTTAAATTATGTTTTAGTTACTCATTGATGCCAAGAGAAGAAAGCAGAAAAAGGCCTGGATGAAGAGTCATTTAAACCCATTTGTTTTTCTCAAATTCATTAAGGAAATCCCTCTTTATCTCATCATGAAGTTTTCTCAGAAACTAAAGAAAGCTGTGTATGAGTTCCATTCACTACAACAAGATTATGAAGCCAATTAACTTCACAAAGAATGGCTGTCCATGTATGAAGTCAAACAATGAATATCTGTGTAGAATTCCTTTCTCTGTAAAGCAGAGCTTAAGTGCTTCATTATGAACTAATCTGGCATTAAAAATAGTAAGTTCCTTCACTGATGATTGGGTAACTCAATTAACACCTGTAAATTCCTTCACTTTCTGGGACGTTTTTGGAGCACAATAACAATAATTTAGAATAATAGACTCACACTTATGTAGAACTATGGAGGTTTAAAAATGGGATTCTTATAACTCACAATCAGGAAATTATGGTATGATCCCATCTGTACTATATTCAATTACAGTTCAACAAATTTACAAGCGGTCCTTGATATATTTGATGTATATTATGCCAAACATACATAAATCAATAATGCAGAAAGAGCTCACAGCATAAACATGAATCAGCATATCAATATTAATTTAGCTAAAAAATAAATTTTTCATTGAGATGGGCTCAATAAATACTATGCACATCTTTGTGAGATGCCCACTGGGACAGCAGTCATGCACTTCTATTTTCAAAGTGTAGCACATGACATTCAGCCTAAAATGACAGACAAGAATGAATCATTACAGTCATGGTCTACTCTCCTAGTATCACAAGTCTTGTCAAAGTTTTTTTTGTTAAAAAAAACCAAGTAAACAACTCTCTCCTCCCTCACCACCAAAATCTCTCCCTCTTCCCACACACTCCCAACACTAGATGTTAGAGCAGAGAATGATCTCTTAAGAACTGTAAACTCAGGAAATTGATTCTACAAAGTTCACTATTTTCCTTCCCTCTCCTTGCCTCACTCTTCTACTTGATTTTCCCCCTGTGTTATTTTTAGGAGACATTTCCAAAGTTCAGAAAATAGATTAAACTCAAATAGCTTATAGGCACAATAAACACATACTATTACCTGTCCATGTTCACTATTACCTGTCCATGTTCACTATCCTTCCAGGATAGCTAACCCCATATCCACAGAAAGCAGGATTCCAGCCCTCAAAACCATGGAACTTAGAAACACAGAACCGTTAAGTTTGGAAAAGAGCTCTACAATCACCAAGTCCAGCAGTTAACCCAGCACTCCCATGTTCACTGCTAAACCACTTCCCCAATGTCACGCCCACATGTGTTTTGAGCTCTTTTTGAATGTCTTGAACACCTTTTTTGAGTCACTTGAGTGACTTCATCACTTCCCTGGGCAGCCTGCTCCAATGCCTAACAACCCTTTCCCTGAGGAAAATCTTCCCAATATCTAATCTAAACCTCCCTTGGGGCAACTTGAGACCATTTCCTAATTGTTCTCTCACTTGTTACCTGAGAGAAAAGACTGAACCCCACCTGACTACAATCTTTTTTCAGGTGTTGTAAAGCAAAAAGGTCCTCCCAGGCCTCCTTTCCTCCCGGTTAAACACCCCCAGCTCCCTCAGCTGCTCCTCAGAGGACTTGTGCTCCAGACCCTTCACCACCTTCACTGCCCTTCTCTGGACTTGCTTCAGCACCTCAATGTCTTCCCTTGTAAGGGAGGGGCCCAAAACTGAACACTGAGGCCTCACCAGTGCCAAGTACAACGGGGCAATCCCTGCTCTGCTCCTGCTGGCCGCACTACTTCTGATCCCAGCCAGGTACAATTCCTTAATAAAGTTATTTCACAGACTCACAAAATATGCTGCGTTCGAAGGTACCCACAGGGATCGAGTCCAACTCTGAGCCCTTTATAGGAGTCACACCATGTGCCCGACAGCGTTGTCCAAACACTTGAGCTCCGTTGGGGTTGGTGCTGTGACCACTTCCCTGGGGAGCCTGTTCCAGTGCCCAGCCATCCCTGGGTGAAGAACCTTTTCCTAATATCCAACCTAAACTTCCCCTGACACAACTTCAGGCCATTCCCTCAGGTCATTTGTATGAACATCAGTGTACGTGCATGTATGCTTAGAGATGAGTACAAGTTTACCATTCTTTTCACACAGTAGAAAATGCCAGAATTTTACATTGTTTTTTAAAATAATATAAAAATTAATTCTTATAGATGAAATATTTGTAGCAAACACCACTTTAATACATCAACAACAACTACTGCAAGATGATTTTTTACTTCACAGAATTTTATATCTATTTTTAGAGACATGTCAGACTGTGCAGACTACTTCTGAATTCACCCCAACACAGAACATCTCACAAGTTCTACAAAGTGGTAACAATCAATTAAATAAGGAAACATTAAATCCTTCAACTCAAAAAAGAAATGTTAGAGATTTCTACGAGTATGTACTTTTTTTGGAAGTAAAAAATAATCAAGGGTGAACTCCTCCCAGCTAAGCCCACCAAAACCACAAAACCAACACTGCCCAATTAAATAATTTCTTCAGCAAACAACAAGGCAATATTGGCAGAAATACTGTAACTGAAATTTCAGTTCGTGTGTCACAAAGACAGTTCTGAACCATTCTAGTCCCTTCATGAATCAACTCACTGGTACAGTAATCTGTTCATAAGTCACAGTAGAAGAGGTATTGGACATAATTGCACCCCTAGGTCTACACTGTGCTTAAAACATAGAGGTAACATACCCACTTCCTGGACTGAAACCTTGCATTCCACTGCTGGCTTCCCCTACATACTCAGGAATGACTCTGTCTGGAGACATACACAGATGTGCATATCCCTTGGAAAGTTCCTACAACACAGCTATTTTAGTGCCCTGACTACTACACAGAAAATCACACAGATTAATTCCTCTATGTACATAAAATCAAAACCCACTCAAAAATCTTTGATACATTACCTCATATACGGCTGCATTTGCCTGAAGAGAAGTTCCAGCCAATATGCTCACTTTCATAACGAGAAAGGCTCTACCCTTCCCTGAGCACCAGGTACAGGATTTGACTCCTCCAAAGCAGCCTCCTCACCTGTGTGCTATCGACCATTTCCTCAGATTATCATATATACCTGGAGACTAAAAAGTCAGGAAACAATCAAGAATTTCTAGGAGAAGAACCCACGTTCAGAAAAAAAATCCAGCCATATCATCTCCTAATAATCAAAGCAATCTATTTCAGTGAACTCTTTGTTACCACCAGTCTGTTTGTGGTCCAGCCTAAGTCAACAAACCAACACCGAAATGAGAAAAAAAAAAAAAAGAAAGAAGAAAAAAGAACTAAAAACTTCCAAACGCACTTCCACAGTTACTAAAATGATCAGTTTTGAAATTGGAAATGGCTTCTCTAGAATAGGTAACAATCAATTAACTAAGCAACCATGTAATGAAAAACATTTTGAGAAACAAAATGTAATTATTTATTGGATACTGATGTGTGTTCTGTTATATGGCATCAATCATTTTCTGAGAAAATAAAATAAACATTAAAAAGAAGAGTTGAAAATACTTAACTTGCACAGGGAGTTCTATAAAAATGTTAAAGTTTATTGTTTATACCATAAGAAAATTACGGCTATTTCATTTTATATAATGAGAAAATTGTGGCATAAGTCCTCGAAAGTCAATGCAGAACTGGGACTTGCACTTGCACTCGGTATTGTACGTGGTCATTAATACCTTTGTACCATCAAGTTAACTTCAAATATGTTCCAACAACTGATGTTCTGTGTTATTAATTGTTATGGTGTCAGTGGGGTTTTGTTACGTGGTTTATCTTAATTAGTGAACAAACTATTATTTAACAGCAGAATGCACATGAAGGAGTCTGATAGTTTATAACAAGGAAACTAATCTTATAATGCCCTTTGGGAAATCCCGAAGAGAACTTTTCTGTAACAAGAGCAATGGTGCTGAAAATCAGAAGACTGTTTTTTACTCAGCCATTGTGGATTAGAGTGGCAGCACATCTCTCAGATACATATTGACAGCATATATAAAATCAGTATGAGTCATGTGTTCAAGAACAGAAGTTTATTTCACAAGAAAGCAAATGTGAGTTCAAAAACAGAATTTTACATCAAATACAAGTTGCTAATTCTCCCAGTCCCTTTGTCCTTGTATCTATTCTCTTCAAGCTATTCATATTTCTTTTCACTTCTTCACACATACATGTTTGGACTTCAAACTGTACATAGCATTAAGGGAGAATGACTAAATGGCTAGATAAATTCAAGTTTTAAACAAAACAGGTGTTTCTGAAAAATCAATGAAATTTAGAAAACACAGAGATGGCTGTTGTTATTTGCAGAATAAGCTTTTTATCTGCTAGAAGAAAAGTGGCAAATGACATTAAAAAAAAACCCCAAAAGGACATGAGCTTGTAATCATTTTAAAGTTCCTTCTAAGCACATATGAAACAGAAAAAAGTGCTAAACCTTTCCCCCTTTCAAAAAACATAATGTACGTTAATTTTTATATGTTAAAACATAAGATAAACCAATACAAGAATTGTAGAAACTCTTCTGTATGCCTGAGATAATTTACATTTTTCGCATAGGCATCAGTAGTATTTGGGCACTGTTCCATTCTTCTCGATCTTTAGAGAGATCTGTAAGTGCAGGATGACCAACCACATTATAAAAGGCCACAGCAGCATGTACAGAGAAACAAAAACAGAACGTCTACTGACCACAGAATGCCAAACTACAAATGATGCAGGTGTCATAGTAGGCAGAAAGATATGAAGTCGTTATTTGAGAAGGAATAGTAGTAAGAGCTATCAATATAAAAAATGTCATTTGAGCATACTGGAAAGAGAAAGGCGCAGTTTGTCTTGTCTGGTTTTGATTTTGAAATTAAACCCTCTAATTACCTGAATGACAGACATTTCAACTTTTTCCATAGCTAGTGCTCAGTGTACAAGCTGAACCCACCTCCAAGCAAATTAATGCCTCCACAGAAAATACTGGTTTATATATCATATTGCTAAATGTTTTTACTTATTTTTAATTTTATTTTAAAACAAGGATTCCATGGCTGTAATAAGAGAGATAACAACAGCTGCTTTTCGATACCTCTCAGGCATTATGTCTAAGAATAAGGAGGAATATAAAAAAATCCTTTTATGAATGCAAAAACTAGAATGAAGGTGATTATTTAGAATATTGAATAAATAGATATCATACGTCTGGATATATTCTAAATCACTATAAAAACCACTAGAGGATTAAATTAAAACTATATATAAAAGACTTTTTAAAACGTAGAATAAATGTAAAAGGATGAAGTAGGTAAAATATAACAAACTTTCAAATGCCTACATCACAATAAGATCTACCTTTGTGACAGTACCCACCTACTTACAGAGAAAGGAGAAAGAGTCCTAGATCAGTTACTGTAAAATCAACTTATAAATTTACACCCAAGCAAACTTTCCTGTAAGTTACCAGGAAAAAATTTCAAATATGATCATTACCCAAGAGCAGAAGAGCAAAATACTTTGGGCACTAAGACATGGAAAGAAAATTGGGAAAAGAGAAATTGGGCAAAAATTTTTTCCCAAAGGAAAGGGAACAGGACAAATTGTGATGTGTAACATGATATGCCTTGATCTGGATGTTTAATCTTGACATGTTTGTAAAATATTTTGAACCAAAACAGGCTTTGATATTACGTATTCCAGCATTCCGCCTAGTGTTTCTTTGTAATATGCCATACATATAAAACTGAGAAACTAAGTTTTATTTGCTGGTGTCCTGCTTACTTGGCAATTTTTTCTTTATTGTATATTGTCTGCAGTTGTAAAATTTACAAATGAGAAAAAAAGAAAAATTATAATCTTTTACTAACATGCACGATACAGACATACTCAAAGTTCATCATATTTAATGAGGAAAGGGCTGCAATACTCTCTAAGAAGCAATGTGTGCTGGGAAATTAGAGGCCATCACGATGGAAATTATGATGTCAACATAATTCATGCTACATTTACGATGTCTATCAACCTACTAGTTATTACATGCTAGGAAAAAAAAAATACAAAATTACCCTAAAGATATACTGTGACATACTGTAGCATAACATTATTTTGTTGACTATGTTGGATGCTATTTTCTTAATATGATGTATGTGGTTATTGAATATTTCAATGTGAATGTCCTCAACAGAAGACTGAAAAGTATTTGTTTTTGATGTAGCATGGAATGAAAGAAGACCTGGAGTGGGGAACATTTAGTCTGATAGACTGAACCAGAAAAATCAATAATAGCTATCTTCCGTGCAAGTTACAAGAAGTATATTCATTTTGTACTACGTTTTTCACAAATTCTGTACATTATTTGAATTCTGAATTTCCTGAGCTGATCTTTACATATTGAAAAAATTCTGTACACATGCATCCTGAAACTGGGAAAATGCATCCTAAAATGGATGAGCAACCTAATGAGATCAGAAACAGTAATTTCCCCCTTCACAATCCCTCTTTGGATTTTTAATTCTGTGCTTTACCCTACTTTCTTGTCACTTGGTGGAAATCCTTAAGTTCTTTTCTCCATTCCTGGTAACTTTTACCTATGAATTTACCATTATGTATAAATTACATTTATGGTCTGACAATCAAAATTTATTTTATGCAAGACAAAACTTTTTCTTACACAGATTGTATATTTTCCAGTATGTATCTGAGACAAGAATATTTCTAAAATTGTATAATATCTCAACGTGGTATATGCAAGTAATCATAGGATTCTGTCAAAGCACTTTAGAATTTGTTTTTGTGGTTAGCATGTCTGGTACCAATTTAACTTTTAACATTTTACCACACGGACACTACCTGTAATACAACCTGACAAATCAAAAGGTCAGTCTGGCTCAGGGCATAGAAGAAATAAACAGAATTGAAAAGTTGAACGGAATACATGGAGACTACCATGAAGAATTCAGAAGTCAGGGATTACATGTGAAATACACATTACTGAAATTTCAAAACCTCACAATTCATTTGTGTGTCAGGAGAATAATTAAAGATAGGAATAGACTTCTCATTTGACAAGCATTTTCAATGAAGCTGAAACTATAAATTATGTTAAGAAAATACTTTCTTTAAAGTCGAAGCACAAATACCAAACTTACAGTCCCCCATAAACTGCACATTTCGTTACCATAGTACAGGAAGTTTAAAGGTTCATTCTATGTTGAAGCAATTTTACTGAGTCAGAGGATGGGTTAACTGTCCCAGTGATTATCTTTGCACACTGGAGGTATTTTGCAGAATCAGGTTGGAACAGAGATTAGTTTCTAAGCATGCTTCAGGTCTGATATCAAATGAGAACCAGACACTGGATTCATACTGAATGGCACTAAAATTCCACAAACTGTTCTCACATTGTCCGAGTTCAAATGTTACAACAGCCTGGTTGGTGTGTGATCATCACATCATTACTGTGATATCCTTAGATCACAGGCAGTTCATGGCCCAGAACTGTGCCTCAGGAGCATTCCTGTGATAGGATCTCAGTCTGGAGACCCAGGCTGGGAGGATCCCATCAAAGCTACTTAAACAGAGAGGAAAACAACTAGCGTTCTCAAAATACTGTATCAAAAACTCAGAATATATATTTCAGCTTTTTTTTTTTTCCACCCAGTAGAGTGCAGTCAGGCAGCAAAAGCCCCCTACTAACAGCAAAAATGGAATCTAACAGAAGGCATTTGGGTCTAGTCTAAGTCCTACCAGACAAAATTTCTGATCTGCAACAGTGATAAATGATTATTTTCAAACTTGCAGCTGGCTACAGAGTCAGAATTAGATTTAAAGATAAAAAATTTGTGTATCAAACTGCAATAATATTTTAATTTACAGTATCTGAAAACACTGCAAGTTAGTCTATAAAAGACCTACAACATATTTGAACCATAAGTGGATACAGATATATTCTAACAGCTATCTCCCAGACTTCTCAGAATGGTGGGCTCCTTTCAGTGTCTTTTAAATTATTTAATTTTCAAAGTCTACTCTTTTTAAACTGTTTTTTACTTATTTATTTAAATTTTGATATTTCTTAACCTTTTTAGGGCTTTCTATCTCATAATAACCAGATCAGGCTAAGTTATGTACAGAAATCCACTGTCTAAATATGTATCAATTTCCTACCATTGCCAGGAAATATCACTACGGATAGCTACAAAAGCTCTGATTGCACTCACAAGAAAGCTTGTGCTCACCTATTTCAGCCTTCTCCCCTCAAATGCCCACACTTTGCTTTGTGAGGATTCACTTTTTTAATTGATTAGTGCAATTTCTTAACAACAGACAACATAAACATTTGTTTTGCTTAGTGAGCAGATGATTTACAATACTGTAAATTTGAAGAGGACTACACTTTCTTGCACAAAACATATGAATATTCTCTTTTAATAAGCTTCTTCAGCAATTTTTCACATTTTTATTAGAAGTAAATTAAATTTGTGATTACCACTTCTACTCTGTGATTTTAATTAGATGTTTTTTCTTCTTCATTATTAATCCTGTGCTAAATGGAGGAAGGTTGTAAGAGTAATCTCAGCATCTAAGATGAAGTTCTAAAGGCCAGATATAATAAAAGAAGCAATTCTGACCTCTATCACAAATTCTCTATTTTCCTAAACTTTGCATAGCACAATCAAGTAGGTTTACCTCCAATGAGCAAATATAGAAATAATTTTGCTAGTGGATGGTGATAAAGAATCCCATTTTCTGTTATCATTTACAATTCTACGTATCATTCTCTTCAACAGCAAAGAAATGTAACCAATTTCAGAATGAATTAGGGGAGTGCTTAGCCTAAAACTTTCAGAGAGCAGTGAATGAAAGCTTCTTGCTTTTCAGGTTTAAGCTAAAGGAATATATCCAGTCTGCTTATTCACATACCGCATTTAAAGCCTGAGTACACCTTTGTGTTAAAACCTAAAGCCATGTAACTAACATTTAGTTGAGTCTATAATCTCCTACATTGTGCCGTTACAATCTTTACAAACTCCTATACAGGTGATAACCAGAGATCCACCTAATAAAGTCACCTCTGTCAGAATATATATTACATACATCAAAATGGCTTTGCATGGTAATAAGCTCACTTTCTCCTGGCTTCTTTGTATAATCAATAGCATTTCCTTTTGTATATTGCATAAAGTCAGGTAGGTTCAAAGTATACAAGGAAAGATTTTACTGAGATCATCATGGTGACATTCTGACAACAGTTTAGAAAGGGGCTTCAAATAACTGGTCTAACTTACTGTACGTATTTGACACATGCGTGCTGACAGAAGAGATGAGAAATTTGCAATATGGTATGATTTTTGTAACAGGAGAGATACACCAGTGCTTGACCATTCAACTATAAAGAGATTAATTTACTAAAAATGTTAATACTCAGTTTCTAAAGAAGTACTAAATATGCTGGTGGAGCTAACAAAGAAAACTTTCCCATTCCTGTAATCCCGTATATATTTCTACATAAGTAATACTATCCCATACATTTCAGAGTGTTCCAGGGTTGCTTCTTGAAGAAATCTTGTATCTTTGAGATCTCTGACATTTGGTTTTTACCTTATGGATGGCAAACTCATTTCTTTTCAGAGACACCTTTCTTTTTCAAATAGACAGACGTGTTAAAAGTGTTCACAGAAAAAAATGAATGCCATTAAAGGAAACAAATTTAACCTATTCTTCTGTTATTAAGACGACTCCTTTTAGCAGAAGATCCTGAGAGCACAAAGTACCATATAACTGACTGCATAGTCCATACAGATTAAAACGCACCAAACTTCAATCAAAATACTTTCAAGTTCAATAAACCAGCAATATTGTTCAGAAGAGCATCATTTTGTCATAGTAAATATTTCAAGAAATAAGCCTTTTAAACTGAGATTCAGTTGAAGGATAACAAAAATTCAACACTAATACTTAAATTTAATAACATGCTCAGCCAAATACAAAATTCCATTTCCTGCTAGATCAAAATTTAATTGTTCCACTTCATTATTTGATAACAACAGTGTATTCTATTAAAAGGCTTATTTATTATTTTCATCAGCTACTACTCAGAAATCCAGCACAACATTCTCCCTCAGCATAAAGTCCAGAAGATACTGCAGTATTATTTATGGAAGTAAAGGTAATTTCCCTAAAAAGTACATCTCTGCAATGTAAAAACCAGAGAGTGCCTCATTAAAACAAATATTTCCAAATTAATTTAAAGAGATTGTTTACACACAGGAAAGTTTGCAGAACTGGACTCGGAGGCAGAAAGAACAAGACATTCACTCATCTCTATTCACCTCCTGCATTCTTCCTGATTATACTAATGGAATATTCATTAGCACAACAAAATATGCTACACTCAATACACCAGCTTAAGACCGCTTACATGCCAAAATTATTAACCAGTTTATATAGCTAATAAGACATAAAATATGCATTTTACAAATCAGTATTCTGCCTAAAGGCGCTACTGAAAACACTAAATAAATAAAATAGATAACTTACATTCATAATCACGCTGACTTACCCTGGTAGAAGAATTCACCAAAGAACCATCCAGATTGCCAGTGTTGCACTTGAAATTCAAATATAGATCAGGGTTGTGATTTGCTTCCCATCTTCCCAAATCAGGAGTCACTGACTTGTCTGAGTTTGCAGATATCTTCTGATAGGCAGTGCAAGTCATTCCTCTGAAGCTGGATGGCTTGATCATGAAGGCTTCCAGAGCAACATTACGAGATACCTGTGAAAACATTGAGAATAGTTAGGTCACCAACTCATTAACCGTACTTGCAATATGATATGGGTATTGTGTACTTCCTGCATATACTTCATAAAGGATTGTGCATGTATACACATACATACACATATATATACGTTCGTGGGGTGAGAAAGAAAACAGAACTTATTTAAAAATATGATACAGGATTCTACAACAGCATAGTGGGTTTGCTTCCATCTTTCTTTCTGATATATAGATATAGATTAGATATAGATAGATATAGATCTGTTTCTATCAGTTACATTAGTTATTATATCAGTTTTGCAACTCCATCTTTTTTAGCTTCAATGGAATCTGGAATTAAAGCAATGGAGTTATAAAGTGAACTAGCAACATCAGGCTTAAGAACTATTAAAAAATGAATAAGGACGTGCTTTGTATGTCAGAAATTAATCAGAAACCTTCTTAGCTATTTAGTAGCTGAGTCTTTTCACAGATCTTGTTCCATGAGAATACTGAAAATGACTACATGGTTCAACACCATGTTACAGGTACATTTGTGGCCTAACCTTCAGCTGAGTGAAGTGTACAGAGACGGAGACTGCAGCAGAGTACAGAGGTGTAACTCTACCCTTCAACTAGCATTTTCATTTCGTCATGGGCCTGTGCGTGAGATAAACACCTTGTGTTGTAACATGTGGACTACCTTAGACTGGTCCCACCCTGATAGGACTATAGGGTTTCTGCTTCCAGGCACAGACTGTTTAGTGATCTGTGGACCTGGCAGTGCTGGAGTAACGGTTGGACTCAATGACCTTAGAGGTCTCTGACCACCTAAATGATTCTATGATTCAGTGTTATATGGCTGACACAGTTTATAGAGTTTCTGGTTTTTTTTTAATTTGGAATTGTACTAGAAGCTATTGGCTACCTGAGCTGTGGGTGTTTTATTTGCTGTTTTCTAAAATAAAGAAAGCAGATGCAACTTCTGTGAGACAGTTTCCTGGCGGGCCTCCCAAAGGAACAGACATGTTTGGTATGGCATGAGATGACACCAGAAATACTCCACAGCTTTTGTTTATTTACAAATTGTGCTCAACAGTAAACTACTTCTCCTACAGAAAACCGTAAGAAGCTAAAAGAAAGCATGGCAAAACAGTTAGTGACACATATCTGAGTACACAGAATTACTGTTTTCAGTAATGTCAACATCTTCCTGAAGCAGTGACAGGGCAAAAACTCGACCTTAGTCACTTGACATTTAAAAGAAAAGTAAGCATAAAACAACAGAGCCCTCCTAGCTGTCACATTGCAAAATACTTATAAAAGTCACATTATTGTCACTACACATTTAACATAAATACTTCTAGCAAATTTGATTCTTTCATGTACATGAAAATTAAAAAAAAAAACTTCCTTTAAAAAACAGTCCAATATATTTTTGTCTTTGTTTGAAAGACTGCTTTTCTAAAAAAACACACAGTGAAGGAACTAAGGCTATTACGGTATTTGGCTTCCTCTATAATTCCCTTCAGTCTGTAATTTTTTTTTTTTGGGGTTGCTTTTATTTTTATATATTAGTCCTGTGATTGACGCTGTACCTGAACTCATGTTTAAATAGTGTTTTTTGTGTAAATGCAGTGGAAAATTGAGAAAAGAGTAAAGGTTGTTTAAAAGCAGGCAAGGAAGCAAACTAACCCAAGGAACAATAAGGCTATAAAGTATTTATCTAAAATTCTAAAAGGATAACCTTCAAGCTTCTGATTTAGATGTATTTCTGCTAGTTAGATGTTGAAACTGGCAAGAAGACAATCTCCTAGTCTCCAAATGACAACCTCTCAGTATCCAAGTGACACATTTGTGTAGGTGGAGGACAAGGAGTAAAAAAATTATTTCTAACAGGTACAGTTTGCTTCTAAAAAACTAAAACTAACCCCAAATTAGTAATGTTTAGTACATTATAGACCTTTGTTGATAATCTTCTACATATTTTAAGCAATAGTTGTCTAGAAGCCTCTTGGTAAGGCATATTAAAAACTTCCAACTTCAAGGGATCATGTAGTCTTTTATTAAAAATTTCAGTCACTCGCTCAACTTGGACCTTTCAAAATAAATCCATATACTATGGTGGCTTTAAAAATAGAAACTGAGTGAATAGTAAGAACACTGGAAAGATATTGTTGTGAACATTATATTGTAAGAATAAATACAGCTGATCAAAGAAAAACACTTTTTAATACCACTGGTGATATTTTAAAACATATTTTGGTCTTGCAAATAGAATTCAAGAGAAAAAAAATCCTACAAAACATTTTGTAAGTTTTGAAATACCTTTGATATAACTTGAATCTTGCTGGTCAGTATTTGACTTGCAATCTGTTCCACACATCGTACAATCCTGGTGCAGGCTTTGTCTTCCTTTTGGGCCATCCACAACACGTGGTCATCCACCAACATTATATTGCTGGCAATCTCAATAAGAGCATCCCCAATCTGGAAAAGAAAAAAAAAAAACAACAAAAAAAGGTATTGTCTGTAAAACTCACAAAGTAAGAAAAGAACAGATAAGAGTACAAATGAAGGCAGACACCTTAATTCTCTTGGTAACCATCACTGAAAGACAGTTTTGATTTTATAAAAATTTAAATGGACTGAAAAAGAAAAACCAAGAAAGGAAAAGTGCAACTCACATCAAGGAAGATCTTTTTAATTCACAACTTTAAAGCTTATCTTCTAGATAAACCAGACAAATTGAGTCTCTCATCTGGCAATAAACAGAATTCCAGAATTATCACCCTCTTTCTTAAACTAATTAAAATTGGCCATGCCCTTCTAAAGAACTGCTTCATGTTCAATCAAAGGACCTTGAGGGGGAAGGGTGGGGGGAAGGAAAAAAAAAAGAGGGAAAATATGTTTGAAAGTCATCTTTGTTACAGACATAGTGGAGCAAATTTGAGATACAGCTCAGGTGCTGATACAAACTTAGATCATCTCATTAGCCACAGCTTTGGTAGTTTTAATTCACGCTTGTGCCTAATCCAAAATAACAGATCTTTTTTTTGCCACGTGACATTTTGCAGATTTTGCTAAGTATAACTACGTGTTTGAAATTTTATTAGCAGTTACATTTAGAAAGAATAAATATCACTGTGAATATTTTTTGTAATTATTTCAAGCTGGAATTAAAATGTTTACTTTTTTAAATTCAAAAACTTAATTTGAGTAAAATTTCGAAATTAACATGACCATGTTAGCAATATTTTTGAAGGCAAAGATATGGAAAAGATATACCCAGTTGTCACAAATAAACCTGAATAAAAAGGTACATAGACGAGAAAAAACAACTGAGAAATATTGCTAAAAGAAAGTTCAAGAAGCCAAAAAGTCACACTAATAGAAACAGAAAAATAAGGTAAATACACAGATAATTCAATGGAAAGGAAAATAGAAATTCAGCAATGGTGAAAAAAAATTAAAAGATGGCTGAGGCTATGAAGTTAGTTCTGCATTTCCAATAAAAAATATATAAATTTCACATGCATTGCAAAGGAAACAAATAATGAGACTATATGTGAAATTTTATGTGACTGTTCCTGAAATATTTAATCTATTTTTGAGAACATAATTACTAGATAATTCTAGATGGCTTTTGACAATGTGACAGACTTACTGATAAAATGAATAATAATGAATCACATTAAGAGTCTGGAGTGATTTATGAGAAACTATAAAAGCAAACACCAATCAGCTAGGCAGTAACTTACTGCGGGCAGAACAATAGTCTATAAATATACAAAAGGAGAGAAATAAGAAAAGGAAGTAATTTATACTATAATTAAATGCAATAATGAATAGTAAAGGTATGTCATTAAAAATACAAAAAATTGAGCTAATATGTGTATATCTTCCTGACAGAAATTGTAGTGCTGTTGCAAATATGTCCCTTGTGCAGCTGTTGAACCTTTCCTCCAAATGGGACAAAGTACCTCTACCTTGTATAAAAATGAACAATCCCATGTGGAATGGGATGCACATCCAAGGGAAGAGGTACAGAAGCTGTACTAGTTTAGCAAGAATGTATTTGAAAATATTTTGAAAAATTGCATTTTAATTGATTTCTAACGGATTTATTTAATTGTAGTTTCAGCTGCTAGTCAATTCCAAACTAACTGCCTTGCATTAAATAAAGTTCAGTCCTACTTATAATTACGAGTGCAGCCTCATGCGTGAAGCTATTGACACTTAAATTTCACAGGTGTTTTTGTACCTTGTGAGTGAGAGTTAAGAAATGGGGTCTAGTAAAGAGCTCAGTGAATGAGGACCCTGTTTAGCAAACTTGAGAGAGAGAAGAAAGTGTAAAGTTCCAAACAGAATAAGGAAACAGAGAAGAATTAGGAGAAATGTTATGAATTAAGAAAATTGTAAGGGATTACTAAATCAGAGATGTAGAGTTAAGTGATGGAGATAGAGATGTTCCAATACCAAAGAAGCAGAAACTAAAACCGACTTGAAAGGTGGAAGAAGTCAATTAAAAGATTAGAGATGGTGCACAGTTTTAATGGAAAATGCATCAGCTGCTAGAAAAATAAAGAGGCTTTATGGCAAATCCAGCTGTTTCTTTTGAATGTTAAGTTTTTGTTTTGTCAGAAAGCAGTAAGATCTTATCAGGATTCTGAGCTGAAATAAAGTTGCAGCTTTGAAATATGATTCTTGGAGAGCACTTAATAATGCACTTTAGATGTAGTGTGTAATAGTGAAATTGAGTTGGAGACTTTCTCAAATTGGTACTAAAATGTTAACTGTTACAATTCCCAGGGCCAGAATGGAATTGCCAAACCAAAAGAAAACATCATGTGCTCAAAAATTACAGTTTATGAAGTCTTTATGCAAGCAGTTACTCTGAAAATTAACAGTAAAAAAAATATGATGAACATTTCTGTTCTCTGTATAAACCTATTTTTCCCATAGGGTTTGCATAATTCTGTTTAGATTTTCCTGCTGAAATGGCATACATAATGCTAAAAGTTTCTGTACGAAGTTGCACATAAAGACATTCTCTTTTCTTTACATGAAGTGATACCTCCTTTCAAAATTCAGTGAAAACCACCTGATGAAATGGAGAAAACAAGAGAAGCGTGTGTAGCTCCAGTGGCCAGACAGAGTCCATTCTAACACGTTAGACGTGGCAGAAATTAAAATTAAAAAGAAAATTAAATAATCGGCTCATTAAAAAGCAGGTTTTATTCCTAAGCAGCAATGCCCTTGTCATCAGAGAAGAAGACTTAAGTTGTCCTTTTTGGCACAAAGTGACACATCACAGTTTATGCAGAACATTTGCAATCAGCAATCAGTTTTAGAAGCTACTCTTCAGTGTGTGCCCGCATACATTAAGAACAGGGCCATATGTGAAGACTTCACTTCTAAGTGATACTTTTTTTCAGCATAGAGAAGATATCTTACATCTTCAACTTCATCCACGAAGACAATTAACTTTTCCATTATATAAGCCAAATATATTACATCCATTTTATCCGCAAAGAGGGAAGCACCTCTTGTGTAGGCTGTCAGCTGGCGGGAAAATTCAAGCACGGTTGTCAAATTGATGTGCATCTGAAAATACATTAGAATTGTTAGGCTTAATAAATCAGCTAGCTTCATTCTCTTTAAGAACTGGAGATCACGTCCATTTGTATAATGCCTGCCATAATTTCACATGGATTTAAGTGAATCAGTATGCCATGGATATACATTTCAAGGGCATATAAATGTATCTTCAGCCTTAGGTCTTAGATTTCACTGCTGTTATCTGAAGACACCACCACAACAGGCCAACAAATTTTGAAGATTTTTGTCTACCTTTTCTAGACTGTAACTATCCGGCCTTATAAAATATACCAAGCTACTAACCTTGCCTTGCCTCTATCTTTAGATCCTCATGAAAACAACAGTGTCAGCAAGGGTTCATATACACAGTGCTACATGTTGGGAGAACAAGAAAAGCTCAGACTGGTTGTGAAGAAAATCCTTCCTGTTGTAAGAGTAGTCAGGCATTTGAACAGGTTAACCCCCACAAGCTGCGCAGTCTCCATCTTCAGAGGTTGTAGAGACCTCAGTGTCTAAAGCCCTGAGAAACACAACCCCACCTCATTGCTTACAGGAGTATAGACTGTATTCCAGACACCTTCCCAATTATTTTATTACCCTGTAATTGTAATGGCTCTCTTAACATATTAATTACTCATATATGAACTCATTTGAAAACAAACTTTCTGTGGTCTTACCTAGCAGTACTGATACTACTAGGGAAGAAATGGTCAAGGAAACTGAAAGCTGTAAAATTAGTATGGCAGTTACATAACTGGGCCATCCTCCACAGTTTTTTCCCGTTACGCTCTTTTTTTCTCATTAATTTCTATCCATCTACTTTCTCATCTCATTCTTTTACTGTTCCATAAGAAACAATTTAGGTACTGCTTTTTTTGAAGACATCAAAGAGGCATTCTAAAGAGGAAAGGCACTTCAACTGACAAAACTCTGATATAGGACTTCACGAGAAATTAACATCTTTCTGGAAAAAACGCATGAGGGGAAGACAAAAAAGGAAAGTGAAGCACTGATCACCCTGTCAGCATTACTAATAATCATCTAGACTCTAAGCACCAAATGGAAAAAAACATTAAGATAAAGGTAATAAATGCTGTGCACTTATTCCTACTACAACTTCCAATTACCAAATAAAGAAATTGTTGTTTTCCAAGCAAAGCATTTTGTTAACAGTCCATCTATCCCAAATTTGTGGCTGAACCAACATTTCTTGCAAGCTATTCAACAAGATCAGTACTAGAGAAGGCAAGCCTTGGATTTCACAATGTTACCTGACTAAAAGCATGAAGAACTTGCGTTATTTCTTGTGAATAAGGACACTCAGAGTAGTTTTCTTCATCCCAGCGTCCAGTTCGATTACATTTACGCCATGCCTTCGCCTCTTCTGCGCCATGGTGAAATGCAATGGAGTTAAAAGAATACTGGAGACAGGGGTGGTAAGCAGTTATCCCAGCCAAAGTTTTGGGCCACCTACAAACAGCATGATAATAACAATTAAAATGCAAAAGGCAACTTACAATATAGTTATATATAACAATATATAACCATATACAACAACGTACAGAGATGTATGAGAAAAAAAGGCTATTTTAACTTTTATTTAATAATGTTTTATAATTAACTACTTTATTTCCTTGGAAAATGTCAAAATTATACAGGTTCAAGTCTGGCTAGTCACACATTCATTCTGCGTTAATTCCAGGAAGGTGTTTAGTGTTAAGGAAAAAGATATGGTTGGTGTTTTTACTACATTCATGTTTGCAGACTGCAAAAAGCAGCACAGTATGTCCATGAAATAAAAAAAAAAAAAACAAAAAACCCATTACTAAATGCTCTTAAAAGTAAGTGCTCAAAATGTACCTGACAATCTCTGCTTTGCATTTTGACCCACCACTAAAAAGCCTTGAAAAACAAAAATCCCTGCATGATCAAGATTTCTGCAGACCTCATGTGTCATGGAGGAAGAAGGAACTAGCCCTCAAAAATTAGCTATTTAGGTAAACATGATTTATGTAGTGTGATTCCAAAACAGTCTTTGAAAACAAACTAAATCAAGAGCAGCCAGAATTCTTCTATTTAGCTGATGGGTCTGTTATAAAATACTCTTTTTCTGTGTATTTGCTGCATTATTTAGAATGGCACAACTGGATCAATTTCTATAGATACCAAATCTATTGTCATTTACAGCCTAGTATGGACATGGCAGGATCAGGTAAAATTGGGAGAAATCAAAGAAAACCATAAGCATATCATCAGCGAGTCAGCAGGTGTGGGAAGGATATGGTTCTTTATTTGCACTGATGTAATGAGTGAACCCAATAAATCACAAAAATATTCTGCCTTTCAGTGAAATCACTGCTTGGCAATCAACCTTTCCTCAAACATATGTATTACCTGCTCTTAATTACACAATGCACATTCAATTATACATTGTTACATAATATACTGAAAGGTTTTGAGCTATAAAATTTCTCTTCATTTCAAAGAAAAGCTAAGAAGAAAAATACTTTTATTTTTCACAGCTGTCACGGAAATAATTCAATTTGTGATGTAAAAACAGTTGATAAAAAATGAATCATGAAAGGAGCTTCCCCAAAAAATCAAAATATGTACAGTAGTATATACAGTATATAGCAGCATAGAGGCCTTTTGCCTCTGGGCGGAAATACTATTTTTAGTAAAACATTTGCATTCATGCAATTGGGCCACACTTATTGGCAACTTACTTCAAAAATAAAACTAAAGAGATAATTCTGAACTTAGCATTGTCACAGGGAGCAGAATCTTGCCTTTATGACTAGGAATGATAGCATGTACATTACCATTTACTCTTCAGAATAAGCTTATAGCATTCTATAAAACAACAACAACAAAAAAAAAAATATGGCCATGATAGACAAAACCTCTTAGTACAAAAGGCCAGTTCATTCTGCCTCTCAGTGCCTGATTCTTGCTGCAGTTATGCAATTATAAACACCACCTAGGCTGGACAACTGAAATAGCCACACTTCCCTAACTGTTGACGCTTTTTTCCTTTCTTTTGCCAATGAAAGAACTGTTCTTTCTAGTTTTGCCTTTGTGGTTCAATTCTTTCTACGTACATACTTGTTATGTTACCAAAACTTCAAAGACAGAAAGCTTGCTGGTATGATAGCTCCGTCTCTGAGAATAAACCTTTGGAACAACTTCAAGCACTAATGCTGAGTTAGAGTCTGATAAATTCTTTACGATTTTAAATTCATTCTCTCAAATGCCAAAAGAACCTATGGACTCAGCATCCTTTTGATGTACATTTTAAAAATAAATTTATATGGATTTCTAGGAAGATGATCAATAGGCTGAGAAATGTCCACTCCTGTTCTTTTGATTTATATAAAATGACAAAAATGCCCCTGGTGTTAGCTTGTGCAGCCTGTAGGATTTATATATATTTATTTATGGAGAAAGGGATGTCATTTTAAGGCAAGAACACGAACTTCATAGAGTTGTCACCTAAAAGATTCAGTATGAGCTTTCTGATAGGAAGTATGCATTTTTTTAAAGATCTAATTAAAACATATTTAAGCACATCCACCATGAGAAAACACAATTCCACTTTTTGTGATGACAAAAAAAATCTATAGCTAAGATTGTCAAAGGTCTCTAATGAATTTAAATCCATATAGACGGATTGCCTCAGCAATCTTGCCTCAGTGAAAGAGACAAACTTGCTGGAACTGAAGTTAACACATAATAAAACAGCTTTGCAGTAAAGAGTAAATAAATTATTTGAGCAGGTTTTTTTTTTTTTCCACTTCTTTCTAATTCAATCCTTTATTTTTATTCAAACACAAGAAATAGTAACAAAAGCCTTTGGGAAAGTTTTCAAGGTAATCTAAAAATAAAGAGAGGCTTTCAGGTCAGAAATATTTGCAGAAAGTTCTGTTGTTTAAGAGAAGCTTCCTTCCTCATCTACTTTCCTTTCATTAAATATTCAAGCTGAATTCTCATCATAATTCATTTGGTAACAAATTACTGTCTTGATTTCTCAATGGGATTGCCATCATACATCAGTTTTATTGTCAAGCAGGTTTCGTTTAAGAGCTTTGTGCATATCATTGGAGTATTTTAGAGCTGACTGAAAACAATACCAAATTCCACAGAAATCTTTTCTTCTGATTAAAATTATTAAAATTTTAAAAAGACCCACCAGCATATGTAGATAAAAGTAAAGATGAAGTAAAAACTACATTTAGTCTACAAAATTTTGCAGGCTCCTGAGATTCATTTAGCAGGACAGGTGTATTTTGTAAGCACGTGATATATTGGTAGAACTGAGTGTGTCCTTCAGCTCACCTCAAACAATCTATTTGTTTTACTAAATAGTTTTACTTTCTATTTTGATCCTCTTCAGTGAAATATTTTACTAACAGTCTCATGTCATTTGTTACCTCTAATCTCAGCTGAACAAAGCCATCAGAACCAGAAGAGATTTAAAAATTAAAGCACTGAAGATTTAATCTTCTAATGCTTTAAAGCAGTATTATCATCTTCTACAAAGACCAAGAACAGTTTTGAACCTTCTATCCTTTACCTCATTTCTTAAAAAATTTCCATAATGCATACTGAGGAATTAGAAGATTTTCTGACTTTCACAAACCACTGCTTCTCTTGAACCACTAGGTTCCATTTCCAATCAAAATCATACAGTGCTCCTCCTTCCTAGCATATTACACAAAAATTACAACTAAAATAAGTATTTGTAACCGACACTGAAGTATCATGTAAGCATGAATATGGTCTGTACCTACATTAATACACGAAACACACTCCAAACCCAGAAAGTCATACCTGAAATCTCCCTTGTTGTTAATAACTCTTTCTGCAGGGCAGTAGGGTGCAGCTGTTTCAAGTACCACAATTTCTACTTGTTTAGTGCTATTTCCATAGGAATTCTTGACTAGACACTCCCAATCTCCAGTTGCATCAATGTCAATACTGGATAGGATAAGTTCACTAAAAAATAAAAGAGTCATCATTGTATACGCTTAATTATAGAGATACCAAGTCATTGGTTTTCTGACATTAACTTATTTTCAGAGATTTTTCATGAAAATACAAAAATGGGGTTTGGTCTATGATATCAGAGGGACAGACAGTATGTAAGTGGTACTAAGCTCTTAGCAGCACCACTTTGTATTGACTACTCAGGTTGTAACAGGCTGTAACACAAACCACGAACCATCACAAAAGAATATCAATTATTTATCAAAGCCCATTCTCCTTTCCCCAGATATTACAGAATGTTGGGTTTGTTGCCGAACCAAACACTTGAAAGTCAGAAATGCATTTCAAGTTGACCACACAACCAACCCACAGAGAACGGGTCTGCCTTCAGCTGTGATTACAGCTCCTGTGGCATCTCAACAGCAGAATCTGGCACTCCTCTGTCAGGGATAGAATGTTATTCGATTACTCCAGCTCTACAGGTGTCATAGACCAAAAATAATGCTAACTACTACATTTTAAGAAGGTAACACATTACATCTTAAATCTGCCATTGGGCTAGAAATAAATTTTACTATAGTTTAAACAAATTACAGCTTTTGAAAGGAGTTGGGAGAGGGGAAAAAAGTAGCATTTGTCTGAAATATTCACTTTGCTCTACAGAAATGGCTCATCTTTGAATATGCCTTGTGGTTTAGACGATTACAAATTATGTGGGAAGAAATGCAGCAGGGTGAGAGAGGATGTACATTATAAAAACTAAAGGACAGAATTAAAAGTTAATAAATCTATTCTGAATCCATATTGATAATAAAATCTTAAGAGTTTTACTTGTTACCTTTAGTACTTTTATGTAGAGCCTGACACTTCTGAAAGCTGATTTTCTCAAGTGCCTACTACAGGACTCTTATCTGGGTCCTCAGGAAACAAGGAAACCACAGTAAACAGTCTTTGATTTAAGCTGGTTGTTTCAGAATTTTTGGGTAGTTCTCCAGATACTCAGTTAAATTTATTACTAAATGGCAACTTTAAAAATTTCACATTATTCCTATTTATGATGGCTTTGGACTCCAAGTGCCTTGTAACCCCATATTTCATTTTTACAATGAATTCTAACATACTTTTATAGCAAAAAATATAGAAAAAGCATTACTAGCCATTCTCAAAGAGTAGCTCAGTATTTTAATGTCAAAAGAAGCAATTGTTCTCTTAAGAAGTCTCAGGTGAATAGCCCAACAACAGCAGCCTTTTAGCTAATTCTTAATGCATCTTTTTTGCATTCAGGTAGAAATACTCCAGTGAAATTAGCCAGTTTATAACAACTATTAATTAAATTTTTAATTAAATGTTTTATTTCATATGTCTCAACAATCTCACATCATCTTTACAGACAGTTAAAAAGATCATATTCCTAGAGCTTATAAAAACAATTATGCATAAAACTTCTTCACGGAAAGAAAAGGCAGCAGAAATATTCACTCGTGGCATCAAGACGTGGAGACTTCACAAATGAATAGAATGTATGATTGTTGTGCTGATCTTTTGATATATTTTCTATAAAATATCTACAATCATTGTTAACAATACAAATTTGATAAAATTGGAAACCATGGTGATGTTAGGTAAATACCATATTTCAGCTTATTATAAATTTTACAAATAATCAGTATGAAGATAAATAAATATAATGGGTACATTTTCCATTTATTTAAACTGCTGAAATGTGTTCTGATGTAAATTTATCTGCTGCTTAACTGATCTCCTGTCATTAGATGAAGTTTCTCAGACTCACAGACAAATATTTACTGATACATCAGAGTTGTTTCTGATAGAAATGCAGTACTTGAACACTGGTTCAAATTATCTGAAAAGACGAGTAACTCCTCACATTCACACTTTTAATCTTCTATTGCCCTTTCTTCAGATGGTGATAAAAAACAAGCCAGAATAGGTTTATGCAATATAATGACTAGATCATGAAATTTTCTTCTGAATTGCCATCTGGCCACTGTAAATGATGCATTCATTTATATTCCTCTTGGAATATTTTGGATAGCAAGCCCAATGGTGAAACTGTTCATTTACTTACCATCTGGATATGACAAGTGATAAATTGATCTTATATCTCTGGAGAATTTGGGGGACTGAATTAAAAAAAAAAGTCTTTTAAAACTCAAGAAGAACAGTCAACTTGATGCTTTAGAATTTTCTCCACTTACAATCCTTGGAGACTTTGACTTCACAGTCCTGGCAGACCAGAAGGAAAGAGTGGGCCTTTCCTGCACATAGAATTTTAAAACTCTATTTCATAAAGTTTTCTAGTAGGTCAGTTACATATTTTAAGTCTTGGCATGGTTACATAAGCACGCCCAGAGATTCTCACTCACAGCAGAAAGGCGTCCTTGATCTCTCTTGGCAATGGCAACAGGTCTTGGTTAAGGGCAAGAACCCTCCCATAACCTGAGAACATGGCAGGACTCCGGTTTAGCAGCTTGACAAAAACACAAAAGAATTAAGAGGGGCTGGCTCCTTTGGCTTTAACCTTTTCTTGACTATTCTATCTCGTAGGAGCTAATAAACATCAAGCCACAAAAGAAACAAGCTTGCCACTACTATGCAGCTTTCCTAAGGATGGAGTATGACTCAACGAGCATTCCTACGCCCTCTGCATTAGCAACCACATCCCACTCGTCAGCAGTGTGACAGTTGCCATTTTTCATGGAAATTTTGACTTCCAGGATAAGAAGAAATGGCCTCAAGTTGCAGTAGAGGGAAGGTCTAGATTAGATACTAGGAAAAGGGTGGTCCGGCATCGGAACAGGCTGCCCAGGAGTGGTGGAATCACCTCCCAGGAAGCGTTCAAAATACCATGTGGATGTGGCACTTGGGGATATGGTTTAGTGGTGAACACAGCGATGCTAGATTAACACTTGGACTTGATGATTTTAGAGGATTTTTCAAACCTTAACAATTCTGTGATATTCTATGATGATAAAATGAAGTCAGACACTCATGTGATGGTATCAAGGCAAACTGAATATGAAGATTGCTGCCTGATGAGAAAAGGATGACTAGCAGGCTTTTCTCAAGTTTCCCTTTGAAATTATACTGACCTTTTCAGTAAAAACATTGAAAGGAAGAAAGAGAATATACATGATTCTTTTCTGTACTGGGAAATTTCATGCATGGTGGAATTCCTTTTTTCAAATATGGTGACTGACATACTGAAAAATTAATTAAAATATACAGCTGACGCAATTGCATGAAAAAGTTGTTATAATACTCCACAGAAGCCTGTGGCATTTGTCATTATAAAGAGAAGAACCATAGTACAAGTGGAAGCCATAGTCATGTAATCAAGTAACCTATGACAATAGAGTTCTATTTGAGGCATAGTTTTGCATTGCTACAGCTACGCATAACTAATTAGACAATCAGAAGTAGGTCTCATTATGCAAAGTTGCTCAACCATGACCTGAAGTACTATGGCAACATTTACTGTCCGCCCCAGCAGTCATTTGCATGCCAGGAAACAAAGTAGCAAATAAAGAAGAGACTTTAACACCATATTTTGATTGACTTCCACAAGAAATACTTTAAAGTCTGACTTGAGTTTCTGTAAGATTTAGGAAGAACCAACAGCTCTTCCTGTAGGAAAATAAAAATTAATTACTTAAGCACAGGAAATATTTAGGCTTTCTCATATTCTTCTTCAGACAGATAAATAGCTAATGTGTTTCCACAGTTCAGGCAGAAGGTCTGCATAACATGCCTCCAACCCATACCACCTTAAATTATTAATACTAACATGCAATTTAAAAAATGAGTGTTGGTCTCCAGAGTACACTGCTGCTTGGAATACAGCCTTTCACAGGGGACATAAGGTTAAAACATGGAAAATGAAGAGAGAATCTGTAAATCAAGGCACTTGTCTGAACTCAAATTGCTAGTCTGATCTCTCTGACAAAATTAGTTATTTACCCTTGAAAGAAACAGCTTTCTGAAGGCTGATGGTCTTTGAAGTAAACTTGTGTCCAAGCAACAGCAAGAAAAAAGGAAGATGAAAGTTGGTGTTCATTTTATGCGAGATGTCTAGCAAGTATTTTCAGGTGTAATCAATTTCTCATACACAGAGGTAATGCAATACCCATGATTTCGTTTCTTTTGATTGCATATAAAAATAAAGCTTAACTTACCATTTAATACCATCTGTAGGTACCTAAGAAACGTAATGTGCCGTAACATACTTTTTTCTATAATTTATCTATCAGCTAATTTGTTCACGTGCTAGAGCCATGACAAGAGTGGGAAAGGACCTAGATTTAATAACAATATACTGACAAGAAAAAAAAAAACCAGAGGGGAAAAAACCACAACAAACCAAACAAAAACCTACTTCAAAAATAGGAGAAAAGAGCTGTATGTCAATGAGTAAAACCATTTCACTTTATTTCCTTTGTATTGCTCAAATTACTTCAATTGAAATGCAAATGTTCAAAAACACTGTCACAGGCTAATATCTATTTGCTGCCCAACAGTCAACAGTGAGATGTGTTTTCTATAGGTGGATATCAAAGTACCTGTGACTTACATATATGCCTTTAATTTCTTTCATAAAACTGAGAAAACAAACACTATTAATATTAGAGTGACTCGACCAAACCATCTTCAGAAACTACATCAGAAATCTGAACAGCTCTACATGGTATCACAACATGTTTGGTTTGCTGTATGATCTCATTATCACCCATTGAGCTTGTCAAGTAGAGGCAATCTGCTACTGTTCTGCATTGAAGGGTGTACATAAAGATTTTTGCATTTATCTTCAAACTTCCACAGTCCTGGAGTCAATACATGCCACGGGGAGAGGAAAAAAAAAAGGATCAATAGCTCTAGAAACCCAAAACTTTCTCCTGCTGGATAAACCTTCAGAGAGCTGGCAGGTCTGTGGTAGCACAGTGCCATAAAGCTATCTGAAGAGAGCACACCTGGGCCAGGGCTTATTCAAAGTACTTCATGAAACAGTTGTCTATCACTGAGCTGCTCTGTCAGTTGAAATGTTTAGGGATGCTCAGATGTGTTTATTGTTATTAATTTTGTTCTACCAGCAAGCTGATGGACTGCAGGACGGATACAACTGCAGCCTTCTGGGGAAATGGTGCTACACCTGCTGTATGCCTTTCATCTGCCCTTAAGTAGTCTGTATGCTGCAACGTTATATTCAGAGGAAGCTTTATTTCATTAGCATAACTCCTGTGATCTGTACACTATCAGAGATTCCTAGACAAAAATCACACCAATCAGACCAATAGCCAAAACTGCATAAAAAGCTTTTAAAGCAAAATATTTCCCAGATAACTCAGAAGTGTTAATCTGCTTATGACAATTCTTGATTATTTGATTACATGCCACTGGGACCAGAGAAAAAACCCAAAACAATCATCACAAAAGCCCCAAACAAACCAAAAACCCTACTAAATTAATTTTACAATTTCATATTATTTGTCAAATGCATATTACTTTAACATGGTACAAATGAAGAAATTCATTATCTAATGAATACTTTATGGACTGGTTGATATGTTAGGGTTAGAATGTTTTACTTGCCCACTTGCAAGAAATTTGGAAAGATCCAAAAAGAAGGTAAGACATAGCAGTTTCCTACATAAGAACTTCAGGAACAATCTCTATTCTTTCTCAGTATTTGGTGTATCTCCAACAGTGTAAACTTTGTGATGGCCAGGAGCCACCCAATCACAATACCATAAAAAATTAAATAGAGGGGGGTTTTTATCCTGCAGGGAGAAAAAAGAGGGGAGAGGACCTATTTTCATGGAACTCTGGCATGTTAATGGGAATATGCCCTACAACACATTATCAATGTTGAACAGATTGAAATACATGAAAATTAAAAAGTAATTCAGTTGGTGTTTTAACATGTCTAGTAAGTGTCGCTTTGAAGAAATGGTTTTCTTCACCAGTGTTTAGGGTGTTTTACCTGGCATCAGATTCTGCATGTATGTCATAAATGCTCTGATATGCCCACATTTGATTCACAAATTTACAAGCTACTGCCTGGACTCAGAGAAAATGTATATTTATACCTCACATTGATGCTGACAGGAAAAGTACTTTAGAAAAAGCCAGCCCTGAGATGCTGACTCCAAACTGCTGCTATAGTGCAGCATGTCCTCAGCTGTGTAGCTGCAGCTGTTTGAAGGACCACATTAAAATCATTTTGGCCTTAAAAAGTCAAAGCAAAACCCTCTGATTCTCCCTTATGGGGGATAAAATGTCAATTTTTGTTCTTACAACTGAACATTTCAGTGTTGTGGCTGGATGGACCCATATATAGCTGCTGGATACAAGCAGAGATGGAAGTGAGAGGTCAAAATTTAGTGCAAGGCATCTTCTTAATCTGGTCTCAACACCAAAGAAAGCACATTCTTGTAAAGTTCTTCAAGGACTCCATCAAAACATTTTTCCAGTTCTAACTTACTATTTTTCTACGGTATTTTAATTCTATCAGCCAAAATACTTACATATATTTCTTGCGAAAATACCCATTTTTCAATCATGTTTCCATAAGCACTTACCCAAATTAAGCCTACAGGTTTTATGACACGGCACAACTCTTAGGCAATGGTCTATTACTTTAATGACAGAGGGTATTGTGGTTGCTGCTTTTGCTTTTCGTTGTCTTAGTCTCTCCACAGTTTATATTTTAAAATATTCCCCACACTGATTGGTAGTAAAACTGTCATTGACTTTTATTCAGGTAATTGAAATATTTTTAGAGAAAATACCTAAATTTAATTAATCTTCCAAATCAATTCACATGAAGGTGCTCTTAATCTCACATAATGAAACCATAACTCTGGGTTTTTAATAATATTCTGCAATAATTTAAAATATTATCTTCCTATCTGATATACAAGCACACTGCTGGTAAAGTAGCATCTGTCACTAGTCCTTTTCTGCCTCCAGTGCCTGAAGTGAGTTGCAGACCATTGACTGCAGGGTTTAAAGTGACCTCAAAATAATACAGAAATATTGATTTACAATTTAAATTGTTATTTTGCTTCATTTCTTTCCTAACTCCTTGACAACTAAAGGTCAAACATAGTAAATTAGGTAAACCAAAAATACCAGCACTGAACAATTTCTGCTTATCTCCCTGGATTTCTCAGTATGACCCATAGCTTCTCATCTCCAAATATCCACGACAGCAGAACACAAAGTGATTATAAAATATCTGCATTTCCGTATCGAGTTACTTGGATCTGTTCTAATCTTGTTAATCTTGTGCAATCTCTAATATTCTGCCATGATTTGGTACATATCTGAACTTCCAGTTAAGTATCCAACCGACCAACACATTTATCAGGGATTTTCAGACTGTTTTCTTACCTACTGCCAGTCCAAACCACTACCAATTGTTTCATGTCTTTTCCAGATGTATTCCTGCCCAAACTGTTAAGAAAGTTTAGGGATCATTTGGATAATTTCATGCCTTGAATTTCTGCCTTTCACACAGAAGTTCTGGAAGCATTTTGTTCTTTTTCATGTCTGCCTGGATCTCAAACTTGCCATGATACCATCTGTCTACTCCTGGAATCAATGTCCTTTCTCTAATCACATCTTGAACAATCCTTATTCTTCTAGTAAAACTGTCTCAATCAAACTCCTAATTCTTTACTAATACCTGCAGTGATAATTTCAAACAGTAAAAAAGTATTAATTGGACTCAACCTCCTGTTTGGATAATGTAAATTACGATCAACCCACAACATTTAATTTGTTTGAAATTTTTTTTGTACCTTCGCTATTACAATTGGACCATAATCAGAAATTTTTCCTTTCTTCTGCACATTTTTGAGATTTTCACATAATCGTATACCTCTCATCTCAAACACTACTATTTATTTCATTATTTACTTGGCAGTGGCTACTGTCACAATGTAAAGAAGCACCTAGAGGATTAAAAAAAACAGATTCTTAAGCTTAATTTTTTTTTTTTAATTAAAAACCCCCACAAAATAAAGGGGCTTTGTCAACCATTTTTAGAAGACTGAAATATTTACGACAGACTACAATAGAAAAACATGATTTTCAGAGGATTAAAATTCAGTCCTAACGGTCTGTATTTCCAGTGGCAAATCTATCTACACAACAAAAATTACATCTTACAAAGAAAACAACTTTTGATCCTAGCACCTGTTAGTCTAGGTTTAGTAGAGAGCATGTTAGTTTCTCCAGTTGTAGCTCCCCTTTTTATGGGTTCTTAACTTCCTTCACAGTTTAATGTTTTCTGAAGGAGCACTTGTGAACTGTAATGGTCCCAGAGCAGCTATTAGAGCTGCCGGTGCATAAGCAGTGTTAAACACTCTACACAAGTATTTACAGAACAGAAATAAAAAGACTTCAAAATTGTCATTATATCCTTTGTGGTAAATAAGAAACTTCCTTAAAATTTAAGTCTCTCTACGACTGCGGGGTTTCTTGGTTCATAGAACTAAAATAATTTCCTTTTCTAGTTTAATATTCTAACTGTCCTTCTAGCTTCTCCAAACACTAAAAGGGAAGCTGGGAAAGATGCTGTGCTGCCAAGAATCCTACATGACCTTCCTTCCGTGTGACTTTAGGGATATCAGAGAATCATGGAATGTGTTGAGTTAGAATTGCCACTTATTATTAAACTGATATAATATTCCAGGCTAAAGAAATCAGGCTGTCTTCATGGAAGCGCCATTAACAATTTCAGCTAGATCCATTCACAAATGATAGGAAATTAGTCCCACGCAATATGTATATTTTCATATATGACTATGACATTTATACACAGGCATAATGACAGAAAATTAAACACCAGCAAAACCCAATATTATTATCATTGGCAAGAAATGATAAATGCAAGCTAGCAGCAGAATTGAAAACACCTTTTCAATATCTCCTATAAGGGAATACTCCTTGCCAAGAAAAATGTCACAGACTGGAATACAGTTCAAAACTTTAGTTTAATTATTGTAACAAAAATATTTATCTTAGTTTATTCTGCTTTATCATAGGAGACAAAAAATACACATTTGGATATTTTATCCTTTTACTGTGCCAGTTAATAAAACAGAAGGGTTCAGCATGATATTTGTGTTGTAAATCCATGTCCAGAAATATCTGGAACTACCCAATAAAATAACCACCTAAAAATGTTTGAATAAGCAGCTTTTGGAACACGACTACACCTCTTTGTTCAAAACCAGCTATAGAAATCTTTAAATTGCTAAGTAGCACAGGCCAAAGTCTGTCCTGTAGTGCAATTACAGAAAGCCACAGACAGTGGACGTTTGCTGTAAAGACTAGGTATGCGAAGGCAAAATATGATACTGTAAGAACCGACTTTAAGTTACCTTTATTTTTAGTCCAAATCGTACACTTAACATTTGATAGCCTCAGGGAGGCACAGCCTTTCTGATGTTTCAGTGCCTTGTACAACTATGATTTAGCCTTAAGAACTATCACAAATTAGTGTGTAATAGCATGTAACAAGCATACTAATACATGCTATTGTAACACGCAACAAGCATGCTATTACATATTATTTTAATTTGTTATGATAACAATAATTATATAAATTAGGATATAGTATACATGGTCATGAAGATGAGATTAAAATTAAGAAATGCTGAAGATAATTTTAACAGTCACAACATGGACAATCTTTTCTTACTTTCAAGATGAAGAGACAATACATGTTTTTATATTAAAAAAAATCTACTTCAAAATAGTAGAGTTTTTAAAAGTAGGCTCAAAAGTATGTCTTTATAAGTTAATTTTGATCAGCACCTAGATCAAGGCAGAGGCACGACTGCTCGAGCATTAGCATTTTTGGCTGTATGAGGATCATGCTCTACGGTAAATGCAGTGTTGATGCCCTTCTATCTTATGAAGTGCCATGTATAGTCCAAATAAATGAGAAATTAAAATGTTGCATGCTTTTAAACAGCTGTTTAAAGACTTGGAATTTTATTCAAAAATATTTTGTCTTATTTTAACAGTCTGTATCACATAACTTGGGCAAGTCAGAGTATTTTTCCAGTCTATAACAGCAAATGTGATGACGTATTTAAAGAACACTTTTTCTGAATAGCTGTGCATACTGCACATCCCAGTGCATACTGCACCATCAGCATCAAGGTCATCTATTAAATGGCACAGTAAACGAGGTAGGCAAGAGATCAACCATCCTTATTAAAATATGCTATGGTAGACAACGGTTTTTGTTTTACAGTCTGGCAAAAAAAGTAATGTAAGGTAAAAATCAGTCAAGCTACTTACAGCTTTTTAAAAGGGATAGCTATTTTTGAAAACAATTTTAGAATATTTCAGTTTATTACTATGCTTTACAAATTGCTTATACAGTGCAAAATATAATTCAGTTGAAAAATATAATGAGGTGATTAACAGCATGTCTTTTAATTTTGATATAATGGAAATAGGAAGAACATGCTTTAATTTAAGTGATTCGGCAGTTATATAATAGCTCATGCACTTGGCATTACTGTGCTAATTGGTCTAATATCAATTTTCATTGATATTACAAGAAAGCCAGTAGTTGTGAGAATAGGTCAAATCTATGCCTCAAGATCTACAGGACTCCAAACGGGGTCAAATAGTCAGTGAGTAGATGAAATTAATAAAGCCAAAAGACCCCGGTGGACAGGATTTAATTCAACTCCCTTCATAACTTCTGTTTGATAGTTCAAGAAGCATTTCAGGTCAATTATATTAATAGAAACTGTTTGAGTGAAAAGATGTTAATGACTATCCAGAGCTAATTAGCATAGCTATTTTCACTCCATCTTCTACAAAGAGAAAGGCAGAACATGCACACAGAATCAGACTCTCTTTTTGATCAATGATGGAAACTGGCAGAGGACAAAAGGATGTGTGCAACAACTTAGCAGCTTTTAGCGACAAGCCAATACTCCGTGACGAAACCCAAAAATAAACACTGAAATTCATAATTTATAAAATAATATTTAACAGGAAAACTGAAGCAAAACTGGAACAATACGGTCACTGCCAAATATTAGTTTCTGCTTCTTTTATATAAGCCTACTTTACTTCATTCCTTTTGCACTTCTCACATCAGCAAATACATCTGCAGATCTCTGTATCTCTCAAGCACACAAGCACAGAGACGGGAAAAGTCACAGGAAATTGAGAAATATTTAATAAGAAACAAAAATGAGATTACCTAACTAAAGAATATAGGATCTAGTATATTGGAACCTACAAGAACTAATCCAAGCCTTTTCAATTGCTAGTTCTTCATAGGTCCACAACTCAGGCTTCTAGATGGTGTCATGAAGAAGCAGTTTGGCTGTAAGTCACTCTCATATGCTACTGAAGCTTTTTTTGTTTCCTTGTTTTTTTCATGTTTCTTCTCGTGGTTTACTGTATAAGAAACTGTTCATATCTGTTTCAAACCCATATCTGATCAAATCTGGATACTGGGACACAAAAAATACAATTTGGAACCACAGCCAATCATAGCCATGAAAAATCTCTACCTCTGTGCCCAGCTTCAAGCACGCGATTGAATTGCTTCAAATAAAGTAACTCCTGACGCACGTTTCAATGGGGCTTGTTGCAAGTGTCGAACCCGTTCCCCTTGCCTGCAAGCCTGACTGTCACAAGGGGTGTGTGTTACCGTGTAATTAAGCAGCAGTCGTGAATGATGCTGTCCTCCACGAAGATGCCGCTCTCCTCGTCTGTTTCGATCAGGCGCCCAGCGTGGTACCAGTGCACCTGGGTGGTGTTGTCCACGTAAGTGGCAGTACACTGAAACGGCAAGCGGTCTCCATGGAAAACCACTTGTCTTTGTGATGGGATCAGCTCGAAGAGAGGAAGTTCCAGAGGCCCAGCTGCAGGGAAAACAAAACAAAACAAAAATTGGAAAACGAAGTCACAATTAATCCCTCTCTTATGAATATTGTAAAGAGAACTAATTGTATACAATTCTAGCTTCTCAGATCTTCATGTGAAAATGCTAACATAAGAGATATGACCACTAACTACCACACTGCAGTCAGACCATGTTGTGAGTTCTAGAGACGACATTTTTTTCACTGGTGTGAGCCCAGATAAATACAGGATTACCAGAAAACCTACAGAAAATAAGTTTCATGAAACAGGTCACAGAATGGTTGAGGTTGGAAGGGATCTTTTGAGATGCTCCAACCCAGCCTCCTTCTCAAGGCAGGATGTTTTAGTACATAAATATGCAGAATAAAAAAGTGAGTCTTCCATTTAGAGAAAAAATACAGCTATTAATATAGGTCCAGTTAACATTTATAAGACCACTTCACTGTCAGTAGAGGACATGCCCACTGTGCTCCAGAACGAAACTTACTGTCTAGAGAGCCTAAACTACTTCATACGCCTGGGATTTGGATAATAACAAGACTAATAAAAGCTAAACTTTCCCCTTAAGTTCAACTGTCCCCATAACTTTTCATTTCCCCGTTCCTCCTGCCTATTCCACAAATCATCTCTACTCTCTAGATAATTACTTAACATTAAATATTTATCTAAGTAGCTCTTTTTATCTTAAAAGAGGAATACTTTTTACCTTATTTTTTAAATGAATTTTATCTCTCGAAGCTCTCTCCAAGAAACACCCCTGTAATGAGAATACTGCACATTCTAAGCAGGCTATTACAAAAAACAGCTCTCATAATCACAAACCCAAATGCCTAAACACAATTTTTAAAAAATCATTGCAAATTTGGAAGGTATATGCATTTTTGGCCCTGCTATTTCATAGATTTGAGAGTGATTGAAGGTTATTTTCTTCAATCCTAAAGTCTCCCTAGAGACTCCTTCTCTAGACAGTATATATTTTCTCCTCTTTTTTATCTCAAAACTACCTTAACGCGATTTCTGCAAAATATTTTCTCTGCATTGTGAGATTAATGCTATTTCTTTAAATTCGTAATAGAAAACTGAAAAAGAGCATTTTAGGAAAAAAATAACTGAAACTGAAGCTCTGCATCTAAAGAAAGATTATAATCTTCTTTGGGATAATAAGGAATAAAGGAGAACCTTATTTTCTTTTTTCTGATACAGTTCTTCCAAAGCAGAAGAAAATTACTAGCACTGATACTTTGTTATCATTGCACAAAATGCTAACGGTAATGAAAATCCTAAAGACTCACAAACATGACTGACGAACAGACTACCATGACCATCCTGCACAACAGTTCCTACAACACAGCCTTTTCACCTCAGCCTTCAACACCAAAACAATTCACTGAGCCTGGGTCACTTCATAACCTCACTCTGCAATCTCACCTTAGACAAAAGGCCTACAGTCTTGCACCTTGGTTATCATTCTACCTTGATGAGGAAAGAGAATTTTAAAGCTAGATCTTCTCCCTTATTTTTCTTCTGTTTTCATTTAAAGGCCCCTCATTATTAATATCAATCCATCCTACAGAGCTGTCAGCTGAAAGGTCACCCTTCCACATTTGCACCACTAGTAACTATCTCAAACATCTATTTTTCTGACAAGTACTTTTTTTTTTTTACATTTCACTGCTTGCCATTTTATCTTCCTTAAACTTGCTCCTCAAAATCCTCCATTGCCCATAACAAATACAGATGAACTTAGCCATGCCTATCCAGGCTGCAAGCCATAATCACTGGTTCTACAACTGCTAAAATTTGTGGACAACCAATAGTGCTTTTCCTCTTACTCAGCATCTCACCCTAACACACTTCTTTATGTCATTCAGGTATTGTCTTTGGAACTCTTAAACTGTGAGATGTTGCACTTACAAACCTAGCTTTGGGCCCTTGTTACTCTTTGAGTATTTAAGTGTTAAATAGTATATTCATCACCTGTTTTGAGTAAACAGTGCGAGGGATCACTTCTACTTTTATATAAGGAAGAATGCTGGCCAGCACAGCACGCAAGATTGGTACACAAGTGAATATGTGCTACTGCTGTTTGGGAGAAGCACACAGAGGGTTAAGGGGCTAGCTGCTCTCTACTGAAACGTTCTAAGTCTGCTGTGACAATAAACGGCAGAGCTCAGAAAGCCCTCCTTACCTGTGTACCCATCCTGTAATTTACCTTTGGATTGCACCTGTTAGACGGAGACAAAGATGCGCTACTAAAAATTCCTTGAAACATACACAGTATTTTTCTATGACCTTTGGCTTCTAATTAAGAGAAGAGAAAGTAAATCAGATTAATGCCTCATTCCTAATAGCTGCAGCCCTGGTCTCAGTCATTTATATTAAATTTTTTTAACTAGCAGATAGAGAGACTCTCTCTCTCCAAAAAGTTGCAATTTTTGTGTTGCATTATGAAGTCAATTATGGAATATAAGGAAAGACATGGAATGCAAATTTAGCCAAAAATTAATGGAATTACTACCAAAATGCAGAAAAATTAAGCATACTGTCACAAGCATAACAGCAATAGATACTACTCACAGAAACAAAATATTTCTCATGAATACAGCAGTTTTTAACTGAGGATGTTGGATCTGGTCGAATGGTTTCGGTCGTGCAGTGAGTGACATATTGTGTCATGAGGCTATGAAGTAGGAAGAGTGTGAACTAGAGTATCAATATCTTTAAGTCAAGTTAAATAACTTGCCAAGCATATGGATGAAGCTTAACACTATCACTCCGAATTTATCTCTGTTTTCAGTGTTGGTGTTTAAGGCTCTCCCATAACCCTTCTGTTGCTCAGCCTTGGGGATCATCGAACCCAGAAATGGACTGGGAATGAGACGTTCTCTACAAGTTTTGTCAATTAATGATCAGAAGTGAACAAAAAGGTTTTTTTTACTTCAGCATGTCAAAAAATGATCAGTCCTATCAACAGTGTACTCATTTTCTTTTTCTCTGCAAATCCTTTTAAGTGCCAACAAAGAGGCAAAATTAATTAAGCATACCCTTCGAACTAAATGTACCATCATGCTAGGATATCCTCCTGACCAACTTTGAGAATGCACCTATTTGGGTTGGCCAAATTGACAAATACTGCTGAAAACTCATTTTCAAATTGAAAATAATAAAATTTCTATAGATTATGACATTTGCAGACCATGGAAGGTAAACATAAGTACTTCTAGAAAAGATCTGCTTTTAATGTCTGTGACATCCACATAAAAAAATTAATACCAGAGCTAATCTTCAGTTGTTTTCCAGGGATAGTAATGATTTAAATGTCTGAGGTTGGTTCTGCAACCATTACTCGTGCAGAAGTTGCAGTTGATTTCTGTGACACAGCTCACAGTTACGAGGGTTAATTGCAACAAGAGTTTCAGGATTAGCACCAATACCCTTTATCCCAAATGGCTATAAAATTATTGTAGAGTTCCATCAGCATCAGCTGGAAATACTTATTTTAAATCCATAATCCAACAATCTTTCAAATTCAGAACAAAAATAAAAGTATTTATTAATGCTGTACACACGTTTTCAAGCTTGACTTCGAGAATAAAGTAAGAAGCAAGAAATTCTGAAAGTATTTGGAATTATTTTGGCATTGATTTGACAGCACTTTAAATATAACAGTTCTGGCAAGCAGTGCCCTACACAATTGAATTTTTTTCTTTTATTATGTGGGTAATACAGACTAAATCAGGATTACTAAATATATATAGTCTCTGATGCTCATATTAATGTGTGTGTGTGCATGTATGGCAGCCACAACTACCTTGTAAGATTAAAAAGTTTACTATTGTATGTTAAGAAGAGAGAGAGTAATTTACAGGCATTTTATTTACCTTTTACACACTTGAAAAGTACTCCAAGATGCTCCTTCCAAGATAATCCACTGTGCTGCCCTCGAGTTTGGAGCTAGCACCACTATCTGCAAATGAGAGGTGTGACTCCTCTCTAGGCATTTAGATCAAGAGCTGATGGAGTGTTTTACAGTCTTTACCTGTCTTGTCTCTCCAGTCAGCACTAAACCATGATTGCAGCAGAGCACCACGGGAATCACTGATTGCAGCGTGAATCTAAAGGTCTAACCCATCATTACAGTAATTACATCTTTTTCGTTATCTTTCACTTCTCAGCAGAAAAGGGTTTTGTTGACTGAAGGCCAGACTCTTTATGCCATCTAGTCCTGTATTTCACAATAGATCTAGACTAGAATACTGAGGACATACAGAGAAGGAATTAGGTTACACAAATACCACTGAATTAGGATATCACTTGTGTCCTTTTCACAGAGAGTATACCCCTGCATATTTTAATGCATGCAGTGCCCCGAGATGTTGAAAAAGGTGAAAAAGAAAATAGAAATTATTTTAAAAACAATTAGCTAAAATTAAAAAATAGCAAGGTGCACCGAAGCTCTAAGGAAATGTTCCAATGCATGTACCCTTAACATATTTATGAAAGAATTTGTCTTACACACATGTACACACATTACATATTTCCTGTTTTTTCTTTATAATTCAGTTATTGAGATTTTAAAAGTATTTCAGTTTCCCATCTAATTTTGGCCTTCCTTTCTGTTTTAAAAGTTGGAAAGGAGGAGAGTATGAAGGAGATACTGCTGTTGCTTGACATACGTGGAACAAAAATACTTGTTAAAAAGTTAACATAAAGTGCATTTTTACTCATATTTTAGTTACATTTTTAAGTACCATATTATCTTTAGATAACACTCACTCCTAAAGAACGGACACTATCGTCTTCTAGGGGAATGACCAAAAGCAAACCTGTAAGCACAAAACCTGGTCCATGCATCAGATTTGTCTAAACACCACAGAAATTTGGCTAGTCATTAACCAGCATGACCAGCACGAGGCACTGGGGAAACTGTGTCCTACCTCCAGCCACCTTCGTTGCATTTCCTGCTGCATAACTTTTAACCTGGGCAGCTGAGCTCTACAGCTCAACAGCTACTAATTGCATAAACCTGTGCGACACCAGCATGTTCTGCTGTTCAGTCTACCAGAAACACTTTTCTGCTATGCTTTTTCTGGTCCTCATTAACTGGCTTTGTTTGAAATCAACAGTTTCCACACAACCAGAAATAGGAAAATCCACAGGTTTCCCCAGGCTGCCCACACACCAGTTCGGTACAACAGTGCTCATATCTCAGGATACACCATTGACTTCAGTTTATTGGTAGAAAATTCAGTTTGCTACAGTGTACCACAAGCTTCTGGGACAGAAAAAAAGCCAGAGGTTGGCATTTTGCTTCTTGTTAATCACTTGATTTATTGTATTGCCAATGGGCTTTTTATTTGAACTGAGTGTGCCTCCAGAGTGAGGCACATCCTGCTGACAAAAGTGTGAGTTAGAGCTCTAATATTTGTATACAGTCTCAGTGGGAAAGAAATGTGCATGGAAAGCACAGTGGGGGAAAGCTGGAAGTGAGGACAAAGCAAAGGAACCAATCCAAGAAAAAGGACAGATGAAAATGAGGAAAAACAAACTGAAAAACATTAGTTAAAAATCTGAATTGCTGACAGTGCGAATTATATCTGATGATATTTACTGAATGGAACTGGAGAAAAGAGCATGATCTGAATTGCTCCAACAGCCAGCTCTGCCAAAAAGGGAGGTGCCAGTGCACCAACGCCAGTTTCTGGGTTGCAAAATTTGCTGGCAGTAAGGAAACGTTTGGAGTAGAAGGTCACAGACCGCACCACGTGCCAAGGAAGCCAGGAATGAATACAGAACTGAGGCCAAGCTTCAGTTTTAATAAAAGCTGTGCCTGGCTCCAATTTCAACATAACATCAAGAAAATACAGATGCCAACATGTATTAAACACAGCAGAATAAGGTAAGTCTCTCGGGCTTGGGACAAGAAAGGTTTGTATCGCATTCATTTACCAGTCACTGCAGAAAGAGCAGAGCTTTTGTTTGTGTAATAGCTTCTTATTTCCAACAGCTTCATAATGCTGGCATGGCAAGACATATTCCACACCATTTTATCAGTCCCTTTCACTCTCATACATGCTTTTCAGACAGGAATATCAAGTAGTGTTTTTGCTTTAGTTGGTTTGTTGTTGTTGTTTGTCTTTTTTTTTCCTTCCCAGCACCTTATAATTAAATTACAGGGTTATGTTTCTTTTGTAGTGCTAAGTGCTACACTGAAATGGTAGCCACTAACCAAAGAGCAAGATTTCTGACATGCATGCTGTTTTACTCAAAGCTACAAATTCTGTATTGTGTTTCACTCCTGCAAACTTCTATAAAGCCATCAAAGGAGATAAGCAGAGGTATTAAACAGGATTTATCATAAGTCAGAAGGACACTGAGCCCAGGCTGTCACAGTCCATTGCTACTGGTGCTTCAGTTACCTGGGTTAGCTAACCTCGTATCCCATATACACAAAACAGAAGCTAAAATTCAGTGCAAACATGCCAAGGTGAGCTACAATCATAGCTTTGGATGAGTCTTCAAGACTCACTTGGATTCTATAACTTATTTGATTTATTTACTTAAAATAATTTACACCTACACAGAAACTGAAAAAGGCTGAGCTGGGGAAAGTGCAATTCAAATCTAGTCACTCTTGGAAAATCCAAGTAATCTAGGTTTCATCCAGCACTCAGCAGGTGGATGACATTTCCAGCCACAACCAAGTTATTTAACCTGTCTCTGCCTACAGGATTTTCCTCTAGATTCCCAAGCCCCAGTAAAACTAAATTATCCTTTTTGCACCAGTTCTATGGACTGATGTGTCTTGTGAGGGAGAAGCCGCAAAACCCTTTCTTATTTACTGATTACAGCAGTGATTTATTTAATAGGAAAGTAGAGGCAGTGAAAATCAGAGGTAACAAGTTTCACTTACTTAATAATAGGTTTCATTTATTTAATATAAATGTCTAATATCATAACATTTTAATTTGTAAAATGGTAACAGTTACTTGAAAGATTTCCACAATATGAAATTCAAGGTTTTGTTCCAGTTGAACAATTATAAAATTGCATTGTCTTGCACTGCCATAGAAATTTAAAAGAACAGGCAAATAGTTTTCTCGTCACTGATTTCTTTCCTATCAAATAAAACTGCTGCAACTTTTTAATTTCTTATTTTCAAATTGTCCCAGAACTCTGCTTCAGAAGCTGGGGAGCATTTGATTACTTGCCATACGCTGAAACTTGAAGATCACAACATATTGACAGCTATGGTACTGGAAGATTCATCAACACAAATTTCCTCCTGGCACCAGTCAGAAACCCACTGTTAGAAAGCTAATTTTGATTACTCAAATTACCCTTATGGCAAGTGAACTGGCTGGCTCATGGCTTTGCATACACAATACAGCTTGCAGTTAATAAAAATGGCTGAGCAGTGGAAAGGTAAAGCACCCAGCTCTACAAAATCACAGAATCATAGAATGGTTTGGGTTGGAACAGGCCTTTAAATGTCGTCTTGTTCAACTGCCCCCGGAATGAGCAGGGACATCCTTAACTCCCCAAGTTTGCTTTGAGCCCCATCCAACCTGACCTTGAATGTTTCCAGGAGTGGTGCATCCACCACGTCTCTGGGTAGCCCATTGCCAGCGTCTCACCACCCTCATGGTAAAAAACTTGTTCCTTATATTTAATCTAAATGGATCCTCTTTTAGTTTAAAACCACTACTCCTAATTCTATTGCTACAGGCCCTACTAAAAAGTCTGTCCCCATTTTTCTTATAAACCCTCTCTAGGTGCTGAAAGGATGCACTGAGGTCTCTGAGCCTTCCCCTCTGCAGCTGAGCAACCACAACTCCCTCAGCCTTTCCTCACAGGAAAGGTGTTCCACGTCTCAAATCATCTTTGTGGCTCTCCTCTGGACCCACTCCAATAGGTCCAACAGGTATAATCGAGTATACTGACTATCTTTATCTAACTGGGAAGTGCAGTGGTAGCACTCATCTTTCCAAACCTTAAACCTTTTTTATTTTCAAATCATAACTGCACACTCAGATCATGGAAAGATGGTTGCAGGAAGGTCCCAAGAGTGTCAGTGATTGTCCCTAACTGCCCAGAGTCCGGGAGGCTGCATGAGTTCTCATCTATGCCAGAATGTAAATAAAAAAAAAAAAAAAGAAAAACGTTCATAAAAGAAGTGCTGAACAAGCGACAGTTCTGTTAGAGTATTAAATTTTTTCATTCCAAACTCCTTTCAGCCCAGCTGACAGTGTCAGAAGCTCTCAACAGCCATTTTTATACAAACATTAAAGAAAGTGCTGTATGATGAAATCTGCTATAAAAATGTGAAATGCCAATACTCCACTTAATTAAAAGAGAGATTGTTAGAATAGAAGCTTTATAGGGAATTTTCCTATTATAACAATTAAGATTAATTACAGCAAACTCTAATAAACGTTGCTATTGGGCAATATTAACATAGGTTTGTTAAAAACCTTAAATAATTTTATCTAGAAATCACCAGTATAAAATTTAACCTCAGTGTTTTAATGGACATGTTACCACACTATGAATAAAGAACATATCTTCAGGGATACTCCATGGGTTGTAGTCAAGGCTGTCTGTTTTACCACTGTTTTGTTCATGAGCAACTGGCTTTTGGATATGGTCAAGTGTTCAAGGGCAGAAGTTTAAAGATTAAAAAGGCCTCATTTCATTGCTATTCTCACTTCATCTTGGCTAAATTTTCCTTCAGCTATTTTGCATGCTTTTTGGAATAGCAGACAAAGACAATGCAGACAATAAGACACAAGCATACATTAAAAACCTCTAATGCAGTGTAGGAGTAAGCTATGGTGAGAAAAACAATTTGGGTACATTTCCAGTATCTAAATCAGCAACATTTCAGGGACAAAAATTTCTGTTGAACTGGATTTTCATATGTGAGCACAGATGCAAGAAAATATGTAGTAGTAAAATTTCATCCTCAGATGAACATTTTAATATTTTTGCTATTTCACATTTATAAGATTTATCTGTTACTAATTTTATGCCCCCAATCTTGCAGCAGTGTTCTAAACTGTCACTAAATAATTAGATAATAATGTTTAATATTAAATGTAGGGCAACATATTCCTTTTCCCCCCATTTTGAGACTGATCACATTAGATGAGAAATCTAGAATTTGGAGCCAAAAGGTTAAAGCATAGTTCATTCCATACTACCAAATGATAGTATGGAAACCAACTTTGGTATACAAATGGCCACTTAGCTCTGACATAAAATGAATCTACCCCATCTGTCTTTGAAAGAGCCAAAATACACAGTTATATTATCTGATTTATATACATTCTGTTATCATGCATATTTTCTTATTAAAGAAAATTCTGAATTGCTAACATTGTAAAACAAAAGTAACTGGAAGAGGATTTAAATGCTGCTAATTGTATCACTATCCATATCTTGCAAAACCTAATCCTGTGAAAGGTTATTAGTGTGAATATTCCTATTTCAACATAATTAGACCTATTCATGTGATTAGGCACTCTCTGCAGAATTAGAGCTGAAGTCTTGATCCTGCATATTCTGGAAGACAATGATGCTCCGCATGAATGCAGCAAGCTACCTGTGGACTGCCAAGAAACTGCAGGACTGAAACCTAAATCTGGATAATTAATCCATCATTCTTCCTGCTCGAGGTTTTGAGTTTAGTCAGTTACTACCCATGGAAAACCCCCCACGGTTCAATATTTACACTGTGTTAATGTAGTAGGAATGACTTGTAAAATAAGAAAGAAATGGTTGAAACGATAATCTCAAACCCGTCCCTAAGTTTAAGTAACAAATGAGACCAAAAAAATGTTTTGTGTACATTGAGAAAAATAAATGAAGAAAAAATACTCCTTGTTAATTTTAAGCCAGTGTTTTTTTCTTGCAATATGTTTTACATAGAAAAGGAAACTTTTAAGAACAATCTATGGGCGAATATGTAAGTATGTAATTCTAAGACTTGAATAGCAATGTAGATATTTAATTTTTGGCACTACATGAGAAAAGGAATTTCAAATCTCGCTTCTCAACCAATATCCCTAATACAAGATAGTTGAGAGTATTCTTAAAAACTGACACAGATTGAGGCTGAATGCATTCAGTTGATTTCAGCTTATATTTAAATGTTGAAAGAGTTGTCTTTCAAAGACAAAATTCCCTAGTATAAATTTTTTTTTTTTTTCCTTTTTCAGCATTTTAAAAGTACATATTTCTTTCAAATTTCTTACTACTGGACAGTGGATACTGACTTACTCTGCTAGGAATGACAGGGAAACAATTTGCAATTACATCAGGTTAAATTATAAAAACATAACATCTAAAACAACACTATTCCATAATTGCTGAGAAAGCATTTAAAGCCACACTGTGTTTTAAGAATCTATGTCAAGGAAAAAGAAAGCTACTTCAAAAAAATGGAAGTACTTTATAGAGGAAGTATGGAAAAGAATATGTTCTGGTTTTTCCCAATGGTATTACTCTAATTGATTTTAAATGTCTTGAATGTTTCAAATTTTTTGGTATTTAAGCTAAGATTGCAAAAAAAGAAAAAATTACTTATGAAAATAGACTAGGGAGCTGCATGTGGCATGAGAGAAATATGCCCTAATGTTCTCCTGATATTTAAGCGTGAGAAATGCAGACTAGAAAATGTGACAGTAGGTAGGTAACGATGAAAGTACTTCCTACCTTCGTAAGAAATTGAATCTTAAAATGGACAAGAAATCGCTAAGAACACAAGCAGAATGAAAGCATAAAGAACATAAATGTGTTTTCTGCTTTTTTCGGCTTCGCACAAGTTTCAGTGCGAACAGGTATGGAGCATCAGAGCAAAAAGCGCCTACATTTTAGCCTGACTCTGCTCCGTTGGGGGAACGGATACTCTGATTCTCGGTGAAGTGAGGCAAACTACAAAAGACAAGGTGCTGGTTAAGTACAAACAACTCCCTAACAACTTTATCTCCTCCCTTCCAATAAATTATTCACATTTTCTTTGAAAAATTTAAAGAATTTTATTGCAGAATACTGAAGTCAGAAAAAGATTTCTCTCTTTGATTTTTTTTCCTCCCTTTGAAGTGTCCCTCCTAAGCAGGGAGTCTATCACACCCCAAACCCCACATTTCAATAATATTTTATGAGTCGGAACTCGCTAATTTCACTCATGAGTTAACACTTTAAACTAAGGTAATTTACAGAATTCAGAGACTGAGTAATAATTCAAACACTGTTGGACACTCACAACTTGTAGCTATTATCTTCTTTTCTCAACTCTATTTTCAGTAGGATGGATTTTTATTCTACTGCAGTGTTAACACTTCTCTCAGTAGACAGCCCCCTAAGGCATGGCAGAAGCCTCACCATACAGATCCAACACAGACACAACTCCAGCTCTATTTCGAGTGCTCCCTCTTTGCCGTCCCCAGTGAAAGTCCAAATTGACTATGAAAGCTTTTAGTAAATTATGAACCAACCCAAAGAATTTCTCACTAGAAGTTTGATGTAAATACTTACAGTTCTATGGATCACAACCAACAGATGCACCACTCATGGACAGAACACACATTTTGGCATAATACATACTTTCAAAATAATTTACTGTAATAACCCCTCTACAGCTGATTTTCATGAATGCGAAGCACATAGAGCAACATGAGAATTCAAACCAAGCTTCTGGATACTTCATCTGGATCACAGATGAAGCTCTGGGTACTCCACCTCTGAAAAACAGGCTCCTGCGACTCAGGAAGCACCCTACCTCATTTAAGGTAGATGAGATGGTACCTAAAACCAGATGCTATCTCACCCACGTTAATACAAGAACGGAAAATGACCGAACTGAGATACTTTGTTTTGTAATTTGCCATTACTTTGTGCTTTGCAAGTTCTATTTCTACCTTATTTTCCCCTGAGACTGTGTCTTCAACGAATTTATCTAACATTTGTGCTTGTAAGTCTTGCCTTTACCTCTGAAGTTCCTTTGCTGAGGATGGTATAAGGAGAACACATATTAATACTAGCTTTGCTAATTGTCTCCATTTGCCCTTGCTGGTTGTGATTATTGCAACAGCATAGGTTTTTCAGAGATCTGCAGAGTATAGGCGAAGGAATAATGCTGTATCTTAGAACTTCTTGTAGTTCTTGTCCTACAGCCCCGTGTTGAAGCAGCTCAACATGGAAAGATATTTTCTCCCATTCAATACAACACAGATATTAAGGAAGTGGGAAACAGAAACATTCGATGAAGAAACATAATAAAGAGAGAAGCAATCTATTTGTTTCTTCCAGGGAAGAGACCTGTGCACAGCTTTACATCAACACAGAGAAAAAGGGCAAACACGGGTTTTGGGGATTACATTTAGCCAGCATCTCATAAGGGGTCAGATGCAAAGGGCCAGAGTGAGCTCTGCTAACGTGGCCTGAGAGCCACCCAGGACTGTTTAAAATTGCTTTATGGGGCTTTCTGGCAGACTGCCTCACAGCACGGCTCGGAAAGGTATGGACAACTACAGGAAAGGTGTCATGCAGCAGAACAAGCTTGCCTGAAAGTGCTGTGATGCAGTGATGTGAATGTATGCAGAGCAAACCATCTGGCTGAGTAGTGAAAAATGACTTGAAAACAACGTAGACTCTTCTCTACATTTAGATTTCCTGAGAACCAAGAAGATACTACCTCTAGTTCTTTGAACCTGTCTGCTTTATAGGTCCATGCAACCATATCATGACCAAGATTAGGACAGTTGACTACAGAAACCTGAAAAGCTACTGACACCAAAAAACAAAAAAGACTTATTTACTAACTGCATGAAAAAAAGCATAATGATAAAGAACAAAAATGTAATTTATTACTTATTAATGCAATCAACTCTAAGCAAAAAAAAGATTTCTCAATATCTTTTTGTATTTTCTTTTCAAGTAATTTCTTTTTTTAAATTAAAAGAATGAATAACATGTTTTCAATTACTTATTTATAAACATCAGTAGAGCATATATATATTCAAAAACCTAGATTTTAATTTGTAGGAGATCTGTATGAGGAACAGCATTCCATCCCAAGAGAATTAGATAATTTTCTTTGTCATATAAGTAAATAAATAAATAAATGTCTTGAAGCACCATAAAATTATTTCCATACTTTCACCTTTGCAATATTTTTTTGGTAATATTCAGTAAATATTTTCATCATTTTAGTCAAAACATTCATCTAAATATTATTGATATTATGTCAACTACTTTCTAACTTTTAAATAAAATCTAACAGGGGGAAAGAAAAAAGTCAGCAGTTTTCCAAACATCTGTTTTGATGAGTCAACATTTTCTAACAGAAAACCACTACATCACAGTTATATGTCAATTGTAATTTGTGGAACAACTGAACTTTTACGTCTTCGTGCTGTTCAGTAACATCAATACAGTTTTGAGACTGAGAAACTAAATTCTAATATCTCATTCATCAGTATAAACAATCAAAACCCAGCTTTAAGAGCAGTCTTTCATACTCCCCTGAAGACAAAAACTCATACGAGTCTCTCCTGAGTGAAGAATTTGGCCTAGAGATTCCATCTCTGCTGATGATGTGAGTCAGGGAAAATCGCAGACTCCTATCAGACCTCAGGTGGAATTTATAGCACTCGTATTCAGAAAAATGTAATTTTCCTCCTGGAAATTGAGTAACTTGTATTTGGAGTCACGGAGAAAGAGTAACAAGGCACTGCGTGAAGCCAATTTCACAACCATTTTTCAGAAAGATACTCTGTCCATACCATTATGAATTCATCACAGCCCCTCATCATTAAGGCAGAAGACAAGGGCAAAACGATCCTTTGTCATCAAACTAGCTGTTCAGCCTTATTTCCAACATTGTGAAGAATTGTTTTATAACGACACATTTCTGACAGTTGGACAATTTTGTTAAAGAAGATTTAAGTAGCTCTTAAAAGCTGTTAGTGAAATATGCAAGCAGAACCCTGGGAATTCTAAAACTGTGCAGTTACTTAGCTCCTAAAAGCCCCTAAAGCAGGTTTTTAACTGTTTCCAACAGGAAGCTTACTACTTCGGCTATCATGAGTTAGTAGATGCATGAGAAAGATTTGCCAGGAAGAAATTCAAGAGATGATTTTTTTCTCACCTCAATATATAAAATAAATCTAAAAAGCTGATGGCAAACTGCTCCCTGTAGCTATTCAGAACCCACACACAAAATGAACTTTTTGGTTCATTCCCTAACTCTTCTGCAAAACTCTTCGCCCATTTCTCTCCTATTTTTATTTTTTTCCCTTTCATTCTTCTTTTTTTGCTCATCTTGTGACTGCGATACCTCATGACATCTTTTAGCACATAGAAGGAAGATCATTGACTATAAATGAAATTTTCTGACAGTATGGATGATATTCATATGAAGGAGTTTTTAATTTTTAAGTCACTCAATATTTTCTTTAAGATATGTTTAATTTGGTTAGCTCTGTGCATATTTCAACACATATTATTTATAAATCATTCTCAATAGCTATTATTATTTTGGTGCCAGACAGCCTTCTATTATGCCTAAGCTCAAATTAACTTACTGAAAATGAAATTGCTAAATGTTCTGGGCACTGTGAGCTACCCAGCAGATACTCTGAGCATCATGAAATACCTGGCAGACATTACAGAGCTGGTGGAAGGCTCAGCAATTATAACCACTGTAAAACTCTCTGTGGATGTTGGAAGCAATGTCAAGCTACAGGCAGTCGTTACAACCCTTGTCAAGTGTTCTGTGGACATTGTAGATAGGAGTGAGAACTAGATGGGCATTTTAAATTCCGGATCAAAGGGTTGATAGGGAGTCCTATTAGGAATTAAATTATGAAATTTCTGAGAAATTGCTTTCATTTCCTCTGAAAAATTCAGAGATTTATATTCACTTGTTACCTGGAAATACAAATTAACAGTCCTTAATCACTCTTCTGATCATTCCAGCACTTTTAGAAGAAGTACTTTTCCTGCTGGGAAATGGATCTCTACAAAGATGCCCATGCTGGCTCTCTATAAAATGGGAGCTTGATATTTGAAGAGCTTTGGGAGCTTTGATATTGCTGAATTTCAAATGTTTGGTAACGCAGGCTACTGGAAATGTCTCTGCCTTTCGCTCACAAGAGCTCATTCCATATTTGCCTCCAGGATCCCATCTGTGTTTCCTTAACAATTCACCTGATGGACCATCTGTAGGTAGTATTCACATCCTTTCACATCCTTTCACAGAAAAAGCAAGTTATAAACATATGTATTTGCTGTTAAAATCAATTCTCTATCTATCATTCCAGTCAACTTCTGATCTCCCTTCTGCTAGGAATGTGCTTGTTAGCAACACACATTATTCTTCTTGTGGTTATCAGGAGAAACACGGGACTCTCCTTTTGCTTGCAAAAGACATTATCAAAGTCAGTCTCAGCAATTTTATGTCATTCATGCCTGTGAAAGATTCAAAGATTCTGCAATTAATCAACTATGTGTGAAATTAGACTTCTGATTCTGGAACCCACTGGCATCATCTCAGGCAGCGATCTTTTCTCTGTGGTGTGATACCTTTAAAAACCTCTGGTTTAGTCTGCTCATTGCTAGACAATGCCCAGTGTGAAATGAGTTTTCTTTACTCATTCATATTTTTTTGCTTTCTCCTTTGCACCATATCCATCACGTTTGTTATGGTGGAAAATCTCCAAAAAACGTTTTACTTCTAGATCTTCAAATACAGAATTTACCTAACTGAGCTCACTGTAAGAATTCTATTCAACCCTACGAGGCAGTACTAATATGTATAGTTACAGATTGATAAAAATAAAAAATATAAGAATGAAATTTGACATTGATGTCACACTTTCAGATATATAATTTGAAATTAACATTCCATAAATTCCTGTAGGAATCTGCAGTTTCATGAAGTATACAATGTAGAACTAGCATATAGTTAAATATTTTATGTCATAATTGCATATTACTGAATATATTGCAGGACAGTGGTGTTTTTGAGATATGAAATAAAAGAAATTTCTACTTTTTCCATTCTCTTTCATTCTTAGGTGTATCTTCTGTGTCACATACCTGTCAGATATATTAATTTTTATTTTGTTTTTTGCATCGTGTCTGTTTGTCATGTCTGAATTCCACTTCAATTTGTAATGCTAAATGAGAGTACAACTCACCACATATCAGCTGGTTTTCCTTCAGGTTATAAAGCGACAGTCCGTGTAAAGCACTGGGGTAAGCACAAACTGTTTCCTCTGCTATTCGGACTGAAGCGTTCCTGGCCCATTGCAAGACCCATTTTAGGTTACAGTCACAAATGAGCGAATCAGTGTTGAAATGTCTACAAAGGCAAAGAATGACCACAGTTGGTACACACGCAGTTTTCACGAACTTACTTTCTTCTGCTAGATTCAAATCATCTAACTCCAAAGAGAATTCTATATAGGTGCATAACTATGGATGTGTGAATATAAAGATAGTCTGAGACAACCAACACACATTAAGCCACTGTTAATTAGTTTCATAACATTATGCAAAAATTCTGGGTTTGGTTACAGAACAGCATCACTGACTACTTAAATAATTTTGAGTCCGTGTTACTGCAGAAAATGACACTAAAATTTAGTAAATTTCATTTACTAGAAACCCGTCTAAGTAGAAACATTCAGTATATACGTTTAAACCTTAGGCAGGTACAATTAATATCAATAACCAGGAACTGTTATTGTAATTGCAGGAAAAATATTTAACATTACTGGTTTTGTGCAATTAGATGGAATGTATGAAACCACTGAAAGGTATAGGATAATAAAGGGAAAAAAAAAGGGATGCTAGTCAGGAGGGCTAGACTGGGCTAGTCAGGAATGGGGTTGAGCTGTCAGTGCTATCCATTTCTCTGCAACAGCTAAAGATGGCAGCTCATCAATAGTGAGACAGACAAGGATAACAAAATAATGCAGATTCTAGTTTTGGAATGCATCTCTAGAAACAATCCTGTTTGAATTCATATTCAACTCTGCTGTGTTTATTATAATGTCTTTCTGAAGTATTTCAGATTTACAAACAAAAGGAATGATACTCACAGGGCTTTCAGAGCTAGCAGCTCAGAAAAAAGTCCATTCATGAGACTTGAAAAAATATTCCCTGACAAATTCCTAGGGAAAAAAAACAATTTACTGTTGGTTATAACGAATACAAGAAGAAAAGAAAATTGTTATAGAATGTAATTTTCCCAATGCTAATTAAGAAGTTTTGCTTTCTTGACAACAGTAAAAACATATTTAAATTTGGTACATTGCTTTTTGGTTTTGGTAAGTGACAGCAATATTTAAATCAAATCACACACTCTTACTTGTTTTATTTTCACAGCAGATATACATACAATTCACTTCATCTCATAAAGAAGAACACTTCTACATATTTAAAAGAACAGAATTTGAGAAGAGAATATTCTAGAACTTGAGCGAAAATATTGATAAAATAATTAGTCTGTGAGACCTATATTGTATTTTTATTGTATACGTAACATGTCACTTCAAATTAAAGAAACAAAAACAGTGTCTTAATTTAGTAATGTTCCAAAGAATTCAAGTAATTCCTTAAAACAGTGATGAGTTTTCAAAGCGACTACACAAATAGTTTTATTACAAAGGACTTTAAACACACCAACTTTTCCCATCCTTAAATTAAGGACATTTCCATTTTAATTACTGCTCTAGTCTTTCTTGTCTTGATGGCTGAATGGCTCAGGCTGAATACCTGCAAACAGAGGCAATTCACTTCTACATAGTTTAACAGTATTGCTCTGCCACTGCCTTAGTAGCACAAAAATTAAATGCTTAATTGTCAAGTAATAATGTCTTTTTCTATACCCATAAACTTAAAAATTATTGCATAGCCAAGATTAACATTTCTGACCATATGAATTACCTACTTTTGAAATATTGATAAATGTTCCTGTCTGTCCAGTGCCTGAAGACTACATGTTTGTATTCAAGGTTGGTTACCTTCAGCTATCAGGAAAAATTCAGAGCTCTTCACTGGAGATACATTGTAGATATAGGAAAAGAAAAAGTAGACTGGCAAAGAAAATGGTTTTATTACTTTTTCTTTAAAAAGGATGTTGTTATAATTATTGATTTTACGTCTCTTTTGTCTACAAAGCAAAGAATGTAAGCTAAACTGAAGAGTGATGTTCAGACCAGGAGCAATGTACTAGCAGCGAGAAATCTACCTAGCTGCAAGAGATCTGAACCATGTAAGGAACTGAAGTAAGGAAGACCGAAACTCAGGAACCCTGCTTTCTACAGAAACCTGTCCAGAAATCTATGGATCAATGAATTCAAGAAAGAAGAGAAAATGCTGGTAATTTATAAATGAGTTTAAGACACTCTTGAAGCAATAATTAATTTCATTTTTGTATACAACTGAACATTTCAAAATTTCTTAGTAGTTTAAAACAAAATTCTGGTAATAGAGTATAAAAATAAACTGGCTCAGCAACATAAAGCAAAATTATTGAGTGATAATGAGATGTGTTGATATAACTGAACTGATTTTTAAGATTTTATTTAACAGTGCACCTTTATACAGTTGTGGTGCAAAGCTCTTGGAAGAATTTTTAAGTACCTCTTCAAGGGTGGATATGTCTAAAGATGGAAATGAATGCTTGCTTGTAGATACATATTTCTCTACCTTTAATATTTTTGATTTTTCAACAGGAAACTAAAAATATTGAGCATTTCACAGACTCATTTAACCTCTTTACTTAAAATTCAATGGACCTACCCACGTGTCTTTTTGGACCTAAGGCCTGACAAGGCATGTGCCGAAGCAGCTCAGTGAAGTGAGACATTAAAAAGACTAAATCAGAAAATGATAACCCTGACATTTACACTGAAGGAGATCAGAAGTAGTTCCAGTAATATGAAAGCAGTTACAGCAATATAAACTTACTGGCAGAGGACAATCAGTAAGTCCCGAACTGAAGGATTGGGAAAGCAATCCGCCCAGTCCTGCCCTTTGCCTTGCCTTGCTGCAGTACAGGAAGTTTCCCAACCTGACACAAATCCCAGCCTCTCCCTTAAACGGCTTGCCAGGCTTCATACAGCAAAACAGAGCACCAAGACTGAAGTTTGGTAATTCCATTTGGACTGAAGGAAAGTTTTATGTCTGGTCAATATTTTAGGAACTGGGGACAAACTGTAAGTCATTTGCACAGTGTACATAACAGGGTTCAGCAGAGGTACCTAAGCACCTGCCAGAGGAGCCCATTTGGTGTGGACTGAATCCACCAGCTTTTAGGTCCTACCTAATTCACCAAGATATCTAGCCAGAACTGACCTACACTGCACTAACCTAAAAATGCAACTTGTCTTCCATTTACAGAAGATTGTAGAATTCCTATAGAATTCCTTTTTACCAAGTGCTGGAATAATTAAGTTCCTGACAGTGACATCAGCAGAAAGCCAGCTATTCAACTTTTCATATTCTTCTGGCAATGACCGGGCTTGAAGTTTCCATATTACTACTAATAATTAGCAGACTAGGATCTTGCTCACAGGGCTGTGTAAGTCAAAAAGCAACATATTTCTATGTCCAAGAAACATAATTACAATATTTGGATATCTAACAGTGGAAATAGATTGTTTTTTAACAAAAATTTCAGAAGTCTTCTCAAATCACCCAAATAACTCACACATTTCTGAGCTGATGCAGCACTCTGTAAATACCTGGTTCTTTAGTGCACATAATTTACATTATATATTAAAATACTGTCAAATGTATAGTGTTGTAAAATTCCTCCATTTCAGATATCCTAAAACCCCACTCTAGCTTGATTTAAAAGGGCATTTGTTCTAAAAACATCTGTAACACCTAGTTTGCAAACATTTCAAACGTAACAAATTAATGCACTCCAAAGCTGACAGCACTTACTATGCCATTAACTCACTCCATTAACAGAAAGATGTGCTTTCAGTTTTACCAGAGGTAAAACATTTCAGTCTTACTTATAAAGTCCTACACTTATTTTTTTCATACACCAACAGCTGTGCTTTTACAGAAATTAGTAAAGCACTTTTGCCAAAAGTTTTATATAAATGACAAATGCCACAAAACAGTCAAAAAGAGTTACGTGTGTCAAAGCAGCATTTGAGGCAGAATATAGGTAGAAGCAGAAGTATATGAATATGAGGAATGCTTCCCTCTTAAGAGCAGCATTATAAAGCAAAAGTTGAATCCAATGGCAACAGACTGATCTGTGCAAAAAAAANGTGGTTTTTTACTTGATTTTTGGCACCATACAAAGTGATTAGTTGGTGCAATGACATCAAGAAAGTCATACAAGAATTTGTGGTATAATATTATCAAAAAGCTAACTGCTGATGATGATTCAGAGGCAGAATGAATAGAAGATCAGATATAGTTTAACCAAATAACTGCAATGATAAAGTTTGGGTTTGAACCTCCAAAGGGAAGATCCAGCAGTAGCTACTTGTAGAAAAAGACTTCAGGCTGTAACATTTTGAAACCTGAAAAGCTAAATTATGAGTGACTAAATAAATGAAGTCTGGTATATCAGCACAGTGACATTATCCCAGTATTCCACAGCTCTTAATATTTAGATTAAATATAAACAGAATTAATGTAGATAGCAGCTCCATTACCTAGCAGAAATATATTTGCATACCTAATTCTGGAACAAAGCACTGAAACATTGGGTCCAAAGGAGATTTGGAAGATTTTTTGCATTCAATTATGTCACTCCTAGTTAGAATACATGCACCTCATCACAGCACAAACACAGCCAAAAGGTAATATATTAGCCAAAAGAGGTAAACTAGTATCTTAGAAGATGTAATAAATCTACTCTCATACTGAGGCACTGCCAGCTGCATCTGTCATATGATGTGAAAGCATTTTGAAATCATTTACAGAGTAAAAATCATCAAATCCAATAATGTGTAAAAATTAGATCAATCTCAAGGAACACAATCACAAGTCACTGGCTGCAGTAATTTCGGGGACTGTATGAAATTTTAGGTTTCATTAGAAACTTCAATTTCTGTTCCCTGACATACACATCCTGACTGCAATGTCGTAAAAGTCTTCTCTACATTATCAAGAGGCTTACAATTTTTTGTGGTTTCTTTGTGTTTGCATGTTTAAAAAAACAATACAAGATGATACTACTAATTCATTTTTTCTTAATTCAAGAAGTCTGTAGGTTGTCCTGATCTAAACTACACTGATCTAAACTAAACTACCAAGCCCTCTGAAGAGTGTCTGCATTTACCCCTGAAAGCCCAGGCAGTCCTCATCCTTTTAGTGAAGTATTTGAACATATCTTTACCATGCTGAGCTAAGATTTATGCATCACATCATTAGGCTAAACCACACTGGGTTAGTTTGGGCCTACAGCTGATTTTTCAGCTCCATCTTTTTTTCAAATTGAATTAGATTTCCAAGATTGAGTGAAACACACCATGTTATTTTGTTTCACCTGGCATTTGTGCTCATAAACAGTACAAGAAAATCCCATCTTTGTACTTCACAGAAGGCGCATGAAAAGATTTATGTCCTTTGCTCCTTCCAGTGGACTCACGGCTCTCCCTGCTGGTTTTGATAACAGCCTGCAAAGATGCTTCTGTGCTTTATCTCTGCTAACATAACACGGGAGAGCTCTAATTACCAAATCAACAACTACACAAATCAACACATATGTATACATCTTTATATTGCTCTTTCAGCAAATGGCTATGAAACCAGCTCCATGTTTAAGAACTTGTCATCTTTTCCTTGTTACAAACACTGATGTTGCACTAAGTAAATGCCTCTCCATAACCTTTCCAGAGAACAGCTTTCTCATACCCCTCAAATGGCAAGTAAACACAATTCAGAGGTATCAGTAGCAACAGAAAGGTGACTTATGTCTTTTAAACATGTTTAAAAAGTATGATTCTTCGTGAACTTCCAAGGGGAACAAAGCTATAGAGTGTAAGAAAAGTACCAGGCAGCATCAGCTTGCAGTCCACTAACAATGACCAGTTCTTACACTGGAGGCAAATTGAGATCCCAGTTCAAATAATTACTATCAGCATGACATTATACGAGATTTCTGAGATCGAGGAACATGCGATACTCTGAACGGCAGGGGACAGTTCCTCTTGATTGAGATTGTGGCTGTATTTCCTCACAAAATAATCACTTACCCAACAAGAGTGGTGGTACTCTTGACTCTGGTTTGGTAAGGAGGACAATCCCTGCAAGGCAGCTGTAACTTTTGACATAGCAATTGTGAACTGATTCAATTCAGATGAAAGGATAATGTAGACTAAACTATTACTAAGCCTCTGATTTCTAAAGGACAGACTTTTGAAATACTACTACAAATAAAACAAAATAATGAATAAAGCACTAGACCACACAGACTAGAATGCAGAATGAACCCATTTATTAGGTCAGTGGTAGAAAGGCAATTTAAAACCAAACAAGAAAAATGAAAGATAGACTAAATGGATTAACAATCAAATCTTAAATATTGAAAAAAAGAATTCAAATTTTTAGAAGATCAAAGAACTAGACAGATGATAACAGGAAAAGCTTAGCAAAGTGACAGGAAGAATTTAAGTTAGAATTTGGAAAGTATGCTAAGACATGGTGCAAAAGATACTTCAACAATACTACTCTATTATAACTAAGAGATTAATAAAGAGTAGGTATCATATACAGCCTAAATATATCACATTACTATGATTTTCTCTTCTGTTCAGTCTGGTTGGCCATCTGGACTATATGTATTTATGGGAGAAGCACACATTAAATTCTGGAAAGCATATTTCCCAGTTTGACTACTGATCTGCAGAACTAGTTAAAATCAATAGAATACCCAGGCAAATAGTGGCCTGCAAGGTTAATTCCACTCACACGAAAACACCGGTATAAATTTTAATGATCATCTCCTCTTTATGTAGCAACATGCTAGATGCATATGAAAACAAAGAAAGAATTTATCTTGTCTAGAAAATTAGTGAACTCTTTATAGGATTACATGATACACCATCTATGGCTGCATATTGATTTTTTACCAATTTCTGATTTGCCAACATTATTTTTCCATTTTTCTTTCTTTCAAAACTTGCTCATAAAATACAAAGAGGCCAGACTAAGAGGTCTCTAGTTACCAGAATCATCATTTTTTTCACTGATGCATGGACATCATATCCACAAAAGCGTGAAGAACCTGGTGTTAAGTGCATTTACTGTAAGACACTGTGAGATAATGGACAAGACGGAAGGGAGGGGAGTAAGATATTACTGATGCTCTGCAGAAATGGTCTTCTGAGTGATTGCATTTAGAGCTTTCAACAATGACTCTGCCTCACAGAATTAAGAGAACGTGAACATGACATTTGATAATAACAAAACCAAGGTTTGGTCAATGTTAAGAGAACAAGAAGAGATGAACCTTCTTAAAGATGAAAGGAGTAGTAATTTCATTAAACAACATTCAAAGTGAGAAATGCTACTCAACTGTCACTTGGAGCTACACTGAAGTCTTATTCAAATTTCTGCTATAAACTGGGGCCTCAGAAAGAAAACAATACAGAAAGCTCTGGATATTTATCCATTTCAAAATGAAAGTTAGACCCACAAAAAGACTGGATGCAAGAAAATACAACTTTAATGACTGTGTAGAGGGAACTGGTGACTCTTGCTCTGGTCCTTATTGCTCAGAAAAAGTTTGCCAGTTCAGGGACAGATACGGGCTACCAGAAATAGTACAGATATGGGAAATCTGTACAAAAAGAAACTGTAATGGTGTGTTTTGATCAGCCCAGTAACCACAGGCAGTCAGCCTGCACATTGTGCCTTTTCCCAGCATCTCCGGCAGCAGTGAAGGGTGTGGAGATACACTGCCACATTCTTTCCCGGGCTTCAAAAAAAAAAAGCACTAGTACAGCCAAACGCTGTCATAGACCAGCTGCTGTGCACTCTCTGGGAATGAATTTCTGTTCTTTTCCACCGAATCACTGATGTTCTGTATTGAACTTCTAATTTACTTTTAAGATGGGGTCTTACAGATTTGCGAATGGAACTTTCAGACTTTTCTGAGAGAGCATGGATTTGAACAGTTTCTATTGAGTCTGTTCCTAGCACCTAGAAACACATTCCACTTAATAACGTGACTTCACCATTTTGAATTAAACTTACCTTCCAAGGTAATCTGGCTTTATAGTCACAGTCATGTTCACTGTGCACAACAAAACCAGACACAGAAACCCTCAATAGGTGAGTCAGGCTTGCCTGATTTGGCACATCATCTGAGATGAGTAAAAAGAGGGGCGGTTTGCACCTGTTCATCACATGCTATCAAGGCTCTTTCCATCATCTGTTCTCATTTGTTTTCATCAGAGAAGACCTGGCACAGTTACTCTCATTAATGGGATCAGTAAGTGTGCCAGGTTTCAGCCTTTTACCTGGTGTTATCTTGACCTCACGGCATATCTTTCTAGAAAGATTCCCGTTTGTCCAAGGAAATGCCATAACTGGCTGGAGAGGAAGAAAATAAAGTATGAGATTTGTCACACACTATGATGCAGTACAGGAATTTACTTCTCATTCAGGAATGAAGACAGATCTGAATGAAGATAAAGAGCCCTCCTGGGCCCAGCCAAATGTCCACTTAAACCAGGATTCTTCCTACGAATTTTCTCTTTCCCAGCCAGGAAATTTGCAGCCAAGTTACTTCAATTTCTTCTTAGATATGCAAACAGAAATGTCATGTTTAGCCTCTTTTTAATGTGGAAATGAAAAGAATTCTTTGCAGTTCTGACAGATTTTACAATTGAAATGGAGAAAACATATTTAAAGTATCAATTCTTCATAATCAATGGCTCAGGAGAGGGGCCTTTTAGTACAAAACCTACAACGTCCTTATAATATAATTTTCTTGCCAACTAATCTCAGGTCAGTCATGTGACGGTTTAGATTTCTTCTGTTTAAAACAAAACTGGTGTTATACTCACAGTTTGTGAAGATTGTTAAGTCCAACAAACATTTCTGGTGTTAGGCAGCCAATTCTGTTATTTGAAAGATCCCTGAAACAAATAAAAATCCCATGAAACACTGAGTCTGTCTTATTTATATACACACCTACGTAATCACACAAAGCACCTTTATTTTTAACACTTAAGGAGTTAGAGACAAATAAGAAATAAAACCTTTTCCCATCATGCAACATAACTGAATTAAATAGATTAAATAACTGTTATATTAACATCATTGAGCAATATTCCACAAATCATACTGTGACTTCTAACTGCATTAAAATGGGATTTTATATATATGTAGCAAATAAAAGCAAAGTAACATTACAAATATACAGAATTTTCTTGATCTGAGTTATTAGCACCTGGCTTTTTATACTTAGGAAGCATAATATGGATTTTGATCCATGAAATATTCAGCCAAAATTGACTCTTTTTTTACTGTTTATTAATGTTTCACGTCACGAACAGCATCCTTTCTTGCCGAAAACACAGAAACCAGAAGGCAATTAATTTTTGAGCTAGTGAGATCAGTTTTGATAAGCACTTGGCAAGCTCTTTTAAGAGCAGTACCGTGGCTCTCTGAGAGCACAAACAGTAAAAGGCATCACATTCCATAACTTTTGCCTGCAGAAAGCAAAGAAATGTTTTCTGTATAAGACATACATACAACATAGTGTAGAGGATGCTTACAGGAAGGAGACAAAGACAGGTATAAACAATTGCACTGCGGTAACAACATGAATAATGCCCCCTGGTACATTCTGAACTAGTGTTATTTTTATGTATTCGGTTTTCAACCTTGACCCAAATTTTCCTTCTTATCAAGTGCATTTTTTTAAAATAATTGCAATTATGTAAGGATTCTAAGTGACCATGCAGCCAGAAAAAAAAATTAAATTGATCTAAATATATTTTTTGTTTTAGAATTAGAGGTGGTTTTCTGATTCCTTTACTACATTGTGCAGATTCCATATTTTTGTAATGATCCATGATTACTAACGTAATCAAATGGAAGACTAAAGGTTGCAGTTTGACAAATCCAGTTATTGCTTTCATGGGAACACATCCAATTAGCTGGAAAATGAAGGCAATCTCTTTCGGGTTCACTACGAAGTCGTCTTCTATCAGACAAAGAATACATTGTTGTGAAAGTATATGATGAAACATCACATTAGAATGAAAATATTTCTTAAATGCATATCAAGGATATTAAGTAGGGAACAGCTGAGCTAATAGTGAGGATACAATACAGTGCAATAATTTCATATTAGCATTATTCTTTACGTTCTCCTAATAAAAGCTACATAGGAAATCTAAAAATGCAAGTTTAAGACAAATACATATATATATGCATCGATAGATCTTTCTTTAGAAGACATAAAAAAGAACCTACCTAGAATTCTTCGGTGGGTAATGCTTTACTTTTGCCTAGGCAAAGTCTGAACATGTATGGAAGAATTGCATCACAATGTGGGGCATAATTTGGGTGGCAAAAGCAGATTTTGTCTATACTAATCAATATGAGTGTATATTTCTCTAAGAGTGGCACACACTAAAATCTTACTTTTACCAAAGTGAAAGAATAAACACTACTTTCTCAAAGTTTACTTCAATAAGTGTTATTTTCATAAGAAGATATATGGCAGTGGCTGAAATTTCTGTATTGTAAAACACATTTTCCAAAAAAAAAATTAGGAAAAAGAAAAGGCAACTTGCTACACTTTCCTCCAGACTAATACTTGTTACATTAAACACAATTCAGTTAATAATGTACAAAGCTGGTGCTCCTTTTCAGGAGTAAAACATTTAACCTCCTCATGCTGACTTATAAACTTTATGTTAGAGAAAAGAACTCTCCTGTGTTGAATAATCAAATGCCATAATTTTAGTGCTTCCTAAATTTTCAATTTCCATTAATTTTGTGTGTACTTTTCTGAGTAAACCCTTGAAAATAATTCAGTTTGTCATTCAAATACAAATTATAACAGTTCTCCAAATAATTCACAGAAAACTTTTTGACAGCTTGTGGTTTGTCTGTCTGACTTGCCATAGCCATTTCTCTTGCAGTTGCCCACACTACATCAGCTTCTGCTTTTCTCAGCGTCATTTGTATTTTACACAGGAAATAAAAAGATGTGAGTGTACAGTCTTAAAGTAATCACTGTATTCAGTATTCAACAGGAGTTTACACTATTTATTCTTTTTGCTCTACTGTCTTCCCAACAGTTGCACGCTGAAGGAGGGAAGATGTTTTCTTGTCTACCATGGAACTACACAGATTTGTATCAAATGTGGAAGTCCAGCAATTAAATGATCCTCTGTCTCTAGATCGCTCCCAGTGTCACTTGTTCATATGAGCAATGGGGTTTTTTTGAGATTTGGCATGACAAAACTCAACACTGCCAATTCTGCTGTGCTGAAGAGTCTTTTCGTCTCTCTTTTCCAGTGCCTGATGAGTTCCTCTCCCTTGACTCGTTTCTCCTGGCTGACCTAAAGCCTCCACCTGTGCAGTCTGTGGATGTGCAGCCCACGACTTGCACAGGTTTCCTGGTTTTCCCACAAGAGGTCAGGGTTGTGTTATTCGAGTGCACGGCCAAAGCAACAATTAGCACTCATTTTTATCATTGTATTCTACTGTTGTCCCTGTACACAGAGCCAGCAAGAAAGCTTCAAATCTAATGCTTTTATTTGTATTAAAAATGCATATGCTACTCCGACTTCATCATTATTCAATGGCTTTCTACCCAACCACACTAAAACTGAGAGGCTGGTGTTAGAAAACACAGCTACCAGGATGATCAGAGATACAAACACTGTGCAGAGCTCCCAGCACACAGCGGCTCGGGAATTCAACCACAGAGCAAAAAAGCAGAGGTTTTGCCAATTCCTTTTTCTGTGTATTTGCATTCCTTCTCATCTAAATCTTCCCATCCCACTAAAATAATGTTTTCTCACAGGTTTTCTCATCAAACATAAGACAGCATACATGATGGCTAGGAAAATGCCTGGCATGTGCTGATGGCCTAGTTAGCCAGTGCATGGACGTTTGGAAGCTGTCACTTGGAAAATTATAATTAAAAAAGGGTTCATTTCACTTTTCCTTAGGCTGAGTACAACTAAGGAGGGTCTATAGTCCTTGTCGATTAAAAGAATAATGCCCAGAAGGAGAATCCTAGTAACTTAGGTATTTTTAACCTCTAAAATGTAGTTTAAAAATCAGCCAGTGCTTTCAAAAGTACCATGAGAACCTTTTCCAAGAGAGGAATGCAAGAATGATGGACAGGGAATATACTGTGTAAGATCTTGTTTCCTTAGAAAACATGATGAAAATGATGAAAATAAAAAATAACAAGCAGAGTCAAGGTGGGTGGTATGGAAAATGGTAGACAAATTCTACAGTACGACAAAGTTTCCTTCCTAATAATGTACTTTATAGGTCTGATTTACGATAAAAGTAAAGTAAACCTTACATAACAGAAAAAATTACTGTAGCGCAAACCATTGTTCACACACATCTGAACTGTTTAGTGCTATTTCTGATTAATGTCTATAGTGATGTATCATCTGCTTAGTCATTAATTGGGCATGTTTTTTACCTCTGTAGGTGTACTTATTAGGACACTTGCTGGAGAGCACACTGATGATTTTAAATGGGAAAAGGTAAAAAACAAAAGGAAATTGAAGAAAGAAGAGAAAGAAGAAGAAAAAGAAGAAAAAGGCATGATAAACGTGAAAAGCAGAGTATGTGATTTTCTATTTTACAGCAGTGTCCTTATTTGATTATTGCTTGGTGGCATATTTGAGTTGCCCAAGGATAGAAATGTCGATACAAACACAATTTTCAGAATAATTCAAATGGAATTAATACTTACAGGCGCTTCAGTTCTGAAAGTCCATAGAAGGCCCCTGGCTCAATTGTGCTGATCAAATTATTCTTCAGATCTCTAGAGAGACACAATAGGAGGAGCAGTTAATTATCATTTTACCTACACTACCACTGTTATACACGAGGAGTGTGAAATGCAATGCAATTCTAACCTTTATCTGTCTTACTTAAAACAAAGAAATTCTTTTAAATAGTAGCATCAAAAGCATTACATCATCTGCAGTTTGTAAAAACATCTTTTTCCAAGTAAAATGGTTAAGATTAGATGTTTAAAAAATATCTGCTTGTTTTAATTCTTCTTCTCCTATTTATACTTCTCAAAACAAGCTTACCAGCCATTCTTGCCCCAGGAAAAATGTTTTAATCAATGAGTGAATGACATAATTAGTCAGCAAGGCAAGAGCCTTTTAGTTTGCTTATTCATTGTGCTGTGCACTTTACACTTAATAAATTTCTCGTTTCCACCTAATGTAGGCAAAGCAGTTGGCATGTGAGACAAACAGCCATGTCAGGTTTCTGTTCCGAAATACAGGCAGTTGCTCATGTTTGGCAGATCAGTGCTTCGTTTTGCACTTGCTGACAATCCAGAGGATGGGCTGTTTCACAGATAAAGAATATTTCACTGGCATTAGTAATCTCATCTGCTCTTGACACAGAGCTTGGGGCCACGACACTGCCCTCAGCTCAGTCCCCACACAGATTTACTACTGAACTGTCTCAAAGACTTTTGTGATGTGAACCCTGAGGAAGTGCCTTCAGTGCAACTAGATAAGCAGGCCTAGGAGACAAATGCTGTAAATTCTTGTAGGCAGTGTTCATCTTCTGACAATTTACAATTCATGGGGAGCAACTGGTGCTCACTAATTTCAGTGCTGTTTCTCAGGCTGGCCACTTCCAGGAATTACAGCACATACACTGCTCAACTCTGCCAAAGCGTGGATGGATCATCAGCCACAGAAATAATCTTATTTATGATTTTTTATTTTACTGCAGATAAAATGCACACTAGCTGAAAATCTGGGTTCACTACTTGTGACTGCCCCGCATAGGGTAAGATTTCATCCCTAACGTTTATTTCACAGTAGGATATATTTTATTTTCAAAATGATAAATAAATATTTCTGTACTTTTCTAGTAATTTTCACAAATCTCTTGAATACAGTTCCAAAAATTTGTGTCCCACACACATTTTATTATAGTGATGATGTCGGTAAGTGATTTGTCCCTAACTAAGATCTGAGTCAGACTCTTAACAGCTAAATTCAGCTTTCAGCCTGCAACATGCAACACTAAAAGTCTTTGAGAAGTCTCTAAGAATTGGAAGAAGCTTTAGGGGGTTTTTTTTCAATATTTTTTGGTCAAACTCTTTCATTTTAGTTCCCTGGTACCAGCAGCAGCTACTAGATTTATCTTTCTTGGTTGTCTTCATTTGCTCAAGAAGCTGCCACCATTTCTTTAACTGTGAATTTTTCACACCTTATCATAAATAAAACTGCTTAAACAAAACTTCTGCACCCTCTTCTCCAGAGTCAACTTGCAAGGACAAGTCTTTTGTTTGGCAAAAGTTAATCTACATGAGTGTTTATTCCTGTGATGATTTAGGGTTTTTGCTCTGTGGGTGAGTCGAAGCCTCATTTTTTTTTTTTTAACATTCAAATATTCAATACTAAACATGTGTGTCTACTTTTGCTTGTACAGTATGTTAAATATGTAACTACTCAGGCTGAAGAAGTTGTTTAACTTGCACAAGTGAGTCCATATAAAAAAGACTGGAAGGATACTGTTTTCATCATGGAACAGCTGTATTCTTAAAACTTATACGACAAACAAACAAAGCAAAAACCTATCTCAAGCTTTACACTGGGGCACATTTGTAAATATCTTAAGAGGCACAGTTCATATGCAAATATGCACATTTTAGGCAGGGGAAACTGCGAGTTTTAATAATTAGTCTTTATATCAATTACACACATTCTGTGTTAACAAGACAACTCATCTAAATTTTCTGCAAGTTGCAATCAGGCAAAGTGAGCAGCTCTTGTAGCCAACAGTGGTAACAGCTCAGGAACAAATATAAAATAGTCAGGATAAGTGGCAAACTGTTGACAGGTGAGTTTTAATGACAGTCAAAATAACCAAGTAAACAAAAGTCCTTCCATTCACTGGAATCTTCTATGTTCTAGTTTATAGAAACTCTGCCCTGTTTCTCCATAGCTTGTAACCACATTGGAAAAAACAGCATAATCCTAAACTATCATCTACAGGAAGAAAAAAGGTCATTCAACGTTAGTAGAAGGTAGACCATTGCATGGAAAATCCATCACTTACACTGTCACAAACAAGACATCTGGTCTCCTCATTTTGGAAATTACACTTAAATTAGGTAGGTCCTTTCAGTGAGGATATTCTCAGAAAATTGTAGATGATTACACTGCCCACAATTCTGTCACTTTCTTAGTAATTAGTATTATTCCACAATATTTCCATATAATTCTGGCCTGACAAAATAGGTGTTTTCTTCCTTGTAATCCTTGAACACATTTTTTAATGTTATTAAAATTAATAAATAAAATTATCACAACTGTTACACACTCAAAATTCTTACTTCTACATTAGAAGAACCCATTTGCTTCCCTCCCACTTGTAATTTTTTTTTTTTTACTAAATTGCTATAATTACAACATTAAATTAGCTTCTCCCATTTTCTGATCTAGGAAAAAATTTGTCATATCGAAGCGTTATAGCAACTAGAATTAACTTGCACTGAGCTAAATAAAGAAACCAGAGTAAATTTGGTTGTATGTTTACATTTTTTCCCCAAGAGCTACTGCTGAGGTTTGGCAAAAGGTCATGATCCAAGACAAGCCAAACAGCAGCCCAGGCTGGGCCACACACATGCACATATACCAGACAAGTGGTTTTATCATCAACCAGAAGCAAGAGAGAAGGGAAAGAACCCCAGTATCATAATATTGAATGACCACAGTGACCCAGTTGAAGTCCAAAAAGAAAGCATTTTCTAACTAACAGTTACGGTTTTCCATCATTTCTGATGCAGCATTCTAACTTTAAAGTATCTATTCTGAATCTGAATGACGTGCCATTAGTGGTGTGGAAGTACAGATTGCGTGACGTGACCTGAAAATAAATCAAAACCAAGTGCCATGTACAACTACAGATAGAGAGAAGCTACATGAAGTCAGCTATAGTCATAAAAACTGCAGCACTTATATCCAGGCTGCAGAGCTGCACAAAACCAAAACGGGACAATATTTCTTGAACTATATTTCCCCTAATTTCATCAGAGTTGCTAGATAGACTTGCTGCATGGTACTCTCATCTTAACTCAACCTAAATAGGTAGAAGAACAATATAGAATGGACTGTGTTACCATTAAAAAATGATCTCAAATGGCTACAGAGGAGACCTTCCTTTTCACCTGCAAGTCTGAACTTACATAAATTATGTACAATAACCATTAAACACTGTCTTCTTGTTTGTCGGTATTTGCAAATAATAGGCTCACAGGTAAAAACGATCAAGGATTCCTTTACTAAGAACCACAAGCTGCTGGAAGTTTATCATCTTACACATTAAGCTTTCAACTGACTTTTACTTACTGAAAACATTTAAGAGAAACCTTAAGAAAAATAGCTGACTTGAGGAGGGGAAATGTGTGTTTGAAGAATTCACTTCCTGATGGCTTAGCTGAGAGGTAAATGAAACAAGAGGAACAGGCTACTAACGGGACTTCACAAGAACATTTAATAACTACTCCAGGCCTTTTAGTTATTAGACATCTTTGGTGGCCAAATCCCCAATTATCTAAATGTATTCTTGAGATTCTTGATGCTTCAAGGTCACAGTATGCACTTACACAGTGTAGAACATAGCAGGGAAAAGATCACTAAAGTATAGAAGGTACATTAACAAAAGAATCAATTTATCTTAAACTATATTTCGACATTTTGTACCAACATCTTTGCCTTCAGACATTGCATATTGTTCCTCCAACTTACAATATATGTACTGTAGATATTTTGAATACATATTCATAACAAGAATATTCAACTAATTCCAGGACTTTGTTCAAATTCCTGACATCGATACATCTTTCATAAAAAATTATAGGTTGTACCAAGAGGACATCTGTGTTTAGAAAGCTGTCATTATGGTGCTGCAAACTTTCCAAAAAAGCTCTGAGAAGAGCAATCAGTTGTTGAGCAGATGCCAAATACCAATGAAATATGACTGACTTTCCACATTTTGCATACTACTATGAAACAGCAACAACAGCCAAAGGAAAAAAAAAAAAAAAGGTCACATCTTCCACTTCTTTCTCGTGTGAAATATTACAGCTAAACTAAATGTCACCTTTGCCCAAGAAATGAATGCAGACTCGAGATCTTTGAAGAAAAGATTATGGTCACTGCAGTAGGCAAGAGGCATAGGCAGTGATGAAAGACAAGAGTTAGCACCTATTCTGCCATCATGACAGCGACTGTCAGGGCTGGCACTCCTGGATACAAGAAACAAGAATTAAGTTGATGTTGGCAAAATGTGTTTTGAAGATATTTCAAATGTACCAATCTGTACAAGAGCCAGGAATTCGCTGCACTTTGGTGGCACTGATATAACCAAAACTTACTTTCATCTCCATTATTGGTAAATGCATTGACCAAACATATATCATGAAACAGGCAGGTTAAGTAATATCGATTACCTGGTACCATCATCAGTAACTAAATTAACTAAGGTGCTCCTATGGAACTCCAGAGCTCATTTGTTGTTTTGTTTTTTTTTTTTTTTAATGATGAGAGTGGATATTTAACCTACTTTCCAGAATCAGTTCCGTTTCAAGAGATAAAGACAAAACTCTTTTCAGTTAGAAACTCCAGATGATAAACATAAACATGCACACAAACATGGACAATAACTGTCCAATAATGGTCTGCCTTTCCAGACACAAAGGCTATAGGTCTTTTGTTTGCGTAGCATGTTGATGATGCATTTTCCTTTAATTTCCCCTTTTTAATCCAAACCATTACTGGTTGGATTCCCTAAAACAACAGACCCTAACGACTAGACAAAAAAATGACTGCTGTCTGCTCAAGGTGCTAATGCATGATCAGAGGTTTCAGACCCATCACTTGATAGCAATAATGACATGCAGAACAACAGAAAGGTCATCACACTTTTGGTTTTTAATTTAAGGCTGATGACTCATTCACATCAAATATGCTGCGGTAATTTGGCAGTTATTCATTATTTAGGAACTTGCCTAAAAGTGTAAAACAAAGTACCAATAATGGCAGCTGAAACAAAACAGAGACAGGCTTTATGTTAGTTTGCATGCTCAAAGAATCCCATAAAACGTTATGTTATCTCATTTTCACGGTAATAGTCATAGAGCAAGCATAGAGTAAGACTCAGGGTATTTGAACTGAAGGAGCAGCATGTCAAGTAAGAAAAAATTATTTAAAAGCTTGCTAAAACAGGATAGACTTGCAGTTGCAAATTTGTTGATACATTTTTATAAATACATATGACAGAAAATAACGCTTTAAAAGATTAATTAATGCAGTTTCATTCTAAATATAGCATTGACCAACCAGAATATAGGTGCAAAGATGTTTGGCACCTGCCTCTGCTTTCAGCATTTTGTTATTGATAGCTCAAAATTAAATGCATTTTCAAATAAAGAAAAATCATCTACACTTTCCAGATTCTTCTACTTCGGCATGTTTTTAAGAAATAAAATTCAGCATTCCAAACATATGCAACTCTTCCTATATATTTTCTTTTTCATGCCACAAACCCAGATGTTTATGGTAAGATCACATTAGGTCTCGCCTGTGCAGGCACAGAAGCAGATGCTCGGCACTTGTAACCTGGGGACTCAAGACAGAGTGGCTGTGCCACCCAGCGCCCAAGGAGGAGACCCTTGGATCAGTCGAATGGGGCTAAAACAAGACTGAAAGGTCAGAAAAAATAAATGCTGAGAGAAGATAAAGTGGGTTTCAGTGACCACAGCTCTGAAGTGCCAGCAGAAAATGCCTCTCTGCTGGCAACAATGCCTTGGTGTACAGTGACAGATCTGGCATTACGCTGATTACAATGGCAGAGCTCGTGTCTATCCATAACTGTGGAGAGACACGAGGAACACAGAAACCCCTGGTAGCTGCAAAGAGCCAGAGGCTTCCTTAAATTCTATACCTACTGCGACTTCTCTCTGTATTCATGCCTAGAAGGCAGTTCAGCATGGGTTACTTTTCTTATGTGCCCCACTCCTCTTGAAAAAAGGTTAAACATCGGGGGAAGAAAGAAAGAAAGAAAGGAAAAAAAAAAAAGAGTTCAGAGATTAATTCGAGCCTGTGAAAAAACTGTAAAGAAAGTGAAAAAGTATGGGGAAAAGTATCCTCAACTTTTTCTTTTTTTTTTTTTTCTCAAATTTTTAAATTAAACACACAGACCAAACAAAATGTAAAACAGACACGTAGAAAGTGGGTAAAACATACTTTCTACTGAGAAAGGTTTCAGCTTCAGTTATAGGAGTTGTTATTTCACATCCTAAGCTGCACTGTTTTGGCTGTTACACATTTCCAGCAATGTGTATTCTGTGTTCCTAGGTCAAATTTCAAACTCTGGAATCATAGTACAACAATAACACAAAATACTGGGAGTTTATCTAGAATTTTCAAGAGTGCATCTGAATTAATCTTTTATAATAAAATACGGAGATTTTTATTTTTATATCAAATTATCAGAGATATCAGTGTAATGAAAATGTGTTCTGTCAGGTATGAGAACCTTAAAATATACATCCATCATATCATGGAATTTTGGGCGGGGGTTTTTTTAAGGAAATATTTGACTCTTTTTCTGTTACTATATCAAGATTGACTTGGAAAACCACAAGTGATTCTTTACTGAATTTCAATTTGAGCTTTCATGACTTAAAACATTCAAAGAAAAGCAGAAAGAATTCTAGCCTGAGGTATGAAGGAAATATAAGTACCTGCAGAGAGCACATAGATTAATCTAAGAGTACTTTTGAGCCAAAACTAAGATAGTTTATTACTCAGTATAGATCAAGAAAATATGAATCATCTTTCCTACAAGATTTATTTCATTGTACTGTTTTCTTAATAGAGAAGTAGAACACTTCTAAACCCAAGGTGAATCAATTAAAAAATGTCAAGGAGCAACTACATCTTTCTTCCTGCTTACTACTTCTACAGAGTTTCATTAAAAGAGTAAGAAACTTAATTAACAATATCACAAGGAACAGTCACCAATTATATACTGAATCTGGGGACCTGCAGTAATTATTCAGCTCATGATAGGAGACAAACAAGGCAACACTGCAATAATCTTCACCCATCTCCAGGAGCCATCATACTCAAAGCTGTTCTTCCTGTTTACCTGGGAATATGGCAATGCCCAGATACATCCCAGCATCATATAGAGCTGGAAACCCTTTCCAGAAAATGAAGGGGGAAACTAATATAGAGACCATTTGAACATTTAATTCAGTGTTAGAGGCAACATTAATTGCTTAAAAATCCCGTTGATTCAAACTGCCAGTGACTACTTTAAGGATAACAGGGAAGAATTGCCAATAAGCAGTTTAGCTCAGAGGAATTACATCTTGCTGGAAGACTGGTCTGAGAATCCTTCCCCAGAAGGCCCTGTTTTATACAAATTGGGTCTTTGGTAATAAATTGGACAAATTTTAGTTTTTCAAAAACCAACCATGTGTGCTAATGAGAAAACATGCAGAATTGTCTTCTGCAGAAATGAGGGTTAATGTGAGCCCTCTGCAGCACCTCTGCAGAACCTCCTCGAGTATTTTCACGGCATAGTTTATAAATTTACACTTTCCTGCAGGTAAATGTCAGAAATTTTAAAATACTTTTTGCTAAAATTTCATGTAAAATACAGATGAATGATAGAGCAAACTACAAGGCTGAAAAATAAGACCAGAGGTTCTATGTGAATGTGTAATTTGTACCCATTCTTTAAACTCACAGCCACATACTTTATATTCTATACAATGCGTACATTGAGATTTTCAAGTAAAAATTATTTCAAAGAAACTAAAAAATCTTATTTCTTCTCTCTCAGAACTGCCAATATTAATTTCAAGCCAAAATATATTCTATTATAAATAATAAGAAGTTGGCACATACTTAACAACCTGTCTCTGTTGGTCCCGCTTGAAATGTTCTTTTTTAATGATTCTCATGCCTTGTTTCGTCACCAGTGTTTCAGGAAAAATTATAGGGTTTTTAAATAAATTTTCTTTTGCTTATATAAAAGTCTCAGTTATTCAGCCTTGGGATATGCAAAGATTATTGAAAAACCTAACCAAAATCAACACAGACATAATAACACACAATAGTAGCTGGGGCCACAGGAACACCCACAGGTCTTCACACCCTGAAAGAATACCAAAAAATGAAGGAAACAGGAAAGGAAACACAAAAAAGGGATGCAGGGAAAGAAGGAGCATGTTATTGTTGGAGACCGTTATTGCTGAAAGTTGTTGGCGTGTTTGGTTCAGTTAGGCATCTCTTCCTTATCAATCCTTCTCACCACATGGAGTAATAGAACCTCTTTTCCCTGCTTATTTACTCATACCTTATTTCATGGCATCTCTTCTACTTTCATCACCTTGCCTCTCCCTCAGGCCCTCACAAACAGTGGTGTATTTCCACACTTTTCCTAGATCAGGCCTGGGATCCAGCTATTCTCTCCCACAAATAATTCAGTTTACTCATCAAGCCCTCCTTCAGGAATGCAGGGCACAGAAAAGCTGCCCTGTTAACACCTCCCAGTGCTGTTGGAGCTCTGGGAGAGCTACATTATTGAGCAAGAATCTGGTGTCAGTCCTCAAAGGGACTTTGTGGTGGCTACTTTAACACGAGTATTTATAAATCTGCACTTGCTACATCTTCTTAAAGGATGACAGCATCTGACACAAATCATGTGTTATCTTAATGACATCAATATATAAAATGTCAGCTGGATATATCATTGTGGTGGGCTGACCTTGCCTGACTGCACGTCAGACTAAGAGAACTATTTGTGGTCCTAACGGGAAACAGAAGCCCAGATATTCATAAATTCAATTAAGTGATGTGCTGAAATACAGCTAAACTATGTTACATAAATTTTTTTTAAAATCCCAGGAAAAAAGAAATCATTCATTATTTAAACAGCTCTATAAACTAACTTTACAAGTGAGTTTATTTTATATTCCTGTCATTTATGACTATTAATATTTACTTTTTATATAGAAAAATCTTTTCTATTTTTTCTAATATACAATGCCCTGATAAAACTCTTAATGATTGTGCTAAGGCAAGAACAATTTTGGTATCTAATCAGCTGTTTTTTAAAGTAAAAATTTGTACTGCAAGGAAACTATGACTCAACAACAAGAGTTCAAGCAAAACTCCTAAGAAACACTGCCAAGTGTTCTTACATACCTTCATTTAAAGAGGTATATAAAAATAATTCCTTGGAATAACAACTCTTACATCAGCTAAATGTATCTAAACCAGTAGATTATTAGAGTGCTCTAGGTCAGGAACACAGCTACAGCTGACCCTGATGAACTGGCATTTTATTTAACTGTACAAGTGCTTTGCACTAATGACAGCAAAGATGCTTTTAATTCTAAATCTACAGCAAAAGTGATCTGCAAATTATAACCTTTCATTCCAGCCTGCAAATGTCTAATACAACTTTCTTTCACTCTGTTTCTAATCAATTCTCTCACTTTTAACCACTAGTCATTTTCCCTGCATTTCGTTCCCTTTGCTTACATTACTATCCTCTCAATTTCAAGAAGAAATTCCTGGCTTTTCTCATGCTCTTACTGTTTTCTGTTCATGCAACAACTGTAATAATTTTGAAGATGTGTTTCCACTAAACAATTTCCCTGGGATTATATTTAACAAAAATATGTGTCTTATATTTGTTCCTCCCATTTTAAAACATTTTAATCTTTTACACCTGAAAAGAAACACACAATGTTTTGCCCTTTTAAAAGGTGATGGATCCAGTACCTACTCAAAAAACACTTCACAGCACTAGACTGGGATCTAAATGGTTTTAGACAAAAATAAAAACAGCTTCTTAACGTTTTTGTCCAGTAAAATGAATTATTGAATTATGATTTATGACCATCATTTGCAAACTTCATTCTCACTAAAAATGTAATTATCTTAATTCTTGTATAGTCTTCTTATGAAACTTTTAGGCGCTAGGATAATTAATGTGATCTATAAAGATATATATTATTATTATGTTATTATTAATATATTATTAAATAATATATTAAATCATGTATATAAAGGCAAAAATATCTTGATTACATGAGACATAAGGAACACAAAGATAATGATCATTGTACCAGCAAAATACAATAGCATAGAGATCTCTTCAAAGTATTTGAATTACGTAATATGTACAATTTTAATCGTTTGATATAATAATAATAAACAATAACATGTAAACAATAAATACTGATCAAGTCCAATTAGATCTTGTATTTCAAGTGTCTCCTGCATCTCTTCATGAAGGAAATGTGTGCAGATGAGGCTTCACTAGTCCTTCATAAACTAAGCTTTATAATACTGAACATCAGTAGAGCTACACTTTTCATATTCTTTCAAAGTCTCAGGTAGGATGGCCAACAAAACAACACCCATCAATGGAAAAATTACAAAGCACTGTAGTTTTTATTACTCTCTGTTGATTTAATAACAAAACTATGTTCTTTTATCTGAAATAATATTTACCACTCATTATGCAGTTTGTGTTGTAGTACATAAGCCTCTCAACCGCTCTTCTGCAAAAGCATCTCTCCTCACGGCTATTTCACTTGTCAAGAAAATTAAACCTGACCCTGGACCCTGCCATGTCTCCTTCTTATTCAAAACCACTAAAATATTTCTCCCTTTAGGAGACATTTATTAATGGGGAAACAATGCTGTTTCAAAGTGACATTTCCTTTCTAAGTTGTCATTTCTTTCAAGCGATCTCAAACCTTTTCAGCTGAACAACAGCTTTGTGATTCTGATTTCAATTCTAGGTTATTGTGAATAAAGTTCTCTACAACTATTTGTACACTAGCAGAATCCAATCTTTTTGTTAAAAGATGACCGCAAATCTCCCTAAGAGATGGCCTGATGTGAAACTGGCTTGCTGGGGAGCAGGTCACTCTGACTTTTTTATTTTGAATTTAATTTCTATTTTGAAATTTTTAATTCATTCCTTTCCTGAGAATTGTTACTATAACTCACCTCAACAGATTAGCAACAGTTGGCATAGAGCTCCATAAATAATGCACATTATTTGGAGATTCTTCCTTTTCTAGGTTATTTCCATTTAGTCAATATTGAGACATAAAATACTTGTTATATTTATACAAGCAGTATCAGTAAAGAATGCTGGAGCACAGCTAGTCAAGTCATGTAAAGCATTCACAAACTGGCACACAAACACTTCTGAAGCAAAAAGCAGGACTGGATAATCTCTTCTTCAAATCAATTGCCCTGAACGGCAGAAATCATTTTCAACACTTTCAAGTACTCAAAGCATATCAAACTCAGGAACGACTTAATGCCTCGCAGAGCCACGACAATATACACCGGTCACCCGGAGCACGGCGGGGAAAGTGCTGGCCTGGGTCCAAAAAAGCACTTAGACCAACTAAAGTAAAACTTGAGTGGAGCACTGGTATTACGTCCCAGAGTGCAGTTCACAGCCCCCACTTCACCTCCTCCGTGTCTGAATGGCTGCAGCTACTTCAGCCTTCACTTTTCAATTCCCAAAACTGCAGAAAGGGTGCTGGGCTTGCCCAACACCTCGGACACACAAAAGCCCTTCTGGGATTCGCAGGCAAGACCTGCTGACACCATGGCTCTCTGCAGGGCCAGGCAGGCTAAGGGGATCCCATCGAAAAGCAAAGCACAGCCCAGCATCCAAGAGAACGGTGAAATATTGCCATCCATCATTCCTACAAGAACCAATTACAGCTGGAGAAATGAAAGACACTGTTTTGGTACCATTCTTGCCCAGAAGGGATGGATAACTACGTCTGAAATACACAGGAGCCAAAGAAACTGGCTGGGGTCTCTGTTCCCTAAAATAGTATTTTTGTATTTTATCGAACAATTGTTTACACAAAACCCATTAGCTCCTTGTTGAAGAAATACCCTTGGCACTTGTCTGCTTCTGTTTTTTTCTTTCTGGCCCCATAAATCTTGAACACTTGAATACATATTGGCACAGCTCCACTTCAACAAGATCTACACCCTGGTTAAGGCCTTTCCCACAGAGGCAGTGAAAGTGAGATATGCTCAGGCTGAGGAGGCTGAACCTGAGTCTTTCTCTTCCAAAGCAGATACTCCAGCTAGCAGGCCAGTACAGAAAGCACAACTACTTTCTTTTATGACCACATTTCAATCAAAATATGGAGTCACTTATGCCTATAAAGAGGAATGGCTTCAGTAAAAGTATTAGGTTGCAAACCCCAGTTCCAGGAAAAAAAAGTGTCAGGCTTCAGCACTTCTGAAAGGCTCAACGCCTGTTCAGTCTCTCAGCCATGATGGCTGGTTTGGATTCCCTTCTTACAGACCTAATTCTCCCTGTTCGCTGTATAAAGAGCCTAGGCCTCCAAAGAATAGCTGAGAATTACATTTTGAAAGTTATGTATCTGTTCTACACATGACAGTGCTGAGAAGCACTAAGTCTACTATATCTGGTTGCTGATGGGAGCCTTAGCAACTTCCTCAGCTAGCAAGCTGCTAAATTTTCTGTTTAAGGGCTGTATGTATTATTTACTACCCATTTGGCTGGAGTTTAGTTTGTTTTTAGCTGTTTTCAGATGGCTTTGAAAGAGGCCAAGACACGAATCAACTTTCTCTTCAATCCAGCAAGCAAAACCCAAACAAGACAGGAGAGGGAAAGCAGAGCAGAGAGCATAATTAATGTGACACTTGCTCCCTTCCAACGCAGAGAGCTAAGGTGCATGTTTGGGATCGCAACTCCAGTTTCTAAGTAATGGCACAGTGCAATACCCATAAGAACCACCGCAGGCAATACTTCAGAAACCAATTTATAATTTCAAAAAGACATGGAACATGAGGCTAAATATGATTTAGCATTTCCTTTTCCATATAGAGCATTTTTAAAAGGGTTAATTCTGAAGAACAGCATTTTCCTCTGGAACAATATACACTGTGCACATATTCCACTCTTATCCCTTCCCTTCTGCTGATAAGTGGTGGGAAAGGGCAATTCAGAAAAAATGTCATCCCATATCTGTCTCCCACTCAGCACACACTAACCTAATTCTCAAAAACCTCATCAGTGTTCAGCTCATTAAATTCAACCAAAGGATGAGAACGAAGCTGCACCACTAACTGTGCACAGTTTGTGTTTACCAGCAAGAACACTGTATGCAGTGTTGCTTACAACGTACCCTGTAGTAGGAACCATTCTTGTTGGCAGCTTTGACAATTTATCTATTCATATCAAAGTGAAAGAGAGGCTGCTTTAAAACTGGTGCTCCTTGCCCTAATGGGAAAAGAAGAACATTAAAAACTATTACAGTGAAATCTCTGTTGCCATCAAAAGGTCGTTGATCCAACAGACAAACAACCTAGTGTTAATGATTTAACAAAACATTTTTCACACAGATTACATGCTCATCCATCAATATATAGTATTTTTCACATCAAGAAAACAAAGATAATTTGTTTTTAAAATGTCAATTACAAAGAATTGTGTGAAAATCAAATACGATGCTGAAGTAGTTATGCTCTTACCTAAGCAATGCAATTAAAAACACAAAGAAAAGAAATGTTGCCATTGTTTGGACACAGACTCATTAACACGGCAACTGTCCTAAAAGGAAAACAATCTTGCTGTGAAACTTTTTCAAAAGTCTTTTGGCTTGAAAAGATGCATATTAAGGCAAGCACATAGGCCTAAATTTCTTCACTCACTTGTCTCTCTTTTGAGCACTTTCGAGCATGAGGGAGAGAAGGTAAGAGGCTGATTTTGACTTTGTGAAAGTAATTACACCAACACATTCCTGCCAAATAGTGTATGAAATAAGATAAACATTACACAGTATTTCAATCATCCTAAACTCAAGAAAAATAGAACTCATACAATAATCAAAAGAGTAGGGAGCAGTTAAGACTCTTTCACTTACTTTGAAAATAAGTTTTTCAGCTCAAGAAAAGTATGCTAAAAATATCTTGATTTTGAAATTGTCAGCATTCTAAAAAAAAAAGCATTGCAGACATCTATTATTGCACAAACAGGACCACTAAATGAGCAGCTTATCTCGTTTTCTAACTGGAAGCCTCAAAAAAACTGTTCTCCACATATTTTGAAAATTTAAAAAAAGTCTATTTATAAATGTGTGTTAATAACAATAGCCTCAAATACAAGCTCCGTATTATTTCAACACTATATTGATGGTCTCTTGATAACTTACAATATACTATATTGTTTTCAAGAAATTGAAATGCAAATTATTTATGAAGACATGAATAGTCAACAATGAAAGTGATAATGGAATTTTTTTATGCAGGCTTCAAAAATATTTTGCAGATAAAGTCAAAATCTACAAGTTAAAAATCCAGCAAAACCCATCATCATTTGACAAAATTAGCAGTTTTAGTTGCAACCGTGTATGTATTTCTCCGTAACTGATGATGACAACACACTTGTTTTTTATGGATGAAATAAAAAAATTATTGTGTATTTAACTATTATTTTACTGCTTTTAAGTGTTGGGTTGGTGAATGCTGCTATTAAAAAATGTGAGTGTTGGAAATGTTGACAGTTGACAGGTAGAGTTTTTTTGCTTTGTTTTGAATGAAGGCTCATCTCATGTAGAGTTGAGCTAAATATAGTCACTCTAACTTTGACTCTATGCAATGTGCGGGTGACTGATCCAAAGCCACATTATATAGGTGGCATCAATTAAAATTCTTCCCTGACACAGTACCTACAAGTACAGAGAACAAAAGAGAATTAGGTAATTTAAAAAAGCAATTTTCATATACCAGTAGATTCTGAGAGACTGTGTACTGAGCTGTGCACCCATTTCAGTCGGGCATTTGAACTGCTACATGGCAAGATATTAGAATTTAAACATTTCTATCCGTGATTAATGTGCTGCTTTTGTAATTTGATTGTATCTTCAATGTTGGAGTTTGTCAGAAGTTATAATACTGCAATTCATCTAGAAATTTGGTCAAAGTTTGGAGTAAGTTATTACTCTTGATTCACTAACAGGCTGGGGTAGTACAGTCTTGTACACGTTAACTATCTAGAACCACACGGTTCTAGAACCACTAGCCATGACCAAGTACTGCTACATTCCACTAAGCTGATAAATCTGGCCATTTACATGTTAAATAAAATACAAAAGCTGATATCCAGAGTTGCATCAATAAGATTTGAACTAGAAGTATTCTTGTTACTTTTGTATATTTTTGGCTGAATGACTTGTCTCCAGGAACGACGACAACAACAAAAGAAAATATCTTATACTTATCTTACAGAAAACTCCAGAAGGCCCCACTCAAGGCTGGAGCTCTTTTGTGCTATGCAAACACATTTTTTCCTATTCTGGATATATATATATATATAGAATGACAGGTCATAAGCTCACCCATATACAATCATTTGCAGGATCAGCCACAGATGTTATGTTCCCTGCCCTAAAGAGATCAGAATAAAATTCATCCAAGTTTTGTCATTGACCTCTGAGAGACCAGAATGAAGTCAAAGAAATTCTTGTCTTACAACTATTTCAAACACAAAAGAAATTCAAAGTAGAAGCTGAAACAAAACTTAAATAAAACATGATTTACATAAATGAAAGTGTCTCAGATTGCTCTGATGTTGGAGTTCATTTTAAGCTAATTCAATAAACTGTGAGCATTTCTCTGGGCAGTCTCTTCATGATACTGATTATACCAAAAACCTCCTTCCCAACTAATCTGTTAATTCTGACTTAACTAATGTATACGTGACACCAGTGTTAAGGATCTACACAAGATTTATAGGCTACCACAGTGTGAACTCATGCCAGCAGAGTCTTAATTACTTTCAGAAAAATGGGGAATGTGATGACCATGTTTATTGTTATAACCCTTTTTTTTCTTTTGAACTAATCAAACACAGCTTAAATAATTCACTGGGAAGACAAAATATTCATAAAAGCTCCATAGGACAGTAATTCCTGATGGAAATATCAGAAGGCTGCAGCTTTCTGAGTAGCAGAAAAAAGCTGTCCCATTGCTGAAAAAAACCCACCAAAACTAAAACTCAACAACCCAAAACCTGGCATAGGCCAACATTTCTGGTATTTATAAATGTCCGCAGTGTCACCCAGAAAACAGATAACTACTGTGCAGTGTATTAAGATCCTTAGTCCAGCTGGTCCATTTTTTTCTAAGCTTTAAAAACCATTTCAAAAAATACAAAGCATTTTTAATGGATTTCAATGGTCTCTTTCTTCTTTTACATAAAATCACTCAGAAGAAGGATGTTTTCTTAAAAACAATCTGCTATCCAGGTCCACCCTCCCAGGCATGTCCCTTGGAGCTGTTCCCAAACTATCCCCAAAGCACTAGCATTTCAGCAACTGGAATGACAACTTCTTTTTAATTGTTTGAAATCCTGCAGGCTTCTATCTGAGAACAAAGCGTGCACATAAAGCACATTCTATGGCCATGATTCAAGTTCTTTTGAAAATAAATGATATATTGAAACAATGCTATATTACATAAAGCGGTCTGACACTGGATGCTCAGCATTACACCAAATCATAGCCAAGTTCAATTCCCACCCTTGCAACTGGACATACACGAAGCACAATAAAACTTACATAAAGCAGCTTTGCACTATGTGGAACCTAAAGCATTTGGTTGAAGTCTGAAGGGACTTTACCACAAAGAAAAGATAAAGTTCATTTCACAGAATCACAGAATCACTACGTTGGAAGAGACCTTCAAGATCATCGAGTCCAACCCACGCCCTAACACCTCAACTAAACCATGGCACCAAGCGCCACATCCAATCTCTTTTTAAACACATCCAGGGATGGTGACTCCACCACCTCCCTGGGTAGACCATTCCAGTACTTTATCACTCTTTCTGTAAAAAACTTCTTCCTAATATCCAACCTACAAATAACAAAACCAACACAAAAGTCGACTTGATGGTTTGGCAGTGATACACTCATCTTACAAGAACACGGGAATATCTAATGAAGTACAAAAGCACTACATTTAAAGCTGACAGAAGGAAGTCCTCTAACACAATATGCAATTAACCTACAGTCTCATTACCGGAACGTATCACTGAGGTCAAGAGCTTTGTAAGATTCACTAAAAGAACTGGGAATTATATGCCTCATGAGGACATTCACATACACATCAGGCAGGGTTTCTGAAGACACATTGTAAGAAAAGAAAGTTTTTTTAATGACCGATTATTCTTTTCTGAAGATTCGATGATTTTACTATATATCTGAGCTAAAATACGGCTCAACAACATGGGTAACAGAGCCACTAACTTTAGCAGAGTAGGATGCTCACCTCGGGTACTGGCAAAGTGCAAAATATTGGAGAAACTGCACAAATACTTTGATTTACAGCACGATGACTTAAATTCTTCTAATTAAACCAGTAAAGGCCACAATGCAAATACTTTCAGAGCACTTTAGAGCAGCCTTACTACATGTAACTTTGCTACTAATTTAGAGAATTAACCTAAGCAAATTTAAACAATCTGTAAATTAAGTTTGTGTATTTAGAAATAGACAGTATTTTTCCACTCAGCCCTTCAACAACAGCACTGAGGTACAACTCCTCCCTCTTTTGCTCCTCCTTAGTTCTTATATCTATCAACCTATCAATTATTATTACTTTTTACACGTCAAATGGCTCAGCTATAATGTAAACTTGATGACAATTGATTTTGCAATTTAAAGCAGGGGTTTGGGCTGTACTTTTTTCCCTTCCTTTTTTTTTTTTCAGAGTCAGCACTCATTTCCCAGCCAATATAGAGAATATCACATTTATTAAATTAAGCCTTGGATTTCAGAAGACTTCACAAAAGGATATGTTTGTAACCTTCAGTGTTTATTTTACTATGAAACCAACACATTCAGCAATAAGTCAGATTTATTGTGAAAATAAACACATTAGGACCTTATAAATAGCTGTTAGAAAAGTTCCGTATGGTCTGCCAAAAGCCCCAAATGATTGGTTCATGAACTTTTCCTCTGTATGCTCTAATGGCTTGAAAAAATTGTTTATTTTTGACTGGTTATGAATAGATGAGGATTATATTTCATCTACAGTCTCCATTAAAGTATCAGAATTTAGAAAACTTCCAAACTTTTCAGAAACTCCCATTAAAAAAAAAATAAACTGTTGACAGCAGATATACATAATGGAATGGTTATTTTAAAGCTGCATTTACACAATGAGTTTCTCAATTTACCTAATTATATCCCCCAAAAAGAAAAGAATAAATCATGGCTCAAAGATACCGCAAGACTTCACTGGTTTATCTAAATGCCTGCAGCAACTGCTGCAGCATGGGTTAACACAAAGAGCCGTCTGCTCGAGCAAGAAGGCTCTTACACAGCCCTCTACCTGCAGCAAATAACCTTTAACAAGCGCAGGAGTCTTTTCGTGAGAGGCTGGACACACACCTAGGTGTACACAACCCCTGAATGCTTTGGTATCCTCTGCCCTCACGAATTAACTCCCTGAGAATTATAACACTTTCCCCAGTACCAAGGAGTCAGCATCAATTTCCAAATCACTCAGATCTTTCTGTATCTTTCCAGCACACAGAGACCAAGATGCTACCTCGTAAAACCAGGATGAAGCATTCCTCTAAAATGCAGCCATCTTTCTAAGTGTGCAGAAAGATCAAAGTCCTCATTCTCAAACCTTAAAAGAGTATCTGCAGAATTATATTCCAGTGTTTCTGTGAGCATGAAACCAGCTGTCACTACTTTAATAAAAAGCATATCTGGGTGGACACTGTATTAGAGAAACTTCTTAGTAGTGACAACCAATATTTTAATAACAGGAAGGACCAGAAAACATTTCAATTTCATGAAAACTGGAGGCTTGGTGTTATTTTCTCATTCAACACTAATAAAAGAAATCAGTTTCTTAGTGGTTTTGAAGAAAATAGGAGAGATGGAGAGCGGCTGAGAGCCCAGCAAGCAGATGTCTTGTGACAGGGAACAGCCATCATTGCACAATATGGAGCAAACATTTGAATCTAGGCAAATGCCTTGGTCAGTTTTAATTCTCAAAACTGTTCTTTTTTGCAAGTATAAAATAAACACTATCTGCATTGGACTGGTTCAACAAAAAACACTGCCAAGTGTCTTAGTAAAGGTACAGCACTGAGCCCCAGCGAGCCCCTGCAGTTCCATCCACCCCTCCCACTGAAAGCATCACCAATGCATTAACACAAAAATTTTCAGCTTTGAATTAGAGAAAATACCCCTCCCCCTGTTTTTAAAACAAATGTAGGACTCTAATGTCACCTGATATCCATCAGAAATTAGATGACATTCCAACTATGGAAAAAAACAGGCAGCAGAATTCCTCTTAAGTGAGCAGAATTACCTCCTGCTAAGTAAAAGTCTTTTTCTTTTCTTTAGTTACTTTTACGTGCTACAGCAGATGTACCACATTTTGTATTAGTTTCTGCTTGAATGAATAATGGAGACATGAGCACTTGTATAAACAGGGAAAGGTATTTAATGAACATATTGTACATACTGAAGAGGTTGCTTTCTATTGGAAGCACATTGAATGCACTCTTCCAAGTGCATGAAAATCCCACATTATTGATGCATGAGTTTTCTATGAACTGGGCCAGGCATAAACTGTCAACTGCATTTAAAACACTGAACCAAACCTGAGAACTGGGCATTTCAGCATTAAAAAAAAAAATTTAAAAAAAATCCAACCTGTCACAGAAAACAGAAAATTCTACAGTGACAGTATCATTTTTACATATCTTTTTCATTAGAGATCATTTGTCTGTATTACCATTTTGAAAATTCAAGCCTGCTGGTCCCAGATGAGTGTGCTCCTCTAGAACTGCCATTTGTTTCATTGTGTTTTCATTCTCTTCATGAGCAACAGTGACATTTGAAAAACCAAAAGAAAAGGACAGAGGAGTTGGAACCCCGTATTTACAGCATATTTATAGCATTTGGCATGCTGGACACAGTTTTCTGAAAGATATTATTAGATTTGCCAGCAAGCGTCCTGCTGCTTTTCCAGGACCTTGTGGGTTTGATCTACGAAGGCAAATGCTGAGGCTTTAAAAGCCTGGCTGCAGCCAGAGTCTCGAGTGAGCTCTTTGCCTTCCTACACATTAGAAGCGCAAGAACTACCAGACCAAACTAAAAGTCCATCCAGCCAAGAGTCCTGCAGCCAGCTGTGGCCAGTAGTGGAAACTCATAATAAACGCTTATGAAGAACAGAGTGACACCTCCCTCATGTTCTCTCCCACGAGCTGGACGCACCACGTGTATTTCATCATCATGTAATCCCTGGGAGGAGACAGCAGCGTGGCCCGACACAGGCATCACACAGACGGAATGCTGACACAGTGGAACGGAGCAGGCTGATGCAATGTGGGGCTGCTTTGGCTTTTGTCAGGCTTCCTGGGAGGTCAGAGGTGTGGCAGCAACCAAAGCAGGTAGAAGCTACACTGCCCCACCAAAATGGTCAACAGCATTTCAGACCTCCCGTAAGCATGAAGCTGCAAAAGGGGCTTCTCCAGCTCTCAGGTACCAGGTTCATAGATAGGAGAGGCTGTATCACTTTTGAAGAAGGCATTTTTTGCAACCTACTAGGCAAGGGCTCCTGAAAACAGTGACCTAAATTTGACCCAGTAGTTTGACACTAGTAAATCAAACACTGAGTGTTGACATATTTGGGTGACAATTGCTTCTGGATTTCAGTCATAGCGAAAAGCGAGGAAATATTCAAATTGGTTGGTACCCACAATCTGTACAAGATTCCTCAAAAGTCTCCTTGCAAAGAGTACAAATACTTTGATTATTTAGAAATAATGCCATTTACTATTATGACAATCTCCCTTCATACAGGAAAGGTTACTTCCTCCATTTGTGGCCTTTAATGCACAACTTTTTCCAAAGGAAAGACAGGCAGTGATGCACTCTCATTCTCATTTAGGAAACTGACACCTATTTCCGATATGTAAGATCTCAATCGTCACCAACTTTCCAAATATCCTCCTCAGCCAGGTATTTGTTATTCTCCTTATGTACTTCCTTAATCCCTGACATTGAAGTTATCCACTCCAGAATTAAGCGACTCTTCATCAAATTAAAAAATAAATTAGTCACACCTATATTTGTGATGTATTCAACGGCATTTCCTGACTTGCACAAACTGAAGTCTTAAGGTTATAAATTGCCTCTATTGTGCAAAAGAGTATCTCTAAAACCAGAAAAAAAGCTCAGAAATAATTGTTAATATTTAGCTGCCTATTTATTTTGCAAAGTACATGACAAGCACATTTATCTTATAGCAGATTCTCCACCAACTGGCTGAACAGCTCTGTATTTCATTAATATAAATCTGTATTTCATGGAATCATAGGAGCATAGAATGGATTGGGTTGGAAGAGCCCCTAAAGATTACCTCATTCCAACCACCCTGCCACAAGCAGGGACAAACATCAGTAGACCAGGTTGCTCAAAGCCCATCCAGCCTGGCCTTGAATGCTTTCAGGGATGGGGCATCCACAACTTCTCTGGGAAACCTGTGCCAATGCCTCACCAGCCGCATAATGAAGAATTTCCTCCTTTTATATAACCTACCTTCAGTTTAAAGTCACTCCCCCATGTTCAATCACTACATGCCCTTGAAAAAAGTCCCTCTCCAGCTTTCTTGCAGGCCCCTTTAGGTACTGGAAGAGGCTTTAAGAACTCTCCAGAGCCTTCTCTTTTCCAGTCTTTCATTTTAAGTCTTCAAACGAAGTTATTAGAATTTTTAATTTGTAACTTTTTTTTGTAAGCTGAAAAGATTTCACTGCAGAAATTTCAAACTAGCATTAAGACTAGCTCTACTTTGCTGGATAATACAAAATTGAAAATATAAGCAAAAAGTTGCTAGATCTGAACCATATCCAACATGAATAAGGAATCACCATTTTTATATATATATATATATACACACACATATATACATATATATATGGAGCTGCTAAAGAATCTAAAAGTAATTATAAAAATGGAAAAAAATTGAAATTGTATAGACTTGCAAATACTTTCTCAACATGAGAAACAGCTAACTAGTCTAACTCAGCAAAGAGGTAATTTATGTTACCCATCAGTTAAGACACTATTGCAAACATTTAATGGATACTCTCAACTAAGTTGCATATTTATGCAATATAAAACATAGTGGAAAATACAAGTTTTTAGGAGCTATAAACACATGATGTATAACAAGGGTTTCAATTTCTTTTTTTTTCCTTCCTTCCTTCCCCAAGAACCTCTTTAAATTCATCTGTTCAAACAATTCTCAGAAAAACAAAAAGTTTTTGTATCCCACTTGTAACAGCAGACACATTGGTAGGATAGCAAATTCTTTGAATTAACATCTTGTTGTTGATGCTTGTATGTATCAAACCTGCACATAGTTGGGAAAACTCAACCCTTACCTAATACAACACAAAAGCAACCAGAGACCCCAGCACAGCAACTCTGCCTTTATGATCTCCCTTGAACAGTACTTTTCTCTTTGTTCCTAAAACCACTGATCATTACTTTTGTACAGAGACTTGTTCATCTATTTTAAACATCTGTAATATGAAGTATTTATACAACAGCCTGGTAACGATTATCACTGTGACATAGAAAAAGAAGCAAATAGGTTCATCACAGTAATTGAAGGGCAGCAAACGAGCTTTGTTTAATTCAGATGTTTTATTGGAAGGAGTAGGCTTCAGTGCCTCAGTCATGCAGCAGCAGTGGCTAGGGAATAAACTGCTAGAGGCCAATTAATTAAACAGCTATGAAGGGACAACATGACCTTTTATTTTCCAAGTATTTATAATTATTTTTTAAAAGACTGAAAAATAATCTATTTCCACATAAATATATAGAAAATATGATCAATTATACATACTTTATCATAATAGAAGAGCAGCAGAAATTATCTAAATTTTATATTGCTGTCTTTCATAGCCGTTTATGGGCTTTCAGCTGAGAGTAAGAGACTGTCATCATCAACTGAATTCAATTTCACACGGATAAAATTGATCCTATTAAAATAAACCTACTGGCACAAAAGGCAACTTTCATTGTTTCTTTCCAGCCAGCCATGAGAGAAAGGGAAAGGGAGCTCAACCTATTTCTACTTTAATCAATAATCTCTTTAGATGGCATCCTCTGTGCTCCTCACCAATGCTGCCCTCTGAAGAGCCGTCTACAGTTTTACTCAACCAGAGACCAAAAGAAAGACAGCACTTTTTGTTTTATCACACAGAGCTGTGTGACTGCCTTTTCTGTGCCCCATCCTCACCACCATGAGCATGAACCAGAGATACCCTTATACACCTCTGAGTTTTGTGTAAATAGGGAAAGTAGTAGAATTTTTCTGGTCAAACATACCAGTAACATCAAAACAGAATCAGAATTTAGGCTAGTTAGGAGAGACTAAAGGCTAAATACTGATTGACAAGAAACCATTAAATTGAAATGTTTTCATTGACAACATCTCATCTCTATGAGCTCAGCAATCTGAAGTCATGCACCTATAAACAGTAATTCTGCTGTGGCTGAAACCTTAGCAAGCCGCAGATTGGAACCATATCAGGACCAGAAAGTGATTTACACAGCTGGTCCCTGTAGTGGCTCTGCTTAGGGAGGCACAATTTAAGGCTTGGATCTCTCTTCTAGAATGCTACACAATAGTGCAGTACATCTAAGTGATGCACATCATTTTCAAGAACCAACTGTCTAAAACAAAAGTCTACACTATCAAATAGAACGGCACATTATGCACATCTTCTCAATTTTGCTTAATTTGAAAGAGCCAACCAGGTTCTTCTACAATGGAAAAATGAAAATTTACAAGCTTGACGTACATCTATTGAATAGTTCGCGGCTGTTTTCACAGTAAAACTACTAAAAAGTACCGAAAGTATTCAAAGTATTGTGGTTCCAGGCACTTTTGTAGGCTCACATAATAGAGAGGGTTACACCCCGCAGACCTCTGAAATTTTTACAGATGTTCTTACTTCTTTCTACTTAATCAGGCCATGCCTATTACCTAGCAGAAAAGATAATTTGAGAGAAAGTATTTTCATGCCTTAATCACATTAGCTGGGTTCCAAATTAATTGCTACCTTTAGGCATTACTTTTAGTCACAGGCAACACAGTTTGTTTAGCTTCTTTTTCTTTCTTTTTCAACATGATCCAACCGCATGTATCAAAATATTAGTTTATTAATAGAATTCATAAATAATAATTTATAATATATAAAGCACTTATGCTACATAATTTTTATAAATATATTTAAATCAGTAAAAAGTTAAATGCAAAGCCTAATAGGCAACAGAGTGGATATATGGCACATCCAATGCAATCTCTGCTGTTGTCACAGATATTTACAGACGTTACTGCTGTTTCCTAACTTCTTGGTGTTTCTCAGCTTGTTTGTGGACTTAAGAATTTTCTATATTAGTGTACATTTACATAGTAGAATGATTTTTGCATGCCATTTTCTCATTGAAAACTATCATGTTACATAGTAGAAAGCTAGTATTTCTTTGGCCCTCTCAACAGTCACCACGCACAGCGTTAAGTGGGACATCCAGGATTGTACTATAACTATTAATCAAAATAAAACACTGGTAAAGGTTTCTCCATTAACTCTCATTCAGATGTGGCTGAACATGACTTAGACAAGCCTATGGCATTCAGTGCAAAAAGCAACACTGCCCTTGACCTTGACCTTTTATATCTCTGCTGTATTTACAGGAGGAACAAATTTCAGATATTAGTTTTTCAGTTTAGAAAAACCAAAGGCAAATTTTAAATCTAAAATACGTAGTACAGATGAAAATCATGGTGATAGGGAAACCACTATTTAGTCAAGTTTTTAAAAAGGAAGAAACACAAAGCTTGTTGCATGAACCACAGGACTGTGTAGTTCCTCATGTTATCTGAAAACCAGTGTGCTGAAGGTTATTAAAGCCAAGATACAGAAAACGTAACAATCTCAACTGGAAGGCTGCATCCATATAGGGAAACTAGTAGCTGCCCTTCAGTTTTTCTGAAAATGTGGAGGCATAAAATGATTATCTAAAGTGAAAGGAGTTGAATCCAAATTTCCCAGAAGAGGAGTGGACTGGAAGTGAAGGAAGAGTTTTCTAAGTAGAAAATGGTTTAAGAGGAGAAGGTAAATAAGCATTACCCAGCTAGCATCAGGTTGTCAACTTTAAATGAGTTAAATCAGTGAGATGCAATAAGGCTGAACCACAGTCCAAAGACGAAAATTCAAAAGCCTGAAATATTCTATATTACCATAGAGCATAATGAATTCATATCTGTCACTACCAGGAAATGAGATACAAAGTTGTATAAAGGTCAGGAAGCACAACTCAGTCTAAGAGCACTTTTGTAATACTTTCCATATTACATACTATCAAGAATTATTTCCCACACAGTTTTTCTTCTTTACTTTAACAGCCCATGTATACACAATTTCCTGACACAATGGAAAACCTGGCATCTACAACACCTCAGTAAGATTAGTGTTAGTGAATGGCAAAAAAATAAAATGTTTCAATCTCTCACAGTTTAGCTCCAGAATGAATTTATAGCTCTATTTTAGGCTCAATGCTAGCGGCCCTCAATGCAAACAGACAAGGTATATTGCCACACTGAGTACCATATTTAAGGTCTACTTCTATAAAATTTTTTTCTTCCTGGCTAATCAGGGTAGTTGTTAAAAATTTCATAAAGATGAGAGAAGAGAAAAACAGAAGGCAGAGAAGAAACGCACCAATTATTTTAGCCTGACCGTGTCATTGTCTAGAATATTATTTTGTCACAGATTTTCCAACACCTGCAAGTGCACCTAAGGGAGCTGACACTGCAGGGACACGCTGAGCCCAGCCGTGTTTGGCTCACACAGAGGTCAGAAACCCGGCCCACTGGATCTGTGTGCAGAAACCCGGCCCACTGGATCTGTGTGCAGAAACCCGGCCCATTGGATCTGTGTGCAGAAACCCGGCCCACTGGATCTGTGTGCAGAAACCTGGCCCATTGGATCTGTGTGCAGAAACCCGGCCCACTGGATCTACTGCACAGGCACAGACCAAAACAAAGCAAATGCTCATCGAGTCCATGGATCCATATTTTTCCCTACCAGAAAAAAATTGCAGAGCCATGCAATGTTGCCCTAGTAGTGCATCCTTCCCAAAGTGCTCACTGATGCTTTGGTCACTTCTAAAGTTTCCCATACAGCTGCCTAACCCCCAGCTATGACATCAGTGGCAATGGTATTTGACATAAACATGGGTAAAGCTTCACTAAATACAATACAACTATACTATATATCAACTTGCATGAAACAAAATACCAGCTGAATTTTATATATTGGAGGGAAAAAAGCTACAAATCACATCTTTATTTATCATGTTGACATTGTTTTAGCTCGTAAAAGCAAAAATGACCATAAAACAGACCATATAATCTGACCATTGCATTGTCTTCCCCTGCTCTTAAGAGTTTTAAAAGACTAATTTTATATGAATGTAATTTTTTTTTTTTAAAGCAATTTTGTTAACTGTTCTTAAGAGCATGTTTCAACACAAGCTTTTTAAGGGAGTACTTAAATATGCATCTCCACTGCTTTACTACTGTGCATTCACACCACAGAGAAAACAATCCTGTACCTTAACTAGTAACCTACTTGATTTTCTCCCATTTGGGTCAACTGAGAAAAAAAATATTGAAACCATCATGAGTATTCAAGACTAATTGTGACCTTACCATCATCAACTGAAATACTTCAAGAAATACAGGATACTCCTATATTTTTTATACTTGCAATCCTAAATTGTGTATCAGCTCACAGGCTGTAAAATTTGCAAAACTTCACATATGTTTTTGGAAAACACTAGAAATTCCATTCCACGTGAAAAACAGAATATGTGAAATGTTTTAAAAGTAAATTGCAGCTTGGTCTCACTGGAAGATTTCCTGAGCAAACACTCAGTAGAACGGAAAGACTCGATATCAAGCAAAATCATCTCTAAGAAAGGATGAGCTTGAATAGGCTCCCACATCCCATCCCCTTTCCTGTAAATATCCATCTGACCTCCAAGGCTCATCAAATCCAGTGCAGTCTCTAATCCAGGGCAAAGGGGACAGCAGAGCCTACGTGATAGGAAATTTTGGTTAATAAGTGAGAAAATGCGTAGTTCATACAAAGAAATCCAATTCCATCAAGCAGGATTGGACTGTCCTTGTAACATCCTTCCCAGGACACTGGTTTTCAGAGGAGCCTATGTGCAGTACTGTACTCATCCCTGTCTGCATTTACTTTGTTGTCATTCACCTAAAAATTCATTATCTCACATTTCTGAGTGCTTCTAGGTCAAGTACAGGTCTCGTACACATTTTGAACTCCAGCCTTGAGCCACACAAAACTGATGCTGCTTCTGAATTCACAGCTGTCAAAGCCATACACATGTACACTGCTCTGATCAAACTACTGTGTATTGCAGAAAGAATCTGCAACTCAGACTATCTATCCATGGATAAACAAAAGCTGTCCATGTTTAAAGGAAGGAGCATTTTCAGGGATCAACAAATTCTACAGGAGTCCCAAAGAAGTAAAAAAGTGTTCAACTGACAGAAGTCTCATGAAAATATTTAAAATAGGAAAGGCTGAAAGACAGGAACAACTATTTTCTCATTTACTTAAACATTCATAGTATGCATTTGAAGTGGTATTTTCTGGAAATTCAGGAAGCAGAATATATCTTTTATGTTTAAAGCAAGAATTTCCATTACAGATAAGACACCAGCCCAGTGAACAGGGTGATTGTTACACTGTTTCCTTACAGAAGTGGGGAACCTACCTTAAAGCAATATTTGGTGCCTTTTTTATCATGTAAGATTTTGAAAAACGCGAATCCTTTTCCACTTCGTTTTCCTAAGATACAACTTTCTCAAGGGATGGAGGTACACTGACACAGAAGAGTTATTTCTTTAGGGAATAGGAGGTGGGAGGTTCCCCCTCCAGTTGCAAGGTAACATGACAGATTTCATTAATTGAGGAAATGAGCATAAAATTCAATCTGTTTTCCCATATAAAATACTATTAATGATATATTAACTTACATAACCAGGACTATCTCAATAAACTTTCCAATTAAATGTGGGAAGTATTCTTTGAGATTGACATCATTAATACCAATGAAAATTAATGTGAATACCACAATGTTCTTTAGTGCATCAACAGAGGAACATTCCTCAAGGGGATTAATAAGGAATACCTATATTTAGCAGCAGTGCAAAATAAAATAGAATAAAGATGGCATTACAGCAGCCCTTATTAATGCCAGAAGTTCAGTGTTCTTTAAAGATCCAGCAGAAGAAATGTAAAGGACAAATTTTAAATTGTTAACATGGCAACTATACATCTGATTTGGAATGCATGACGCTAGGAGAGTTGGCTGCAACAAAACAGAATCAGCAAAGAACCCATGATACACATTGTTTCAGCAAATAATGCTTTCCTGTGGTTTGAGTATGGCTGGAGTAGAAGAATCTTTCAGCAACTTTAACTAAAACTGAATCTGTATTACATTCATCACCCCACTGACGACTACAGGAAAACAGGCACACACTTGTTCAGGTCTGAGGTTCTGCCTAGAGACTTTCCCTTCTTTTCCTTTCCTAATTTAGGACAGAATCTTTTCCATTACTTCCAAATTAAACTTGACCAGTAAAACAACATAACACTGGTCAAAAGACTGTGCAGTGCAAGATCTATCCAAAGTGGTAATTTCACTATTATGTGAAGTAATACCAGCAGATTTTCCTCATTTTCAAGCTGCAAAACCTTTGACTTTTTCTCCCCTGGGACTTCAATTAGAAGGTGTGTGCAGTGAGAGATAAAAGAGGGTGGCTGGGAGCACAAAGGTGGTACACACTTTGCCACACCCTCTCTTCCCATATGCTTCTCCAATTACATTCTTTTGTGGGTCTGTACATTTAGTTGGCTAGGACTAATTTAAAATTTCTCACTTGAACAATGAATTCCTGCCTGAGTGCTATACAGCTGCTTCTGTCATTCAGAATATTTTGCAGGAGGTTGGTGTTGCTTATAAGTGAACATCTCTCCCAATGTCCGCTATAAATCAATCTATGAGTGCAAATAAAGGGAATTTTATTGCATTATGATTGGTAAATTTCCTTGTGAGAAAATGCTCAAGAGAAAAAAAAAGGAAAAATAAGCCCAACAATAACATTTTAAGCGTATGTATTTCTGGGAATTGTATTTGCAGGTTTAATAATGAACAGCAGCCTTTGTCAATGGAAATCTTGCTTCTGTCAGGAAACCAGGGAAATTGAAATGGCAGGCAAAAGGGAAATGGTAGGCTGGTGTAGTTTATCTATAAAACCATAGCCTCATAGGTATTTACAGACGTTGTTAGACAATATTAACATACTGCATTTCATATATTACATTATATATCATTTATGCAAAGCATTCTATTAATAATGTTATATTACTTTACTAGATGTGCACCTGAAAGCTGTAGCCAGGCATTCTTAGTACTCATATAATCAAAACTTATACAATTAACTTTTAAAGATGCATTTGATTGCAATGTTTTGAACAGTTAAACAGCTGCTCGAATGGGAAAACATGTAACTTCCTGTTACAGTGGTTGACAAATTCCTGATTTTGTTTCCTTGAATTCAGAGCACCACCACAACGCTTAAAAAGAAAAAAAATCCAAAGCTAATTAGTTCTTAAGACAGGGTCTTTTTTAAAATTTTCACCTTATAAAAATGCATTGTAATAGAGAATATATAGAGATGAGAAACAATCTTGGTCAGATAACTGTTTAAATGCCTTTTTGCAAAGGCAATGCAGAAGTGTTCAATATCATGCCAGTTAATACCAGCATAGGTGTGTGGCTCATAAGTAACAAAAACCCAAATCAGGCATAAAGCCACCCATTAAGCTGAAAATATTTCGAATTACAACCTTAGCATGCTATAATGAAGGACTTCACAAACTTTATATTCTTATTGCAGACAGCTCGTACACTATACATTTGATGATGTGAGAAAAACAGGACACTGTCTGAGCAAAAACCTTCTGTCTAGAATAGCAACAAAAATAAATATTTCCCTCAGAAACCCTTAAAACTGTAAGTGAAGCTACTTTTATTACTTATGCAGTATGGACTTTATCTTCTGGGTGGCCAACTATGCACTAAGCAAAAGAAAATGAAGAAGTTGTGTAAAAAAAGAAACTTTCTCAAACCTTTGTATAGGACTATACTGAATACCAAGTCTTTCCTGAATTCTGAGTTATATTTCTATATTTTGTAAAATACTGCATACAAACTGGCACAACATACAGCTCAGAGAGTTTGAGAAAAGCCAAACTCTGGCATTTCAAAATAGTTAAAAGGCAACCTACTGACACATGACAAATTTCCACAGACAGCAGCAGCTGCATGGCCTGGTGGTTTTGCCACGATTAGCCTCAGTTACAATTTGATGACAGAATTAAGTTATCCACCAGCACTTCCAGCTGGCACAATACATTACTTTGTGGTGTCGCGCTGTTTATCCATGGCCAGTGTTGTGACATGCTGAGCTCCATGTTTATTCTTTTTTAAATCCTGGAACTTCATACAAAGTACTGATTTCTTTAAGTCATAGTCAATCCAGGCCTTATCAATTCTAGTTTTACATAAATTTCATCAAAATAAACTTATAAGCAAATTAAATTCTCACACCTCTCCACACTGTGGTACTGTACATGACAAGACTTGAGGAAAAGATGGTCCAAAGATGCAGCTAAATGGCACCTTGGGGGCAAATGAAGCTCTGTATCTTTATATTTCCTGGCTTTCAGATCGCAGCAAGAACTGAAAATAGTCCCTGAAAGATCGATAGAAACTCAGGGTAGCCTCCTGAGAGCAATTTTTGGATGCCACCTAATCATAATTCCACAAAGACATCCAATCTTGTCCCACGTCCAGCCTCCCTGTGTCCTGGATTCTAACCGCTACTCAATGACGCATTTGCAGGATACCAAAGAGAATATAATTTGATCAGAGGCAAGCATATATATATAAAGTAACAAAGGTCATTACTTTGCCAATGCCCACCCTTCTAAAGCCACAGTGCCCAACTCACCTCCCACAGGCACAAGCAACCCACCCCTGGTGTCCTGACTGCTGAGGTGGGTCCCTGCAGACGGGGTCAGGCTGCAGATCTCGTCATGCCATAGCCACAGTAACAAAACTGGCCTGCTTCGCCCAGTTATCATTTAATAGATATCTGCTGTACCAGAAATGAGAGACCTGTAAACCCAGTGTGTTCATAAGCTGTATTGCTCCTAGTGTTGTATTTCCTCCTAAAACACCTAAGTTTGAAACTGTATAGAGCTGGCCTCAAATATCAGAATCTGATTTTAAAAATAGTGATGGAGGAGCAATTCCACTGTCAAGGTTCATTTTGAGACACTGGGAATAATTCACAGTGGTACTTTGACAAACAACTTACTTGTGAAACAACCATTTCTTGTCCTCTGCGGTGTTAAAAGAAAGCTTAATTGTTGGGGTTTTTTTTAATATTCCATTGTAGTATATATTCACCTTCACAAAAACTACTAGGTTTATTACTGTGAAGCCTTATTTAGGACAAACTCCCCCCCAAACTAAAACATGCTTCTTGTTCCATTCCAAAACATTAATTTCTCTATTCAGTTTCCTTTTCTTAAAAGCAGAAACATATTTTAAGGTGAATAACTTCTCAAAATGTAGACAAGGAAGCAAGGGCAACCTTCCTGAGAAAGCACATTAATAGAAAGGATGGGACTTCATACAGTCCTATGGTTGCTGACTGCCATCACCCCATACTTCTGAAAACAAGGATAACCCCTTCATCAATATTATATTAAACTCACAACTAAGCCACGTTTAGTAGGTTTTGAGATTCTCCTGCAGGATAAGCATTTTACTCATACACCATTTTTAATGGCATTGACCTCTATTCTATCCAATACTGCATCAAAACTAGGTGGCTGCTACATGGGGTCCCACATGGAGTCAACAGGTAGGACCCTCGTCTGCCATGCCACTGAGTCCCAAGGATGAGACCCGACCAGCTTCCTTTGCCTGCTCTGAGACTGGCACACCTTCCCCCCTGCCCTAATTACAGCAGCAACTCTAATGGAACATCACAACATTACTGACCAGCTCCACCACAACACAGCACCTGAGCACGTCCAAAAGGTTTCTCTCCTTGCAGTTATAATAATTCTGTTCCCCAGCTCACGATAAAAACTTCTGAAAATAATCAAGGAAAAAAAAATCATCCTCTTTTCTGAAATCAAAATGATTTCGCAACGAAGTTTTGGTTTCGTTATGTGTGTTTCGGGGGAGGAAGGGGGTGATGGTCTTTCAATTAATGTGAATGAGAGCCTTTCCGGAGCAAGCAAAATGTGTAAGGAATGCAAAACGGAGCCCTTGAGGTATTTGGGGGATGGTGAGGGAACAAAATTAAAAGTGACTGAGGTGCCTCTGCTAAAACCATCTATTTTGTATGCACATGAACATTTCCTCATAAAAGATTCATAAGAACTTTATAGTTTTAATGCACATGTGGCCGGTGTTACAGTTCAATAGCCAGAACTCTTAAAAACAAAAGGAAAAAAAAAAAAAGAAAAAAAAACCCAAAAAAAAAAACAAACAAACAAAAAAAAAAAAAAAAGAAAGAAAAAAAAGAAAAAAAAAAGNAAAAAAAAGAAAGATACTTTACTTTTTTTTCACTGACTTTCCTCTTCAAGGGAGACAGAAACCTCCTTTTTAAACACCAAAGCACAGTTGCTGCAGAAGCCTGCCATTCTAAGAAAGGTCTGAACAAATGAAAACCAAATCAATATTTCTGTTGTAATTCATATTCACAACCAGTGCCCTTTTTCCTACTTCCAAATTTCTGCATTTTCTTGCCCCAAAAAAGGATGAAATCATGTCCCTTGGTCACAAGCCTTTTTTACAATCAGCAAGCTGTCGATGAGGAGCAGCTTGAGTGACTGTTTAGTTGCAAAGGATAACAAGGCAAAAAATTGAGAAAAGGCCTAGTGAAGGGAAAGAAGAGCCCTCTCCGCATTAAGTTGAAGGGTTGAACATAGAAAACTCAGCTTTAGACTTCTGTAGGTCAGCCCAGGATCTCACAACTTCAGCAGGATCTACTCACTGTTTCAGAATGCATTGATTTTTTCCTTTATGATCAGTTTTTCCGGCACAGATTATACTCCAGATCTGCTAGAGGCTGTTATATTTCAAAGGTGGAGACATCTCTTTAAGAGCAGGCATAATGGAGACGTCTCAGAAACTGGGTGATGTTGGCATCTCCCATTCTATTAATTTATTTTCACTGGGAAGGTGAAGGGCTTTTTGCTGCTCTTTTCATTTTCTTCCGTGGTCAAAAAGATCCACTTGACTTTCCAGGGGCTCCTACACTTCTCCCTTTGCTTGGCAAAAATCACAGATTTTAGACAGAATGCACGCAGCCATCAGCAAACCCTCAGCAAACTACCCAAGCTGCTATCAGACTGTGGGAGGACTGAGTTACATGTATTAGACCTCTGGCATAGTTGTACAGAAAAAATGTTTTGCAAGGAAGCAGCAAATTGTGTAAGCATTGTCCTGCAGAAGAATTAGAGTTTTTAGCTTGATTTTTTGCCCTCAAGACACTCCTAAATAATTTTTTCCAATACCACACAGACCATTCACTCATTGCCGGTTTCCCTGTACAGTGCCCTGCAATGTGTATCTGAAGCATGTTATTCTTAAGCCATGTGAATCATTCCTTCTTCCTCCTGACTGTGAGGAGCACGTGACTCCCTCTGCAGCATCTGCCAGCCACTCCAGGGATAAGGAACACAAAACAGACACCTAAACACAGGTCTCCACCAGTGTCCTGGCCAGGCCTAGCCAGCCCTGCTCCAGTAACACCACATGCCTGATGGTTTGAGCAGGTTCAGAACAATGAATTTTCCTCCTTTTTCAGCACCTCCTTGGTACTCTCCACTCCCTGTGTGAGCGTCACCATCCCAGCACTTGGTCACAGGTATCCTGTATTTGCATCTTCCCAACTCATGTCCACTGCAGGACCAAAATAAATTTTCCAACCCTGCTTTCTCCGTCTGTATTTTTATTTAATCTCATACTCCATTTCTCCTTCTCCTACGTTTATCTTCTTTTTTACCATTTCCATTAATCTTTTTAGAAGCAGGGACCTTAGTCAGAGAGCTGTAAGTGTTAATATTACCATCTACAAAGATCACCTTCACCTCCAGTTCGGCCGAGCACACACAGTTCCCTCATACTGGTTAATGTGCAGCTTGGCTCAGTGCTGCGACACTTCAGTGCAGCTGAGAAGCTCACAAGGTATTGCTCTGCAAACCCTGACAAAATAGGCAGCCTTCCTGTACATTCATCTCTAACTCTGTCAAGCTTATTATAATAAATCCAAAGCTAGTGTCCCTTTATTAGCAAAACATTTAGTGTTCTCTGTTTGACTTTCATTCCTCAGAATTATTTGGCAAGAAAGTTCTCTATATCCTCAGATAATTATCTCACTATTGGCCTCAGGAAGACAGAGTATTTTTTTAGCAAGTGACCACATGTGTGCCATGTCAGGCTCAGTTAGAGATTAATAATGGGTACTATTAATCTGCCTACAAATTTTCATGCTCACAGTATTTTACAGCTACATTCAGACTGACAGATTAGACCATACACAATAAATACCAGTCTCAAAAGCATGCAACAGGGAAGACAGGCAAAATTCAAACTGGACCAATTTAAGTTTGTTCAATAATACACCTGAAACTCTGACTCAGTATAAGCTTACTTTGCTTCCTATTCTATTCTATTATTAAGTATTCTGTAGGGTTATACAAAATTTATTGACATGCTCATGTCCACATTCAACATGGGCAAAGACAATCAAGTTGACGACTATACTGAAGCATTGTGGAAACAGTAAGAGCAATGCCCATTATGCCATCTGGATTTCTGAGAAGAAGAAGAGAGGATATTTGATATTTGTCACTACCAGGTATTTGATGCATCACCATAAGGAAAATGTCTGGATTCCTAATGGTGGCATTCTATAGCCTACAGCCATGGTAACCCTTAAAACATTATTTCTTAACAGTCTTTTAACAAGTAAAATCAACATGAAAAGGCAGATAATGTTATAGTCCAATTATCAATTTTTTTCTATCATCTTATGCGTAGTATTTTTCAATTCATTCTGCTAAGATCACCTAATCTGACTTGCTTGTAGTAAAATAATTCTTTTAGCAATTAATGCTTGTATTGCTAAGCTCTAGTAGGTCATTCAGGACTGAAACAGAAACTTTTGTCATTCCACAAGACCAAAATCTGGCACACAACATTCTTTTATTTTTCTTTTTTTTAACCTTTTTTTTTCCTCATTTTTATAAATTTTTAAAAATAATTATTTTTGGCCTGATTGTCTAGATTCAACATTTTTTTACTTTTGCAGAATTACCCTTTTTTTAAGTGACACTAAGATATTAGCAATTCAGGTGAAACATTTTTTATTATTTTATGTTTAGTTCATTGTACAGCTTTTAGATACTCACTTTTAGGCATACCAAGCCACTGATATTGTGACTCCATCATCATGTTAACAGACCTGGTAATCAGAATTCTCATACTCAGTCCCCAGTGAATGCCGTGAAAATTCTTCCATCCATGATTTCATTCACTTGGACTATGTTAATTATAGTCCTGAGCCCTGTAAATATCTTTGAACTCCTTTCTCTCACTTTCTTTATCCACATGAATCCAGTAAAATACTGCGATAAAGACTTTTACTGGGAATTTTCACAGTTTATAGATGACTCACACACAAATAATGTACCAAGTGCACTTTGTTAGATCCCTGATCGCACTGTTTAATATAACCTTTGCACAAATGTGATGTATATTGTTTAAAATCTTGCATCTCAGCCAAATGCAAACAGATTACTCAACTGTGCAAGACCCCATCTGAAACACAGGGACAAATTTCTGCCAGATTTCAAGTCTGAATATTTCAAATCTTAACGTAAGTGTTGAGGGAGGAGAGGGGAATGGATGCAAATCCCAATTTTGCATGATTTCTTTAAATCTTGGCCAAAGCACATTTGTCCTCAGAAAGAACCCATCTGCTTTTTAACGAACCTCTATAAGAAGTTAACCCCTGGTTTAACCTAAAATGAACCACACAACAACCAAAAGATCTGATGAAATTATTCACACCAGAGATTAAAAACACAGAATTAGAACAAATCTGTACTAAGCTCTAAGAAGAGACGTCTGCTTATGGAAAGAGAAAAAAAAATCTCAAAATTAAACTTTTAACCTTTTAAGCATTTCATTGGAGAAATAAGTCCACATTTTAGAAGATTTTAAAGAAAAATTTTGTACAAATAATCTATATAATGCTACATTTGCCTGAAGGATGGCAACACTATTTTAATGACAATATCTATTCCATTCTAGGAAAATACAATGTACAATTCTATTAAACAGGCATAAAAATAGGGCATAAAACATATTTAGAAAGAGTTATATGATGCAGTAAATTACATCTTTTTTTTTCTCAAAAATAAATTTACAACCTGTACTCATCTTTCAACCAAGCAAACCAAGAACGGGTACTCAAATTTATAATGGTTCAAATTACCTAAAAAAGAAAAAAAAAAAAAAAGTAATCCAAAAGTATGGGAGATGTGTAGAAACTGAACTGCTGAGCATCATTCCAAGTAAAAATCATGCAGATCAAATGACTCCTGATGTATTTGTTGCTGATGAAAATAGTGTTATATCAAGAATAGACTGGACTCCATAGAAGTTTCTTTAGGATAAAATAAACAATAATTCTTTGGGTCTGGTAATAATTAACCAATTTTATGATGACAATCACTAATTAAAGGTTACCTGCAAATAACATACAAAGGAACCTGGAAACAGGCAGCTCAAATCGTCAGGGGGTGGTGTACGTATGTACGGGGATATTTTCCCTAGCGGAACTGTAACCTTCCTGTGCAAGGCATGGAAAGCCCAAATCATTTCCATTGCCTCTGTCTCTGAGAGAAGACAGCAAAGAGGGGACAGAGGATAAAGACCTGCAGCAGTGCCTCGTATTCTGTTCCTATCACTCCTCTCTTACACTGTTCCCTGAAGTCTTTTATGTGATGTAGTTAGGATGAAAAAAGTGAGAAGCAAGGCAGTCATGTTCAATTTAATTGCATAAAGCCTTCTATAAAGTTAGGTAGGATAAAATTAAATGGGTACACTTAAGTATAATAGTAATAACACCTAGAAATTCTTTGTTTTCAGCAATATAATAAAATGAAATAAATATATTATTAGGAAGAGACAAGCAAATAAGCCAGAAATAAAGCTTATGGCAATCCCAAATTTAACATACAAAAAATGCACAAAATAGCTGACATGCAAAAGAGAAATGTCAGTGAAGAACAAAACCAAATTGCTTTGCCTTTTAGCACTGGAAGATGTAGATAGCTTGCTGGGTAATTGGCTGATTGACTGTTCTGCTAACTTTCTGGGTGAGTGGTGGAGCAGAGAGGCTGCCTTCCTTCAGGCTCACTGCTGGCATATTGGCACTGATATTATACATACATGCACATGCGTTCTCTTTTTTTATTTCTTTGAAGCCATACTCTTTCTGTCTCACACAGGAGCTTGAAAATTCAATGGGAAATGAAGGTAATTGCACATAGAACAAATATTGCCAAACTGCCACTGTTGTTCTGATCTATCAGTTCATACTTACGTGAATTTATCCTGGCAACCGATATAAACAGTGCACTCATGTAGCTCTAAGTTAGAAATCTACTACCATCTCAATATTGAAACAAGAGAAGTACCATTTCTAGTTTTACTTCAGCGTGATTGAAGTAGGAAAGTGAGCAGCAGCTGCTCTCACAGTTTACTGTTTTAACACTAGCCCATTACTGAAGTTTGACAGTAAAATCTGTAACTAATATAAAAGGTTCTTTCAGTCATTCTGCAAGACCAGTAATAGCGTCCATGATCACGCCTGCTTTTTGCTGGCTCACCACACTTCATTAGAGTTTGTTTTTCATATATCATCTTTTAAATGTTGAACTGCACAATGACTTAATAGGTCATTGGAAAAGCTTTGGTTTCAGAAAATGTTCATTTCATGGAAATCTGACTGAGGATCACAAGATAATTTAAATGCTGTTTACCCTTCCCAGCAATTTTGTAAATAGTAAGTTTTCCTTAAATCCAGTTAATGAAACCAGTATCCACATGTGCTTTTAGATACAACTGACATACCAAGAAAATGGGGCAATCAATGGGACTTCATAGTGTACCACCAGTGCCTTAAACAGCACACTACAGCAACATCTACAAAAACTCTAAAACAGGCAAGCATTTAAATAAATAAATAAAATCACACAGCTAATGCTCTACAGTTCATTAAAAATGCTAGAGTTTTAGTCAATTGAACCTCGACCTCACTATGGCACATCAAGTATTTAAAGAAATTAATTCCCCAGGTTCATTTAGCAAAAGAAAGCGGGGCACACCCCAAGTTACATGAGCTGAAGGAACAGCAGCAACAATGACGTACCTACACCAGCTCTTGTGTAAGCTGGCGTGAGCCCAGAGCCCTGAAGAGTTCACGCTCGTTGCTGGCATATGCTCAGCTCCATGTGTCCGACACAGAGCCTCCAGAAATTACGGCTCCACATTCTTTGTAGGTATCAGGCAGAGTTTCATTTCCCAGCCTGCACCTACTTTTTTCCTAAAATGCCTGCTAATGAAATAGCTAAATAGCTGCTCACTGGCATGCTATGTTTTCTCAAGAAACATTGGCTGTTCCTGTGAAAAAGAGTTGAGCACTGAGGAACAGCACCTCTGTAATAACATGGAGACACGGAAAAGCCACAAGTGCTACTGAGAGACATTAGGTGGGCTGAAGAAAAGAAATTTGGCTTAGCTCACCTTTGTGACCATTAAACCCTGGCTCTTTTATTGAGGAATTGTCATATGAAAAAGTTTTTACAGATTTGTGGGGGAAATGGGCCAAAAGTAAGTAAGAATATAGGACTTCATGCACACTTATGGAACTGTTTAAGTAATTATTCAGGTATAGAATGCTAAACATAAAAACGAGAAATTTTGGGACTTTTCAAAGGGAAGAGATCTAAAACAAGAAAATAAGACTTTAGGACATGCACCCATTAGCACAGCAACTCAACACAGAGGTGGGAAGACCAGACATTTCCATATGTAAGGATGAACAATAGAAGAAGTTCTGCATAAAGACCATTTCCATCCAACATGTGCTGCTGGTGACCCCTTACAAACACTTGGTCCTCCAACTTTGTGCTAATACTTACTATTTTACAATAGCATTTTTCTACTTTTGTTCTATATTTTCCCTTTCATTGTCACTGCTTGTCATAGATTTGAACAAGGCAAGTAGAAAAGTAGGAAATTAATGAATGAAGGAGAAGTTATGTCAGAGCTATTAGCTAAGATGAATTTTCTCATCTTACAGTAATACAGAATCTGAATACATGAGCAGATAGCTCTATGAAACCAGGGAGCAGCTGCTGTGCAATAACATAGTCAATAGGGAAAAATGAGTGAAATGTCTCATTTCTGTTCCGAGTGAAAGACATTTAGTTTGACTTACACGAATAAACTACAAAGTAATCATCACAGACCGCTACTCAAACACCTGAATGCAAGGAAATCAGAAGAGAAGACCTGTAAAAAAAGGTCTGTATTTTACCTTCTGTGCAGATGACTGAGCTTTAAAAAAGAGAAAAAAAAAAAAAAGTTCAATTTACTGAATTCTCAGTTCTCGAGAGGGCAAAAAGAAAAGGAACACCCCCACCCATCCAGCACTCAACCTGAAAACAGGGACAACAAAAATAAAAATAGGATAGAACGTGGGAATCAATTCAATGTCCTCAGCAGGAAGATTTAAAATTTCACTGGGTTTCTTTAAGTAACCTTTTGGTCAGCACTGGCTTGTTACACAAGACCAGAGAAAGCAGCTTTGTACAGACTTCCTAAGCCCTAAAGTCACCGTGAATTTCCCAAGGATATTTATTTACTGCATGTAGATGGTCCAAAGGGGTCTTTTCTATATTCAAATGTATCGGTTTTACAACATGAATATCACTTCTAAATGTTAAATTAAGCTGAAACTGAGTACTTATATGAGTATTCAGTTAACTGGATTAAAATCAATTTTTTAGACTATAAAGAGAATTCATTGTCATTATGTACAAAATAAATCTTTGCAGATAATAATCTTACTTTTAGATACTTAAGGCTTTGTGCTCATTTTTTTTTTTTTAAAAGATATGTACAATTCATGGTTATTTTCATGATGTCACTAAGAGATTATCATATTTTTGGCTTGCTTAGATGAGGAAAGTGAGTGTTACATCACTGTTTACAGATGGTGAACCCTACAAAGAGAAAAGGATTCGTTTAAGTTAAAGGATACCAGTACTATAAAATCATATGGATAAAAATGGGCTATGAGTACACTTAGATCATAGATAAGAAAAAGCAGAAATAAAGATTTGGAGCAGCCTTCAAATTATTTGTTCAGTTTGATACTGTTTATGCCTGAATAGGCCTTACCAGAGTTAGAAATTGCAGCTTGTGACATGAATTTTCGCATATCCAGAGCTGAATCCTCCCCAGGCATCTTCAAGGACCAGCAATATTTATTTATTCCTTGTTTGATGTTCCTTGCAGAACATGGCTTCAGGAGTTTCCCCTGCTCCTCCTGTTTTGCTAAAAAAGCCTAAGAGAGGGTGTATTGGACAGTTTACCCTGGTAAGCTGCTCTAGTCCAGTACTGAAAAACCAGTGCCTGTGTTGGTGTACCTTGCTGGCACAGTCACAGCTGAAGAAACTGTCAGACTGGCTGATAAGGACTTCTTGGTTATGCTGGCAAAGACATGTAAAAGAAAATTAAAAAACCCAGCCTGTGGCACATTACACTTTCTTCTCCTGTTGACACATTTTAATTTTTAGAGCCATTATATTGAACTGAAGTTCCAGTGTTCTTAATGGAGTGCTGGAAAGCTGTTAATGGAGTGACTCGCTTATGGTGTATATGATGAGAGGGAGAGCTGAACAAATTTTCTTTTTATCCCTGGAAATTCAGGCTAGCTGCAACCCATTCTGGTCTTACATTCCTAAATATTTTCGTAAGTTCACATAACTCTGTACAGTAGGAAAGCTTAATACAGTATTTAAACTTCACTCAAATGGGAGAATTGCCCCTTGTGAGGCACTTGCACTTCTCAGAAATACCTAAAAGCAATTAATGGTACAAAGGGGGAAAAAAGCATCAAATTCTCAATTTAGCTGCTGACATAGTACATAAAGCACTGTTTTGTTCTGAACACAGTGTACTTTAAACTGCCCTTTCAGCTGAAAAGCATGTCTTTCAGGTCTTTAAAAAAGTATTAACTTACTTTGCATGAACAAACAAATAGGAATACTGATTGTAAAAAATGGAAAATCACACTTGGTGAAAGTAATAAATGTACCATGTGTCTGAGTATACATTAGTTGTAAAACTTTCTTTCACTGGCCATTAATTATAGCATCATAGCAGAAGTGTTACAGTTATGGCTGAGAGGGTATGCTTTTTAATAAATTTGGCTTTTACAGGCATCTACAGCTAAAATATTTTTTCCTGATTTAGCATCTTTCATATTTTTTCATAGACAGAGAATAATTGACCTTAAGAGATTCAGGCTGCCCCTTTGGCAGTTTTATGGGTTACAAAGGCATGATAAAAACATTTTACTTATGCTTCAACAAGTTTCTTGCATTATGCTAACTCAAGTGGCTTATTTTTAACATAAACCGCTTATTTTTATCAGATGAATCTCACTACCATTGCATATACCAATTTTATTTCATTCTTTCAAGTTAACACCAAATAAAAATACTCATTTTATTCCAGCACAATGTTTCTTTCTGTATTCTCCTCAGCAAAACACTTTCTAAAGCAGCCCATAGTGGAATTTTGTAATTCTTTTTTTTTTTCCCCAGAATATGTGCATAGCTCAGACTATACAAACATCCTCTATAGCTCTCCCAGTCACTTTCCATTTCAAGAACGAGGCAATTTGTGTTAACACAAGACAGCTTATCATGTGCTAAGTCTGCATGCAATTTTCTCGTGAGAACAACCATTTTGTACCTACTTGACACACGCAGCACTATACTACACCCAACTAATCAATTCTGTCTATATTAAGAAGTGGGGAGAAAAACTGCCCACAGCTGTTATATTACATCAGCTTTCCTAACTACTTCAGACAACTCATTTTGGGGATTTTTTTTTTCTTTAAACTAAACTGGCATAAACCATAGCCCTTCTTTCCATTTCTTTTCAATTCTATTCTACTTCTTTTTTTTTTTTATTTTGCCTTCTCAGAGATTATTGGCAAAGCACAAGCGTCAGAGAACAAGCTGTGCTTTCTGCAGGCATCCCCAGAAGTTTTGAGGGCAGCAAGCTCCCAGGGTCATTGGTACCCTTGGAGCATTTACAGACTAGCATGATATGAATGAGTAATAGCATGTTTTCATCAGAGACCTCACAGCCTAGTCTACAGACGTGCACTTTTGGCAGAGAATAACTTACATACATAGGGGGTTTTGTCCTTATAAGTAAGCAACTGAGAAATGTCTGTCAATTGATATCAAGTCAGAGACGGAGAAACAAAAAGAAAAGTCATCATAGGGCCCAGAAAACTCTCTGGCAGGGAAGGATTGAGTTTGGAACTTCTCTTTGGATACTCACTGTTATCCAGCACCACAGTGATGTCGAGATGTTCCTAGTCAGAACTTGAGATCTCTCACATTCTATGTATGGATACTACCAGGTGAGGCAACTTTCTGTTTTCTTGACAGTAAATATTTTAAAGACCACTTGTATCTGAATACAACTAATATATAGTATTTTCTGGAGTTGGAGAGTGTTATTCCACCAATAGCTGACAGCTGAGAAATCAAAACCACATACTGAATTAAAGGATTCAGCTACCAATTCACCTCACAGTTCCCTTCACAAGATTAGCTCAGTTGCTGATTAACTAACACTGATTTTTATCAGCTTGGCTTCCCAGTATGCTTCTCTCTGACTTCATACAAACTTCCCAAAAACCACATCTCTATTTTTCCTACTGTTTCAACCAGTCTGTCATTCTGTATAGAAACAGCTTGCATCAGTCCTAAGTGGTATAGTTCAGCTTTGTCAATCAAAAAAGATTCTATATTTTGTGACTATAAAACAGTTGAAATCAAATACTGGCATCTATGATAAAGATGGTCCTGGGAAACTGCTGTGTCCCCCACTGAACATTTTTTTTTGCCATGTTCACATTTCCAAAAGAAATCTGTTTTGCTGGGGAGAAAAATGCAAACAGTTACACTCAAAAGTCCATCAACGCAGGCTGGCAAACCACTGACATCTTAAATACCGGTGCTACACCACGTCCGTGCCAGCAGCTGGCAATTGTGTGCCCGAGCTGAAACCATAGTTTCATGCCAGAACCAGAGGAATGTAATCTCAGCAGTGCGTTCAGAATGACGTAAACGCCAGTCACGCCCAAGGCAGTGCTGAGCAGTCTCAGATCTCACTACAAACCATGGAATTAAGAGCAAAGACGTGGCCTGGTAGCCAGCGTTGTTTCTGTCACAGGGAAGCAACTGCACCACAGAACCAGAGAAATGAATGTGGCACTTTAGGAGGCAAACAAAAAACAGGCTTAAGGTATAAATAAAAAATGGGAAACACACATGGTTCTGGACCCTTGCACTAGAACAATGGGATTGATTTACTAACCTGTTTTTCAGAGTTAATTACTGCTATTTTTAAACAGCACTGTAATATCCCAAAGGAAACATCCTCACTTTCTAGAATTACTGCTTTTTTTTTGCACATTACAGCATAGCAACTCTACAGCAATGGACACACAGGGTATTTTCTTGTTGTCTCATCCTCTAAAATATAATGTATGGGATGTCTAATAGTCTGTATCGTGACTTTGTACTGATAAATAACAAATGAATAGAGGAAAAAAATGCATTACCTTTCTGTCACACTGCATTACAAGTGCTTTGATAGATACTTCATGGTTGCAAGACTTAAGGTACGTACAGCCTGTTAGAAAGGGGTAATGTAATTTTACTTTTAATTTCTAACTCCTCTGTTTCTGACAGTCATATTAAGAATGGCAAAAGTTTTACAATTCCTGATAGAATGCTAAATCTCTCTTTGATACTGCACACTAGAACATACTGGATTCTGGCGTTTAGAGTTTGAGGAGGTTGTTTTTTTGGCTGGTGGGGTTTTTTTTACTTGCTTTTAGGGAGGGCAGTGTCAAAAAATGGACGCACTCAGCTTTTGCACTACTAAATGAGTAATCTATTGTTAGTCATAGGACAGAATAAAGGGATCCGCTAAGAACCACAGAATTAAAAGGAAAAGGCAATTTTTAACTAAGTTTGCCCAGTTTGACTCGTGACATTGATCCTGCCTCTGTTTCTCCCTCTCTGGTTTCTCAAAATTTCTATGCAATGATAGCAAATTGGATACCCTCCTTCTGTGCAATTCATTAAAACACTGCCTGCAGCAAAATGATACTTACTTTGAAAAGCAATTCACCCTGCACTCCTTTACCAACAGTGAGGAAGAACAGTGGCTTTTCCAAGTCCAGATCCATGACATTTTTAAGGTTCCTTAGGTCTGCTGTTGCTTCTTGCTGCTTATGTAACCAGGCAGGTATTTTCAACAAGCATCAGTATCCTCTATCTGCACTTGTGTATTTGTGCCCATCAAGGCTTCTTCCCAGTCAGGGCAGGAATGTACATAAATGACTCCACTTAATAATTAGCATTACACAAATATCAATATACTTTTTCTTGTTTTCTCTCTCCCGATAAGCTGAGATCTCCCAGTATTACTAGATTTAGAGATATTAAATAAGCAATACAGAAAAAACAGAGAGGTGGAGAGAGATGAAGTGATGAGACAAAAATTGAATGAAAATCTAAAAAAACTCTAAAATAAGACAGTCGTTGATTTCCAATTTAAAAAAAAATAAAAATAAAAGCCTTTTCTTTCACAGATTTTCTTCTTTCAAAAGATTCTGTTGTTTAACATCAACATATAAATATTGTATTACCTAATCATTATACATTTGCTACAGCATGCATAAAATTCTCTATTTATACAAAGTCCTTTATGATTAGGAAGGATTGTTTTCAAGTAAAAGAAATAGAAGCTAAAAAGCTGTATTTTTAATTAAATGCAATGCCTAAGATATAACATCTTCCAGAATCAGATAATGATAAAAGAAATCTGTCAATAAATAAATATGGTCAGGTAAAAACTTTGTTCAGCTTAAACAGTCAGTTAGAAATAGTTGGATAATTCTAGCTAATTGAGTGATAGGGGAAACTTCCCACTGTAACATTAAATTTTATTTGCAATTACTAAATTTGTGGTTTTGCATGATTTACAAGATCTAATTCAAATGTTGTAAATGTTAATGAGGAACTCTTATTTGATGCTAAAAAAACCCTTGGCAGTGAAGAACTGAAGGTATTCCAGTGCTGGGAGGATCACTTTCATGTCTCCTTTCAGTCTCATATCAGGCTCATACCAATCTCACCAATCCATGCCATTAAAATTTAAAAATATTAAAATGGCTTCATAGAAATTGTATTTTATAGAACTAAATTGATTTTATGGAAAAATACTTTTTTTTTGACACGCATTTAATTATTTTTCAATAATTCAACTATATGTTACAATCTTCATTGACAGGTACATGAAGTCAGATATTTAAAGAGCACATTCATTTAAGTGAACAAAAAGATAATCTCTTCATCTGACACTGAAATCAAAAGGGTAACTCAAAGTTCAATGACTGCCAAGAGGGACATGAATCGTCTTCAGTCTAGTTTAGAGTACAGGCACAAAGCACAGTCTTTCTCCTGGAGAAAAATCCTTCCCCATGACTATTCCCATCCTTCTGCATCTACCAGAATATGATCAGTCACTTCAAACAGTAATGCACCATAATGAGCTTTTGTAAACAATTACAAGCCAACACAGTAAGAAATTTTGCACAGAAATCTGGTTAGATTTCCTCAGGTGTCCTAGACATATCACTAAACAGGAAAAAATAATGGTTGCAGGACCTGTACTTTTGTTCTTTAAGAATAAAGAAATAACATGTTTGCTATCACTATCAACCGGATCTAAAGAATTTACTAAATCCATGCAGGATTTGAAATGCAAGAAAAAGCTGCAAGAAAACTTCAGATGCTTGAGAATTTTCTTTCTCCAAACACAAAAACTAGATAAAACAGAATAGTTTTATTCATACTATGACTATCTACACAACAAACAGCCCCAAGAAACAGATTTTTAAATTGCCCTTTCCTTGAGTACCATCACAGCATTTCTCTAAACACACAGCTCAGTGGCATTTGAGGTCTCCAAGATTATTAATTTGTTTTCTGTTAAAAGTGCTTGCACAAAGTTAGGGGCACACTCCTCAGCTGCAAGATCTTCAAGAGAAAAAGGAAAAAAGCCAAAAACGTTGCACAGCTGGATCCTGGCTGTCAGTCTGAAATATTATTAGTTCATAATAACCAGCATTTTTCTATTTTTACAACAATCCAAAAAAGAACACGTATTTCTAAATTTAATCTATGAAGCTTCTAACTTTAAAGATGTCATGCGCAATGTGTTGAAAGCAAAATTGTTTAACAATTTCTTTGAGCATATTTCCAATCCTTCACAGTACCTGGGAAGAACATCTGTTTCTTTGTGTGTGTGTGCACACGCACATTTCAAATGTAAGGGCAGGGAAAAAATGAAGAGGACAATTTTTTAGAAAATGGAAATTGCATGTTAAAAAATGTCAAACCTTTATATTCCATGCCTCCATCACTTGAATTTTGCTTAAGAACTTATAAATATCATATTTTTGTAACAACTGCACAACAACATGTTTTTTCTATGGTCTAATTTCTTATGCTTGTCTTTCCCTTTTGATTCCTCAACTCCGTGTGTTATTACTTCAATTGCACAGCACAACATATAGTTGCAGAATGCCCCACTGAAATCTATTGGAAGTAGCTTTTAGGCAATCTTGTCTGATAATAACTGAGGACAACATGTGGCTGTGCAGCACCGACACGTGATTGGAACTTGATGCTACAGCAGCACTTAATAAAACTACACACAATCTGAGTGAGGTCTGGTTGAGTTATACTCATCCATAGTGCTAAAAAAAATGAAATTAAAACAAAAAATAAACGATGCTAAATTCTTAGAGATACTGCAGTACTATTTTTCTTTGCCTAGAAAATGTAACAAAGCAAGTTTCTGTAAAACAGTCACTGCTGCTTATTAGTGCCTGGCATGCTTTTCTTCTGGCTCAACTGGGAAAAATATGTGTAATCTTGCTTAGTGATCTTTCATCCTGATTTCCCAAGGAAACTGCTTATGCAACCATGGTCTGTTTGTGTATATTTCTTTAGTTTTATTTGCTGGTTCCCTCCCAACAGCTTCTGAACCCGTCAGTCACTGGGACAAAGGAGCAACAGCCTCAGAGGTATAATGCTCCTATAAACCTAATGAAAAAGTACATTTGGTTATGAAACAGAGAGAGAGCGACTCCATACACCCACTTCTGAAAATACCAAGCACACCATCAATCCCACAGCAGGGAAGCCACAACAGGTTGCCCCAGTGAGAGGTGACATGGGGAGATAGCTCAGGGCAGGGGCTGTCCAGGCAAAAGTGGTGCAGTGGCTGCTGTGCAAAGTAAGAAAATTAGCAGTATGGATAATAGCTGAAGTACATGTTGTTTAGTGCCAGCTGGCACCAGGATGAGGGCAAAAGATTTATTTTCCTTAGTCTGGATCTTGGCTTTAGGTCCAGCACAGCTGGAGCACCTGGCCCAACCACGGCGGTCTCTGTCCCCAGAAGCATCCCATGGCCAAATATTCTCAGGCATAAAAAGCCTTGCTGCAGCTGGCACTAATATTATCACTTTGCTGCACACTGGAGGGGGATGGAAATGTCTTCAGAGCAGCATCCATACCACATACTGCCGGGATAAGGCATCTGCAAGTAACTTGGTAACCTGCACTAGCCTATGATTCTTTGGGTAATAGCGTGCTCAACCCCATGCTCAACCCCATGCTCAGAAGACAAAAATAAGTAAATAAAAATAATTCTTAAAGAAACAAACTGTCACAGGTTTTTCCATTTAATATATTGTTCCAATTTATGGAATAACTACACCATCAAATTACATTGACAACTCAGTTGTTCAGATCCCTCCAGATATTTTTACTAAATGAGAATTTTCAGATTGCTGAGCTTACTTGAAAAGGGTACCTCACTCTTTCATGGCTTTGAAAGCCCAACTTTCCTTTCTTTTATGGTACCCAGAGCATAGGAAAAACTTATTTAAATGTCTGTGATAACTCCCACTGTTCTGGGAAGGCAGGACACTGACTGCAGACAGGGAAGGCACTGAAACTGAAATCATTACAAGCTGTCAAGTCTTTGCCCTGAGCTTCAGATCCAAACTGAATTCTCAGCCCCCTGAATGAGAAGCCAGCCATCACCACAGGGTGTATCACAGAAATGGGTTCAAGGTGTGCTTTCTCATTTAAAGAATTTATGGCCTGTAGATCTCTCCTGGTTAAATTCCACATGGCTCTTCATATTTTAACAAACAGTTCCTTTACCACACTTGCTTCAAAGAAAGCTTATTTATATTCTTACCTACACTTCTGATTTTATTCCAACTCAAGGACCATATAACTGGATAGCATATAATATCTAAGTTTACAGAAAACTTTTATTCTCTCATGGTATTTAAGTTATGATCCTCACTTCTTAATGCCTCTTGTTAGTACTACAGCATAAGCTCAGTGGCACAAAGGCACACCAAGATCAAGATGCCGTGTCACATTTGTGAGCCAACCTTTCCAAACCAGCACACGGCAGCAATTCTTAATTTCAGAAAACTGTGACTGTGGAGAGGGATTGCCACCTCTACAGATCACTCATGAGTCACTGCTCATTCACATACATAAAACAGAAAGTGCACCTTTCGTGAGACAGTGTTTTTCAAAGCATTTTTACAAAATGCCTAGTAAAAGTTTTAGTATTTCATACATGCCTTTTGACCACTATTTTTACTAGACATTATTACATTTCATTTTTCAATATTAATGGATAATTATAAGATATAGTACTATGTTGAAATTATTAAACAGGAAGTAACTGTATCTCCAAACATGTTTTTCCCTGGTTTGTTGGTTGCATCCCAGAAAATCTGAAATGGTAACCTTGTTATTCTTATGTCATGGTTGAAAAATACTGCAATTTTCTGAAAAATATTTTGAGAAAAAAAAAATGTATAATATTCGAATTCTACAATAGCCTTAGTTTTAGAGAAATCAATTTTGTCTTACTCTTAGAACAGACCGTTAAGAGGCAAATAAAATTTCTTGATTTTCTTGATAAAATGAGAGTCCCACTTTCAGACAACGGCTCAGTGAGGGACTTCACTTGTGCAACATGCTCTTGAGAAATCACTAGGACCTGAGAAGACTGACACTTCTGTAATCCAAGTCCTGTTATGACATGCATTGAAAAACAAAATAACAGGGGGAAAGTTGCCACTCACTTATTGGAGTAGGGCTTCAAACCATTCTTTACCCAAAAAGAGGGTTTAAGCACTTCAGAATAGGGAAGAGCCAGAATAAACAAGTATTCAATTCCACCTCAAATTTTACTTCTCTAAAGTTTTCCAGTTTGACATTGAATGATTTAATTTTCCATGTAAGCTAACACTCTCCTAGCTCATGATCTCATGGTAACCATAAAAAAAAAAATAAATTACTGACTTACATGATTCTTTCTTCTGTGGCATTCACATTATTTTTTCTTCTGAACAGGACCACAAGGAGTTCAAAGCCAAATCAAATGAGTAATTCTTAACTGCACCTAATCTTGTAAATGTAACATTATTTTAAAGGAAGCTGCATTTTCCTGCTACAGTACTTCCTTTCAGGCAAGGAATGAAAGTTCTTGGTCCATTTTGATAAGTCACAAATACCAACAGCAGTTGCTGCCATAGTTCTCCATTCTGAGCACCTGAGGTACTGCTCTGAATTAGGTTCTGTGGAAAAGGAAAAGCTGGGGAAACCTTTGTCCAAGAGCTAGGAGCACTCATCCAGCTGTAATTCATTCACACTCACCTCCTAGTAGACTATTCCAGCTGTTCTCACCCCTCCAGCTGAAACTGGGATTTCACAGATATTGATACGAAGCACATGGGGCCAGAGTGGCCCCAAATGAAACAGAAACAGAGCGGATGAATCATGAGAATGTCATCACTTGAATTCCAGTCTTCGATTCATGCACCACTCATGGATTTTTGTATTAATACCATAGCCAAATAGAATTATAAACAGAGGAGATGATACTCATTTTATCTGTACTGTTGTGAAAAATCAGTACAGGAAAATGAAAATGGTTTAGACTGCGATGGTACTGGAGGTTACATACCTAAGGCCCTTGTTCTGTTTTCTCACTGTTCTTAGTTTTGTTCGTAATGTCTTTTCAGGTTGAAGTATTTCTCTCACTAGTTAACTAATAAAATTCTTAAAAGTATATGCTCAGTATAATTCCCCAGTGTAAATATAACCTTAAAAAAAACCTCAGATGAAATGTTTTCCTTTAGTTCTAAACACTACATTACTTACATTTACTTACATTACATGAGAATTTAATTTACTAATTTCCCTTCTTGCAATAAATTTGTAATCCTATCCTGTGTTCTAAATTTTGTCTAAAATATTTGTAGACTTCTTTACAAACCTCATATCACTGTTAATCCTAATATTAAACCAGTTAGTAAATAATACACCACTCTCCATTTCACACTACTTAATATTCCATATCATTTAATATATTAATATTTAACATTAAAGAAAGTATTTGACACAACTATAACTATATGCAGAGAAAATCCAGTGTTACTTAGCATAAATGTTCTGATAGTCACTTTATCCAAACCCTTCAAGGTGCTTAAGGGTTTGCTTGAGACGTTGAAATAAGTCGCTTATTTTTAAGTCACAGTCAGGATATTCAAACATCTCAGAATGTTATACTTACCCACTTTATTCCACAACCATAAACAGCATGCATATCACACACATCTATAGTAAAAATATTAGCTAAGGTAGATTATAATACATAATTTCTTTGCATACGGAAATATTCACACCACACAGAATACATTCATGCATTCATGAATGTAGCAACAATTTTGTATCAACAGTTCTACATAACAAAGCTATTCTTACAAAGCAGTAAAAAAGTAATTTTGCTTAAGCTGCAGGAGATATTGTAAGATAGGCATGACATAATTACTCATTTTAGATGTACTGGCACCATAAGTTGCTTATAGATATAAAAAAATAGCCTTTTAGGCTTGTTCACAATTATTCTCAAATGACTGACCTATATATACAGAAAGTAGTGTCATTATACTATAGCTGTTACTGCTTATTTATTTCCATTGAAGTTTCCAAATGTTTTCTTCCTAACTCGTTAGCTGCTCCTGAGCTCCTCTTCCCCCCTCCAAATATTGGCTAGAAATACATGGCCATGGAGCTTTATCAATGTCATTGTTTGTTCCTGTGATAAATGCTGTCCAATTTGTTGATACTATAATTAAAATATAGAAAAAATTACAATTAGTATAGAAGTAAAATGGAAGTATTGGAGACCAACGAGTTAAATAACCCAAACTACATGTCAGGTATATTAGTGTTAGCATTACATACAGCAGTCTTTGCTGTGATAATGTACATAGTGTAGTAAAAGCCTTTGACTGGATGTTTATTTTAGTTCCAAATTGATGGCAGTGCTTTCCTGTATTTTCCATGTCCATCTCCATGCACTCATTTTTATGCTGTTCCTTAACCTGATGACTGCCTAGAAACTCTACTGTGCAATACAATTCAGAACATCTCAACTCCATTATCTGATGTTTGTTTCTACATTTAAAGTACAAAGACTTTTTAATTGAAGGTGAAGCAAGGCTGACCAGTTACTCACAGTCTCTCCAGGGACCTCAGCCCGAAGAAAGAGCCATTCTTCAACCACAAGATCTTGTTGTTACTCAGAATCCTACAAGAAGTCATGAAATAATCTGGTTAATAGAACATGATAATTCCACTGATCTAAAACATATAATTATAATGACTGCTCTGTAAAATACTAATCACAAAATTCACTGCTTCATTTGCATTTTCCCATCATAGCCGTAAATAAAGATTACCATTTCCCAAAGTGCATAGTTTATTCTTTATTAAATAAAAGCACAGCCAAGAAATACGTGAAGAAATGAAATTTGACTGCAGCTTGAAAATTCTAACACTGCTAAATGCCCACACTTTACTAGCAGATTCTAAATTGCCACTAAGGTACTTTTTGGGCTTCCCAGTCTGCAAAAAGGCTGGTAAAGCAAAAGACATGTTAAAAACTGTTCCAGTAGATTAGAGGCCAATAAAATCACTTCGCAGTGGCTGCTGTAGCAGGGAGATACAAGCCATCGTACCATGGATAGCTCACATATACAGACAAAGTATTTAATTTTCTAAAGGAGAGACAAACAAAAACAGACAAGTCCAAAGATGTTTTCCTGTTGCAACCTCTGCATAGTAGAAATTCAGTAATTAAGCTATGCCTGACCCATAAAGCACCACAACCATCACACACACTCGCAAACTGGTCCTGCATGCAGGCCACTGAAAAAGTTGTTTGTTCTTCCTCTTTATGTTAAGGTACTGTGCATTTCACAAGTGATCCTTTCTAATGTAGTGATTTTCCATCACTGAATGTTCCCAGCTATTTCAGAAGCAAAACAATATGAACACGCACTTGTTCTGAAGATGTTACCCCATGAAAACCTTTCAATACGCAAAAGAAATGGTTTGCTTTAGAAGCTTGAGAAATTAGGTTTTTAATCTAATGATTATATAATGTGCATAAGAAACATGTGTCTCTGAAAAAGTCTAATTCCAACTGCCTGAGAAATGAGTCTTTTAAAGGAACATTTACAACAAATTATACTTCTCTAGTGCACAAAAGTACATTTCAAAATAAGACATGCAGCTTGCCATAAGACAGAAAGCAGACCAAAAAAATTTTCAGAAGAAATTGTATGCTCTTAACTAGCAAACGTAAGATTTTTTGATTAATTTTTTTTATTTTTGTAAAGTTTTTAAACAATCTGTTACACAAGACTATCTTGTTTTGCTCTTAGCATTTGCCATTGTATATGAACAGTACGTGCTTTGCCCCGGCACACACCTACCACATAAATCTCAAGTCTGGGTGCAAATGCAACAACACTGACCCACAGGAAAACAAAAAATAATTCTTAATGTAGCAAAGTTAAAATACCGCAATGTTAGTAAGATCCGGAGATCTCTGCAAATCTAAAATCCATATATGAATGTGTATTTTGGTGAGTTGATGGCCCACTGTGGGCCATCTGCGTGGAGCACAGAGGTGCTCAGACCTGACCTGTACTTTATTCCACCACGCTGCTTGTCAATACACGTGTGCAGCAGCATTACTCCCTACCCAGAACCAGACAGTGTCACTCACAAGAGGCAACTTGGGATGGATCAGGATCCACACATCCATGCATCTGAAAGCACACAGAAGCCTAAGTTTGCAACAAAAATTAAATATGCTCCGATACACACATAGCCTATTTCCATCAGCTAAGAAACTCTACATCTCACGAGTTCCTCCTTCTACTTCTCAGATTAAAAATTGTATGTATGACAATAAATATTTATTTAATCTACCAACTCCTTACCATTTTAGGATTATATTTCAGAAGTGACATGATGAAAGACTGGTTTAAAATTCAAAATACCTAAACTAGAAAATATAAATGTATGAAATGATCTACTGTTTTATTTTCAATGTTCTATTACTTTATTCTTTTATTCAACTTGTCTTCTGAGGCTGCACAGAATTTGAGTCAGTCAACAAAAAATGAAGATCCAAAATTAAAATTGGCTATGCTTGGAAAGACTAACATCATAAATTCCATTTCATATTGGGTCATTTTTTTTAATATGCTGTTACAGAGAGACTATCCTTGAGGTCTGTTACAATGACATTAGATACAAATATTATATTTGGACCACTCTGCATAGTCTGATTTGCAACGATACGTGCACTTCAAAACTCACAGCTGGCTTAGATACAAGTACTTCTGTCTTTAAAAAATTTTCATTGTGCCAATTTGTTTTTCCAGCCTTCTATTCGTTCTACCCAGAAAAAGAGGGCAGTCTGAACTTTGCTGGCACTCCAGGAAAATGCAGCACAAGTCAGCTGGTCTCCTACTCTACCTCCATGTCCCCGTCTGTACAGCCCTACACACACAGATTGAAACCAGTATCATTAACCCACATAAAACAAACTCCTATTAATTAAAGAGAACTATCAAACTAGTAATAAATCACAAGATTAGGCAGATCATTTAGTTCATAAATGGAATACTCAGTAAACACAGTTCATGATTCTTCAATACTGCTATCTCATTTATTTTTGTGAAAGATAAACTGAGTCTGGAAAAATGTGACACCACAAAATTAAAAAAAAAAAAACAAAACAACAAAAAAGCCAACAAAACTTAGCTATGTAGATTTGAGTTTCTGAATGAAACCTTTCAAATCTTTATACTAGAGTTTCACAGAGACTTTCACACAGAGATCAGGTTTCAAAAATTAAGTTTCCTTCAGGGTTTCCTCTTCTCTACAGTGCCAACTTAAATTCAGGATTTATAAACAAAGTAATATGGGTATCATAGTTAAAATACGATTCTTTTTCTGTTCAGAAATGCAGCTTTAGAGAATCCTAACATTCCAGTAAGGTCTCTATGGAAAACAACATCCTCTCGAACCATTCATACAAGTTATCTACATTTCATTCAGCTGGGTGGTACTGCTACATGGGAAGAATCCACCTGTTTTTAATTTGTTTTAGTGATGTGCAAGAACTTGCAACAGGCTGTTATCAAGAAGGATTTGGTTTGCACTGAATATCAATTCTGTGAATAAAATGAACAACTTCACTGGCAAACATAAATCACATGACTTTCCATATAGTAATGAATCACTTACTAAACTTTTGATGCAACTCATAACATTCTTTCCTTCTGAGGATATTTGCTGTGGGAAGGAGGATGGAAGGGAGGAAAGTTCTGGTCACAATGTTCAATATCCTAACAGAAATGAGGCTTAACTACAGACAATTAAAAACCTTTTCAAATAATCAATGCCAGGACAAATTGTGGCTCTTACTCTTGGTGCTGAAATTACGCTGAGTAATTTTTGTACGTGATTTCTTTAGACAAGTAACAGAATGGACATGAAATGTATGAAGTGAGGCCAGAATAGGTAGGTTTCTCTTTTCCATTGAATACAGTCATCTGCTTACAGGGAAATGTTTCTAATTAAAGACCTGCAGAAATTTTTCAGTGATGAGCATCCTTTTCTTGTACTTATAGATGCAGTGTTTTGGTGAATAAATACATGGAAAAAAGTGTTATTCATGTACTTTATTTTGGAAAGCTTATACCAAAATTATAACTGTCAGATCTAACAGAAACTGACTCACTTATTTTAATCAAACTTCAAATAGATGTTGCATTTTTTAAAAATAAACCACCACCATGCAGCCACTATGAATAAGTACATCTCACATTTTATCTATCCATAGCATTTTCACTTGGTTGCTCTTTGGGGTTTTTTTTCTGATGTGCTAGTGAATCACACTGATGAATCTCACTACACACTGCAACTAGGCAGCTGGCTTAACTAATTATCAGTTTCTAGCCATGTGCTAAGAACCTCACATTTTAAATATTTTATTCCAGCAGAAGAAACACTATGAAAATGAGCACACTTTATTTCAATGAAAGTATTTTCCAAAACCAAAATCCACTTCAAGTAGTTTTCTTGTTTTGTTTTAGGGGGGGTTGGGTTGGTTGATTGGTTGATTTGGGGTTTGTTTTTTTTTGTTGGTGGCAGTGGGTTTGGTTTTTTTGTTTGTTTGTTTATTTTTTTGGTTTGTTAAGGAAGACATTTCCCAGAGAAGCCTTTTGATAGGTATTTATTTTAAAGTTCAGTTTGCAAACTGTCTTTGCACAATATATTAATGTTTCAAGCCCAAGTAACTGAAAATTCAAATCAAGGTACTTTCAGTCCCAGCTCTCACAGGATGCAACTTAAATAATGCTGGGGAGCAATTTACTTGTCAGTACCACTCTGCTGATCAGACACATTATGAACCATTTTGTTACTGCAGCTGACCCTCTGAAATCTTATGTCTCTGCTACTCCTTCTCCCAAGACACTTTGGGAAACAGTTTACCGCAGGGAGTCTGTTCAGAAGATGATATTAACTTGACACCAGGTCTGTCCTTTCCTGGCCCTGTGGAGCCCTCCAGCACTGTTCCTGCTCTGAAGGGATACCATTCAAACACCCTCTCTCGACTTGCACTGACATCCTAAAGCATCTAATCCTTGCACGTAGTTTCACGGCACAAATGTACTTCCCTGGTGGGCTGCAGCACAGGCTGAACGCGATTTCATTCACTCTGCACTGGAAACAAACCAACCAACCCACCTCACTCATATACCAGGACCAAAATCATGCCAAGGAGATGCTAACAATGGAGAAGTAAGGACAGTCAATGGGCCATTGCTTCCACTCTCTCCTGGATGCCCTTCCTTTACAGTACAGACATATCTAAAACAATAAATTGTTCTAATGGATAAAAGTAATTTCTCTGATTTTCTTTCCGATTCCTCCATTTGAATTAAACAAGCCACAAATCACAGTTTGCTTTAGATGATGCTGTGATTTTCGGTTTTGTGAAACCATTGAAAGTACAGGATGATGTGACCCTGTGCAACAAAGTCTCATTCGAGTATAAAACATGCCCAGCCTATGAGAATTTAATACAGTATTTTAAAAGTATCAAATAAAGAGCTCTCGATCAAAATGCAAACAAACTTCAACTTCCTATAACCCCTCAGAGAGAAGGAATCTTTTTACCAAGCCTCCAAAGTCAATGGACTTGGGTTCACTTGACATTACAGAGTAAACAAATTCCACAGCTGAGGCTTCTTCAGTGGGATGGTGCTGCATCCCACCCAGTAAAGCCTAAAGCCTGAGAGCTCACACAGCAGTGCAGCCACAGGGAAAGCACAGCTCAGATAACCAAATCCGAGGAAGACAAGGCATTTAGATGAAGATTGCTATTCCCAAATGCATAGTGAACACAGAAGGAACTGTGACCCATTAATGAAAATATGTATTTCCTCTGATAATACTCACAGGGGAAAATACACGAAAACCATAAGGAAAAAACTCCCACCCAAACTTCATGAAAAATCAGTAAAATGTCAACTTTTACCTGACTTTCTGCTGAGCAGCCCAAGAGCTGGTACAGATCAGACTTGACCCAGGCCTGTGTCTAGGCTGATAAACCATGTCTAGAAAACTGAAATCTCCAGAATCCTTCCTTTCAGCCTAACTCACTGAGCCCAGCTGAAGCGACACTCAAGTGCTACGGGAAACACCAAGCAGACCCCCAACCACAGCTGCCCCTGCTCTGCACTCTCTCTCAATCCCTATGCAGTTTTCCAGTTCTCAAGTAGAAAGGTGTGTTAGGCAGACATCCATGAGAATTTGCAAACAGACAGAAAGCCTGGTCCACTAAGATTGTACATCTGGAATGATTGTGTGGGGGTTCTGTTCAGAAATTGTGTTTTGAGTTCTGCAGTTTTTCTTACTTCAAGCTGCTTGATGTTAAGTTAGTATGTATCTCTTATTTCAAAATAACAATTTAAGTACAAATAGTAGTTAATCATTTTTCATGGAAGCTTGATAACAGCTGACATATTGCAGTTTAAGATGTTTGTTCTCTTTACATGTGGTATGTGGTTAGATACAAAGGGAGTGTGAGCAGACATCCTGTGAAATCCCTTGAAACACTGGTAGGGAAAAATGTATTTAATTTCTTTTTGGTATCAGAATAAGACTAGAATCGCTTGTATTGAAATCCTACAGTGTAAAATGAAAAACTAAGTTTTTCTAAACTTTTTTTTAAGGTTTTAAAATCCTTCTTGGTAAGCCAGAATATTGTTTATCCCCCACAACATCCGTAATTCATTGAGAGCTGCACCACAGAAACAAATTAAGAAGGACTTTCCACCACAAACATAGCAGAAATAGAAGAATAAATTTTAAAAAGGATATCTGCTTTTTGTGCCACACATGGAGAGATAGACGGAGCTATCATAAAATACAGGTACTGACTGCACTTTTTTCTCCCCCTCTCCAAACTGAAAACCACAGCTGAGCTACTACCTAGGACTTCAACAGATAACATTAGAACTATACAGACAGACTGAGAGGGAAGTCACAGAACAATAACAAAACTGATTGAACAAGTGAAAAGAGAAAAAGGACTGAAAACACTACTGACAGCGCACGAGATGAATGTGGTGTGGTGGACATCTAAATAGTGTGGTACCCAAACACAAGGAAGGAAAAGTTGTAAAGATATCAGGAGCATTTATTAATTTATTATCTATCAGTATCTGTGTACAGTAATTCATAGTGTCTGCTTCTCTCTCTTTTTGAGAACATCGAAACTTAAAAGAGCATAAATATAAATTATCAGAAGAGTAAATATGCATATAATGGCCTAAAGTGACACGTCTCTTCCTGAAGTGGATTGTGGCCCATTGTATTGTCTTTTCAAACTAAACAAAGCGTGTGGTCAGCATTCTCAAAAGGAATCATACAAAAATCCTGTAGAAAGCAATAAAACCTAGTCTCTCAGCACCTCTAATTCCAGCTGGTTTTATCGTTATCTTTCACATATTTGTTAAACGTTTTCTATCTCTCACGTTTTTGTTAAACCCATTCACGTGCAGCAATACCAAGCATTAGTGAAAACAGAAAAATACCAAAAACTGCCTTCCATTGTACATACCATGTTCATGTGGCAAAAACACCTCCCAAAGAGCTACAGCCAAAGAAGCAGTAACAGTGTACTAATTATCATTCTAATTTGTACAGTACCAGCAGAACGGCAGTTTCCAGACCCTGACACTATTTGATGACAGCAAAAGATAGCATAAGCATCAAGAAATTTCCTTTTAGGTAATTGGTTATTTAAATGAAAGTCCTTCCAAAAGTGCAAATTAACGCTAATAGTCTGTCATACATTTCATGGAATGAGGGAGAAACTGTAGTATGGAAACAGAATATTGCTTTTGCGGAAAACCACTGTTCTAACACCCCACTTTCAGTAATTTAAAGTATAAGGCGAAAATCTTCTATTTTTGTCTTTGGTGTTCATACTGGCGGCTTTTCATCAATAGTTCTCTCGGATGATATAAGGGACTGCTAAGTCACGTTCAAAATACCAAAGCCAGAGAGTTATTAATTATCACATCAACTGATTTAATTAGGTAAAATCATAGTCAAGAGCCTTTTTGTGTAAGCGACATCACAATTCAAACAGTAAAACAAAATATCATCAGCACTAGCAGGACACACAACTCATTCACTCTCTTATACTGGTTTAGTGGTCTCAATGTATTAACAAAAGGAAGCAGCAAGGTCACTCTCAAATAGAAATTTTAATATGATTTCCTAACAGTGGGGGAGTTAAAGAGTTTTCAGCTTTTGAACAAGCCCACTCCACTACAGGATGATATTAATTAACTGAACAGGACAAGAAGCAGTAGGAATCAAAGCATTACTAATAGGACTGTAAGTACTTCAGAAAAGAAATGTGCTTGTCTATTTTATGACTTTTGTCAAGCACTAGAGAATTTCTGAACCAGACGATCCTATTCAGTAAAACTTTTTATTCCCACAAGAACTTAAGGTCTAAAGGTTATTTCTAAAGATCAGTGAACACCTGAAGTGTCATATAGGATTCTGTGCTCAAAGTTTAATCAATTTTTTTCATGGAAGTCAGCACCTGGAAAACTTACGTCATAAGTGGATGATTATAGAAAAAGGTTTGACTATATATATAGCACTGGAATAGTAAACTGGAATTATGCAGTGATATTTCCTAAAATCACATAATATTAAACTGAACATAGAATATGAGGATATAAAAATGTGATGAATCATTACTATTTTCCTACAACATGGACACATACTTGTTACACCATCCAGCTGTCTAGATAAATCTTGCTTTTCCAAGTTTTGAACTTGAGTGCATGTAATTCTTTTCAAATGTTAGTCAAAAAAACCCACATGATCTTTTGATAAGATAGCATTTTCATTACATCTTTTGAAGAGAGAACTTTATCTAAGTGAACTTTTGGACTATATCACTATACCTACCATGTGCGTAGTCTTGAGAGATAGTTATGCGTGTTTAACTTCCCGCGATGGGTCTTACTGAGTCTAGCAGAACTATTTACATGAATTAAATTTGTCATGTGCGTTAGTTTTTGAAGATCAAAGATTCTATTGTCAACATTTTCTTTGGAGAAAGAGAGGAATTGTTCAAAGCTCTCTCTGCAATGAAAAGGAAATCCTTATGCCTGAACTTGCAATAAAACAATATTTCTAAAAGCATATGCAGGCAACTGGTGACAGCATGGGTTTGCATGCCCTGGTGTTCTTGGTTTTGCCTTTGACTTACTGCACATCTTTCAATCAATGTGTATTTTAAATCCATTTTTAGCAGGAAAAATGAGATTCATACCGAATATTTAAAAAATTAAAAGTTCTCCACTGAGTAAGCCTGTGCAATATGCAAATGGATTTAATGAACTGATTGTTTACAGGAGAATTAGCTTTTGACATGCTTTTCATTCAACTCAGTTGGCACTGTGGGAAGATTACGTTCTTATGTTTGCTTCTCATTGACACTTTTATACAATTCACCAACAGCAAGGGTGCAAATGCCACCGGGATCTGCAGAGCTCTGGAACTGAGCATTTCAGAGTGCTCAGCGCCAACAAGACAGACAAGGGCTGAGAAACATCTTTATCCTACAGGACACGAATTTTTACACTCATTTCAGTGGGAATAAGGTCATTTAGGTTCCCCACTTCAAAATGGTTACTGCAAGTGATTTACCATGGTGCTTCACGGCACGGTCAGCATAACCATTCCTCTCTCCTGGGCTTACACTCCACTGCTCAGCCAAATAATCACCAGCACCCCAAAATGCCTTGCAGCTCCACAGGTGAGCCAAACCTGTTTTTCACACTACATACAACACAGTCAGGAGGCTTTGTTCTACAAATAAATTTTAAATTCTGAAGTTCAAGAGTGTTAACAAGACTACCAAATAAATTATTAACATTTAATTAAAACATTTTATAAGAAAGAATTCACCTTTCCTAATTCAGATTTTACTATAACTTACTTCTAAGTCACTTTGGAAAAAGAGTAAAATTTCCTGAGTCACCATTCCTTTTTAATTACACTTCTTATATTACCTTTTGTTTCCTTTGTAAGATCTTTTCAGCATTTCTCTTATTCAGGCCATTGCTCTTCTTTTAAACCCTGAAACACTCACTTTGTTTTCCCAAGTTTTGCTAATCTTTTACGTATTTCTAAAAGAGCATGATAAAGTTTCCACATTGTTTCTGAAAATTATGCTCAGAGTTGTCTTCAAAATCCTCATGTCTCTCAGTTACTAAAACAGTTAAGCAGTAACAATTGCTGAATATGAATCCAGAAAAATACTGAAAGGTTTCTATTGTAGTAATTTATTTTGATTTTCCCACAAATTGGTTAGTTGTTTTTTTAGTAGCTTAACTTACAAGTTCTGCTGGGACTGTAATCGTGTTCTGTGAAAGAGCTATCTGCAGTAGTATTTTTTTTAAATGACAACGTATACCTTCTGATAATTCAGTGAAATACAGAACTCACTGTGCATCCTTTGGGTAATATATATGAAAATTGAAACCCTATGAAAATAAAAAACCTGGTCTGGCATCATTAATTAATTCCTAGCTGAATTTGAAAAGAAAATCTTTTCTCATAAGGATATATTTAAAGAGCTAGGTTAGGAAATCTAAATTGTTTGTTCTATTTTGCCTCAACCAGTAAGACTGAATGTCAGAATGCTCCTCTTAGCCTTCCATTTGGTGTCAAAGACTGAGAGGAACAGTGTTTCAGCTGCTAATAAGGAGTGACAAAGTTTTTCTAAAGCACTTTAGACAACTACTGATACACTAATTTTAAGCCTAAGCAACATCCTCGTGTCTTATCACTCAGAGATTTTGCACTGGTGAAGGGAAATGTGGTTACCTTAAGAAAACAGATGTTAAGAAAATTCTCCTAGGACATTTGGGAAGGCAGTTTTCACCTCATGTGACAAATGTAACACAGCAATTATCTTCGAGTCCATGCACACTAGCAGAGTGACAGCCCAAAGTTTTAAAGAGTTAGCGATTATTCTTATTTAATTCAGAGGGCAAGTGAACCCCACATAACGCATACAGTCCATCATATAGTTTATAGTTCTTTTTGGAGGTGCTTCAAGTCTGCAAAATAGTTTAAAAAACAGATTTGGGTTAGTGTCCATTTGAGGGAGAAAATGCAGGATAACAGATAATTTGATTCTCCCAATCATATGGTTTGGAAGGGACCTCTAGAGGTCATCCAGTCCCATCTCCTGCCTAAAGCAGACCCAGGTAAATCAGAGCACTGCTCAGAGTGGTGAAATGGTGACACTTTTGTGTAACTGAGAGATTAGTTGTTGTGGATTATTTTGGCCTTGAGCACTATTTATAAAGTGGACTACAATAGATTGAACAATCCCTAAAAATTTGAAATTCAGACAGCGCAGAGGTCATCTGCTCGAAACTTCCTGCAGAGACCAGACATTTATGCAAGAGAATTGTCACAGTAAGTGTCAGACTGAGGAACCCCAAACATGAGGATGCAGAACTTGAGATTTTCCAGAACTGCCTTCTGCTTTACCCAGCATGGGTCCCTAACTAGACCAAAAATATTGGGGGTTACACATCAAAATCACCAACTTGTAGCCTTACAGGTTGAATGTGTTTTACACCTGCCACAACACCTTCCTTTAAAATAATTTCTTTCAGGACCCACATGTCACAAGTGAGACTATAAAAGCAACCTCTGCCATATCAAATCCCAGTTCTATACTGCCCACCGAAGTCAAATTGGAAAGCTATCGGAATGTAACATTTATTGTAAATCATCTGTATAGAATATCAATGAATTCTAGCACTAATATTACAGTATTTACTTCAAAAATTCCCTATGTTAATATAATTTTACTAAATACACAGACAGAAAAGAATAAACATTTAATGATGTCTTCTAGAAGTAATTAAACTTTCAGCCAGTTTTTTATTTCCAATTTGAAAATATATTAAGGTGTGCCAAATCAGTACATAGAATTAATAATTAATTATTGTAAGTAGAAGACTCCATTTACTTGGTTAAAAGTACTAATTTTAAAGCCTAAGCAACATCCTCGTGTCTTATCACTCAGAGATTTTGCACTGGTGAAGGGAAATGTGGTTACCTTAAGAAAATGGGCTTTAAGAAGATTCTCCTAGGACATTTGGGATGGCAGTTTTCACCCCATGTGAGGAATGTAACACAGCAATTACCTCCGAGTCCATCTCCTTCCCAGCTTCCAAGCTAAAGTGGTCAATGACAGTCTCAGCTGTGATTTGCCTTTTTTTAATCTCAGTCTCAAATGTTATATCTATCAGCTCAGGTACTTAAAATTATCTTCCCAAGGCTGTGTTGTTCAATATTTGATGTTCTTTCCATTTTAGCTATAGCTGCTATCTCTGAAATAAAGCTTTCAGCACAACTGTTCAAAACACTGGTATAAATAATACAAAGACACCTACCATTTGATTCAACTTCCATTACACAACTAACTTCTTCCTACCTTGCTCTGTATCTGTTTCTTTCACATTAGTCAATGTTCAGCTCACTCAACCACCTTTTGTTTGATACTCGATTGCAAATATTCAGCTTTAACTCACAGTGTGCATTTCTGCCAAATGGCTCCTAAAACATTTAGTTGTACAATAACTGTACCTGAATGCATTGCTTTTAAAATAACAAACTCTGGCAGCTATATCCACAAGGAATTCCAAAGCCTTTGCGAGGAATCATGTCCTGAAATGATCACAGCTATGTTAAATGAAGCTCAGTTATTCCTAATGGTTTCCCAATTCATTTCTTCCAGAGGTTTTCAAAGTTTTCCTAAACTAATGATGGCAGAATAATTTATTCTTTTTTTCAGAAGTGTCTTCAGATCCTTGAATAAATAATGAGAGTGATAGCACCTTTCAGGGATGCCTGGAATGACATGAAAGGATAAGTAAGACCAGTTGCACTTATTTATATTTTAAAAACAGAGACTGTCTTCAGAAAGAACTGAAGAAATAAAAGGCATGAAAGAAATAAAAAGCAGGGTTAGGGAAAAGAGTATAGCTATGAGTACTAATGAAGAAAAACAAGTAAAGAAAAGTAAGATAAAGATTGTCTTTTCTGGTACACATTTAATTAATGAGCTATTTACTAAACTGGTCTACAATTGATACACAACTTTTGTTCTTTAGGAAATCAGCACAATCTACTTGAAGAAGAATGACAAAGAAATATTCTGTCGTTAAATAATTCCTAAAATAAATACCTTAGACATTCATTCTTTGGGCAAGCCCCTGTTAGAGTAATGAGCAGTTGGGTGTACCAATGTGGAAGATGTATCATCCATCAAAGACAAGAAAGCAAAAGAAAGAAGAGGGCCTAACAGAGAGTTCTCGTAACAGCCAAAACCAGCATGGGTACCCATCTCTTTTCCATTGAAATGCCATTTTCTCATTTATAACCGCATGCAACACACGTAGTTGTTATTTCTTTGCTGCTCATACACTTATTGCTTTGTGCTCACTGAGCTGGCATAGGAGATGCCAATGTATAGAATGTAAGAATGTATAGAATGTAAGGCAGCAAGCTGCTAGTACAAACACTTCGCACCATTACTGAATTTTGACTGAAACCATGTAACATATCTTAAAGGCTGCCAAGTGCCAGCCAGAGGAGAACAAAAAACCAAACTTGATCTGTATTAGAAAAAAATACACTGTAACATACACTCTCTGGATTATCAAATAAGATTTCTAACATTAAACCTGAATATTTCAATGATGTTTCGATGAGTTTCCCCCTCACGCTATGTTATTACAAAGATTAAACAAAGAGTAAATATAATTTTCCTTCAAACTTCATTTAAATATCTATTTCTGCTGTGTTTCTGGTATTGAATGAAGCTAACTTTGGTATTCCTTGCTTGTTAGCCCCTTTCTCTCAAATTTGTTTACTTACCCTCCACCAGACTCCAAGTTCTTATAGAATATCAGCAAGGCACTTACAGAAATATAGAAAATGATGTCACAGATTAGCCCCAGTAAAAGCCTCAGAATAGTTATAAGATATCAGAAGTCCTTTTTTCCAAGCTTTCTGAAAGCTTTGTGTATTAAAGACTAGGTAAAAGCAGGAATTTTATTTCCAAAAATAAATTATTTCAAGACGGTAACACAAATCCCAGTACATACTTTAAATATATCTCTTCATTGTAATCTTTGTATTAGGCACTTTTAGACTAAACAGAGACATTTTCATTCCAAGTCCTTCACATAAGCCAAGCAATTTGAACTGATTGCTCCTGAGCAAAATCAATTATATTCAGCATAGACTAGGGAAAATATTAATAAGAATGGCTCAGTGTCTTAATTATGTATGATTCTGGTCTAACCAATTTGAATATTTATGTAGAATAATAGATTACCTTAAAGCATTTCATGGCAAGATAAGCACACACTCCCATAAGAACAATACACCTGAAGTGAAGCTTAACACATCCACGTCAGTTGTCTACCTACAGCAATATTATCTAATGTGTCATGCTCTGATTTGCTTTTCCATTCATTTCAAAAATGTTTCTATACCTATAAAATGCATCTTATTACAAGATGACAAGTCTGGAATTAGTTCTTGAAGGATTTTTAAAATCTCCATCTCTGAGAAGTCTGGTTGTCAACTTTCTTTGAAACGAGCAGTTTCCAGATACTGTGGACACAAAACCAACAACAACAAATGAAGAAAAAAAAACTGACCCAAGGGTACCATCCAGGCACACTAGAGGAATCCTTAAAAAAATCAGGCCTTTTTTTCCCTCCCCCCCAAAAAACCAGCCCTGAATCACGATTTCTGCAATGCTTCCTTCCTACCCTTCAAAATCTGACACTCTAAGTCCTCTGCTGTAACAGACATTGGAGTCCCAAAACACGGTGATCTGCCTGGCAGAGCAGGGAGCCTCACACTCCCCTGCCACAGCACTTATCCCTGCAGGACACTCCATTTTTCCCCTCTGGAGCCCGCAGCAAACCCTTGGGATTGCCATGTATTTCGAGAAGGGGAAGAGGCCAGGGTTCCCCAAGCGGCACAGCAGGAATCGGCACAGCCCCCATGCACACAGCACCGGGAAAAGGCTGCCGATGACCGAGCCCACATGTACAGGACATTCCAGCTCATCCAGAGCTTCCTCCAGGTACCAGTAAGTCGGAAGGAGAGTAAGAATCTGGGAATCTCACCGTGCAGCTTCATTTTGAGCGTCCATGGCTCCCTGAGGGCTCTTTTCACAGCAAAATATTCAGGCTGTCAGCCCAGAAGCACTTCTTAACTAAAAGCTATGCAGTTGCTGCTGAATAATCTGATACTCAGCTCAAGCATGCCTTAAGAATCCTATACTAAATAAAGAGGAAAATCAGGTTTTTAGGCGTTATTTTCACATTTCTATCTAAAAAGACTCTATTCATAAATTTACTTCATTTCACAATTATAGATGCTGGAGAAAAACCACTCAGACATGTTTCCTTCATCAGACTAACCACTCCTAGAGAGGGGACGTGTTACCCTTCAGACACCACAGTGTAGATGCTCGGACTTCATCTTAGGATTCGGCAGAGCCGAGATAAACGGGATTTTAAATTGCTTTTGATGTTTCTTACATCTACAGTAATGAATGACACAACAGCTATCTTTTGTGATACATGTGCATCTGAAGATCGTTATCGTGCTGTGTGTACTGAAAAAGTTTTTTGAAATGTTAAAGTACTACACTAAACCAGTTTCATATAGCCAAGACCAAAAGGGAACTGCAGAAAAGCAAAAGGCAGTATCTTCTGTGTCCTTTTTTATTACTCCAATATGCATACTAGAAGATATATAAATATATTGTTTCTTACCCTGAAAGATTATTTTCCTCGGCCAACAGAATTTTCTTAACCTTTTTTAAGGGAAAAGATTTTAAGGTATTTGAAATGGCAAACTGTTTTATGAATTATGCTAAGTTTCAAAGGTTATTTTTCATTGCAAAGCCTTCTCTCGCTGGTTGTAGCAGAATGGAACCAAGACTGTATTTATTTTGCAATAATCTTTCTCGATAATAGCACAGGACATGAATAAACACAGAATTTCAAGCTCCCTGTGCTTCCAGTGCAAAATAAAACAGGTATGGAGAATAGCTAGATCAGAAGCGAAGGAATAACAGAAACAAAAATATTTAAACTTTCACACAGGCTTTATGATCAAAGACAAAATACAGAGTGATCTAGTAGAAGCAAAAATGAGATGAACTTCATTAGGTCCCTGCCACTGGAAGCTCTAATGTTCTTTGTTTCATAAAGCACATCTGAGTATTCCCTACCCTTAAAATTACACCCATTTCTCTAAGTATTATTATTCCACAGAAAGTGAATTGAAATACCAGAAAGAGAATTATTCATGTGGCTTTGGACTTCTGGGTGAGTTGGCAACAAAATCAAATTTCCGGCGTTTCAGGCTGCAACTCAAAGCAAGTAACTCTCCCTCCCACTTCACTGATTTCAACCTGAGCATTGGGATGAATAAGAATTGCACTGCTGAGAAATACCAGGAGAACAGAAACTGTGAGCAAGAATTAGCTGAGATACATGAGTCAACTTCAGATAGCTTAAGACAACTCCAGCTGCATTGTTTAGGCAAAGCTAATTTCACCCCTAAGACTGAGCTTCTTATTAAATCACTGAGTATGAAAACCAGTACACAAACATATATTCATTTTACAGATTCCACTAAATCAGTTGGGTTTCAGTAAAGCACAACTACCTCACCTCTCTGGGAAAGCTCTCTTGGTGCTTTTCCCATTAATGTGAAGCGGGTGAAATAATAAGCTCAGCTATGAAACCCATCTGCCCAGAAGGGCAGTGCAAGAAGTGGTTCCTCCCTAGGATACCCAGTGCCCCAGGGATGGATAGGAAGGGGATCTTCTGAGCAGAGACAGAAAACCTGCAAGCAAAGTCTGAGTTCATTTTCACTGCATGCCACCACTGAACATGAAAAATAACTACCCATCTTTGTAAGAGATATACTTAGGAATTTTCTCAGGGGATACAACTTCATAGAGTAACTGTCAATGCCAGAGAACAAGGGTTTTGCAGGTCTCTTTGGAAAACCAGCATCTTCTTTGTGTTGCCAAATCCTAAGGAACATTCAATTAAGCCCTCAAGGGGCATTCCTAGTTGTAACCAGTATGATTTGATAGAAATTCAGGGACAACATGGCACAGTTTGATCAGACAAGATTAAAAGAATGAGAATATGGCACACAGAGTATTGACTTTGCAAAGTCAAGCTGTAAAGCCTGAAATCACTTGCACTTAGCAGATGCAGTGTACCAAGACTTAAAATCCAGTACAAGAAAGTCTGGCTGCTGATCCATAGAGTTCACCATAAACTTAAAAGCATCAGCAAACAACTCCTGCCTCAGAACACATCTCCAGAACTCCATCAAGATGTCAGACGTCTGCTGTATTCTCAGCTCCCTCTACAGTGTAGAGAATAAATCAAAAAGATTGCTGGACTCCTTGGCACCTTTACAGAGTGCTTTAAGTACCTGGGTTTGAAAGAAAGATTTTGACTGTCAAAATCTCTTTATGTATAATCTCCATACATATTTGAAGGGCAGAAGTTTTGAAAATTTACAGCCATTCTTGTAGATTAAAATGACAACTGAACCCAGCCATTCCATTTAACAAGTGTCACAGCTCACGGCAGTGGCTGCATTTGAAACTGGTGAAGGAAGAGTTAAATCAGTTGTCACTTGGTGCAATTCTGACATTGACTTTTATGTAGATACTTGGCTACCAAGAGCAACGAAAAACTGTGGTGGCATTCATTGACCTTTCCTCCACACCTAATGCTGCCTGACAAAGACTTAACTTAGTCTGCCAATTATAAATTGCCACTCTGCTCTCACTCTGATCAACTAAATCATCTGAGATATTAAAAACAAAACCTCCCCTATACCTGCCTTGGCCATAAGTCTCATGAAAACATTCATTGTTGGGTAAGTTTTTGAGCTTGCACCAATCTTTTACAGCTGTGATAAATCACTGTTACTACAGTTTGTGTGACTGCAAATTTATCTTAAAGTAGATGAAATCTCATTTCCAGTTATGGCTTGTGCTACAAAATAAGACGGTTACCCTTGTAAACCTTTAAAAGGCTGTTTCTAGAGCTGATTTCAGAATTTTAAGGACCTACTGCTAGCCCTAGAGCCTGAAATTAGATACTTGCACAGCTATAGCGTCTGTTTAAGTTCAGCTATCAAGAAAGAGGTGAGGAGGAGAATAATATTAATAAAATAGCAAAGATAATGCATAAAAACTTCCTGAAATGACTTGGAGCTGAACTGAATAAGAGAGTCAACTACCAACCTCATTTGGAGAATGTCAACAGAATATAAAAACCACTGAGGATGCAGTTTACACCATCTGACCCAGCAACACGAGTGTCTTCAACGTTTTATAGATTTCACCACAGACACTGATTCTGTCTATAAAAAATTAGTGCTTTTCAGAATGCCAAACCTGGAGTTATTTTTTCTTCAATTTATCTCTATTTTATAGGTTTACAAAGCTTGTGACATTATTAAAGCAAGTCACGACATTCTCTTGTATGTGAGTACAGCGCAACAATCACAGGGCTCCTCTGTGCATTGTACTTTGCTCTTTTTTTTGACTCCTCTTTTGTCTTAGGTATTATTTATGCTTTTATACATTTATGGACTGAAAAGAGTATTTTTAAAAGAGGTTTAAAAACTACAACAAGAATGTCTTCATACCTGAGCCTGACACTTTCAATCATGTTAAATTATACTGATTTAATACTAGAGTCTCACAGAAATCTAGATCAGCTTGAAATCTCTTTACACATTTCTAGGCAATTGCTCACCACAATAAACTCTTTGCTCAGAGATAAAATATTCTCAGAGAGTACCCATTTTACCAATATCTACATATAAGCTTTGGAAACCATAATCAGTATAAGCTCAGCTCAGCACCTGAGGGAAGTCTCTCACCATCTACATGAAATGTGGAAGTGAGGTTCAGGACTACAGGCAACAGCCAGAAGAGGGCAAGGGAAGAAGATCCAGGACAGAGGCACTGAGGCAAATAACAGGATTCGACTGAAATTATAAAAGTGAATTCACTTTTTATCACTTTCTCACACTTTTTAGATTTCAGTATTCCCTGCAGAGATGCCCAGAGACAGATGTTTTAATGAATGCCCCAGCAAGTTTCACCATACTCACCACAGCCAAATAAAGAACAGATTTAGTAGCCAAACAAGAGGTACCACACTTTAACTACTTGATCACCCTTCTTCTAAAGCATCCATGGTTGCAATTTTATCCAAATGATACACCAGAACTATAAAAAGCTCCTTGGCCTGCAATCTGGATCATCTTGCTCCCATCTGAAAATCATCAGCTAACCACCGACTAGTCAGCAGTTACATGCTTTAGGTAGCAATTTATTACATAATTTAAAAAAAAACATATATACAAAATTATTGTGGGCTTTAAGACGCATGCAGGAATAAGATTAACAGATTTCTTATCTAGTTTGAATATAACTTAAATGACATTGTCTGTATCAGCAAGCTTATACAGTATACGTGACACTAGTTTATTTATATTTCTTTAAGCTTGCCATCAGATTTTATAAGCTGTATTAGTCCAAGGCAAGTAACATTCATAAGACAAGTAAAATTTCTGGCCACATAGTTTATATTCCATAATTTTGCAGCTGCATAGTTCAGAAAGAATGAGTAGCAAAAATAACTACAAACCACCACTAGCCTCATTCATTCCCAAATGCATTATCACTTATAGAAGTGAAAATTCCAATATTTTACCTTTGAACATGCAGAATAACTTTAAAAAAAAAAAACAGCAACAAAACACCCCACTAAGTTTGCATTCCAACTGGACTCAGTCCTTTTCAACATTCACTCTGTTCCCAGAGAAGGCTATCAAGCTCCTAATAGTTCCATAAGCTCAAAATAAAGGTGGAGCTCTTGGCCATTCTGCTTTGGAATGTTAAGTCTGTAAACTAGGCAAAGTATTTTATATACTTACAGGTGGTTTTGATTCTATAATAAAAGGAATTTAAATTCCTAAATCCTACAGTGTTATTATGAACCTTCAAGACAGTTTGCTGAACTTCAACAATGTGCCTTTATCTTTAAAGTCTTTCAGCTTTCCTACTATGTTTAAAGAGAAAGAACTTTCATAAGGCTGATTAAAATTTTCCTAAGCTATATAGTTTCATAAATCTGTTTTCATGAAGAAAGAAGAGCTCTTGAACTTGAGATGGGCAGCTTTTGAATCCAAAAATTCAATTTCCTTAGAGAATATCCAAAAGCCACATTACAGGAAGCTATGGTTCCTGAGTTAAGGGAAGTGGAGGGAAGGAAAAAGTAAAATAACAAAATGTGCAGCTGACCTGAACCTGCCAAAAAAATAAAAATAAATATCACCCTGCATATATTGTCCCGAGCACATGTTGCGTTATAAACAGCAGCTGGCACCCACCAGTAACTAAAAAGGGTATGAACTTTATTTAATATGTTTACATTTAGCAAATTAGCAAAACAAAACCAGCAGCATAAGCTAACTGCTTCCATCAGCATTCCTGAGGGTTCTCTTGCATTTTCCTTACATTTCAAACACATTTCTGACTGCTTTTGCTAGTAAACAATACGCAAATATAGGAATTATCTTAATGATAACATTGTACATTGACAAATCTGTTTCTACCATGTGAAGTACTGCAGATTTTAAAGACATCAAAAAAGCCCCACATTGCTTAAAGTCTGTCCTCAGTAAACTTGTTACTCCAAAGCATCAATTAATATATCTGCAGCCCTTTTAATCTACTCCAGTGTAAACACATTTTCTTTTTGTACATTTCTTTTTCCAAATTTCCTTTTAAAGCATTATATTATCTGCCCTGACAGTGTTGCTCCCTGCTTTCAGATACAGTTTATACAAGTAAACCAATTTGTCTTTCATATCAACTAAACTTACTGCTTCATCTAGGTATTTCTATTTCAATCAAAAAACTTCGTCTCAGCATATTTAACTTGGTTTTATTTATTATACTGCAGTGGTAAACATTTTTGAAAATAATATTTTTCATATGTTATACTTGTGCCATACTTAAATTTCACTTCCTTTACTTCAACTCTGTTCCAATTTCACTAAAAGCTCCCTCTTAAGTTTACTGCTCATTATATCCTGTCAATGCATTTGTTTGTTCTTTATGTCAATGCATCCACAGTATTCCCTCTCTACTTACTGGAGATTATGTCTATATTCAGTCACCAAAGTTCAGAGTATTGAGTTTTTCCAAGTTCATTTGTGTCAAATTAAGGTATGAAGGGCTGTTAGTAGTCATCATATGGTCCAAGTGCAAGAAATTAACAGATTAGGGGTTTTTCGCTGAAACTCAAATATTATTGCAGCACAGAAAAGGAAAAACAGAAGCTTGGTCTTTCCTAATTAACTGATTTAGTAAAATTATTTAAATGGTGACTTGTTGTTGTTTTTTAAAAAGAGATACATTGCTACATTACAAAATGCTTGTATTAAAAGAAATTAAACTAAGAATTGTGAGTTTTAATCCAGAAGTGTCTAACGGGCATATAGAGATTTTTCATCAGCATTCAGTAGATACAAGTGCAAAATGCAAACAGTTTGAAAATACCAAGTGTGGACTAAATCCTGACAATCTTAATGACTGCCAAGGATAACATTTGGCCCTATCTCTTCTCTCCTGGGAAATAAAATAAAAATTTTACTTTTTCTGGGTTCAATGCATAAGTATCTAAAAAAAGTATGAAAAATAATGATTTATGATAATGACTCGTGTGTAAAAAAACCTCCTTACCACTGAAGTATTTTAAAATACGTTCTTCATTTAATTCTCTTCTCTCCTAACATACACAGTTAAAATCCATGTTCTTACAAGTACATGAAAATAAAATTCAAGATAATTTTGATATATCAGCATAGAAGAGGTTTCTTATTTCTTTATATTTGGAATCTTTCTTTGAAGGTTAATTCATTGGAACCATTGGTTTCCTTCTGGGAATCATTTTTTCTGGTCTCCAGACTTTCAAAATATTATTACTGTAATTAACATGTATTTGAAGACTTGGTATTACTGCATTGCTTTCGAAATCTACTGAATACCTTGTGCCAATCAACTTATTCATGGAATAAAATGACAGAGACAAACTCAGAACTGTGTTGATCCAATACAGCAGTCCAGCAGCTATCACATATAAATCCACCTTTAAAAGTTATGATTTTAATTCTTCTGTAAGAACTGCAGAACTGAAGCAGTACTTAAAAATCCTTGATAATTTTAGCATCTTTGGCCTCCCCATCTACTTCTCAGATCATTCACGAAACCCAGCACATCTTCATGGTACTTTATAAATAAACAATAATGACAACTTTTCATGCAGAAACAGTTGAATCACCAGTGCATATTTGTTCACATCCATCACATTCTTATCCTTAACTGAACTGAGGACTGCACCTGTAATTTTTAATTCATAACTCACCATCTGAAGACATCACTGTCACTCCCCTTACGCTTATTTTCCTCATCAGAACCTCTGTCACAGATCAACATTTCCATGCAGAGAATGAAGCTGCTTTTTCCAGCTTGGATTCAGACAGGCAGGAATGGACATCAAAGCTGACCAAGAAGGTCCCAAAACCTTACAAAATGGGATATGAGCCCAGCTTCTTCAGAAGATGAGAAGGACTAGCTAGCAAGCACATGAACTGGGTAAGAACTTCACAGAAGCAAAGCAGTGCACAAGCATTTTTCTTAAGTGTGTTACACATATTCTAATGTACAATTACTAAGCACTCCTGTGGCTGCCTGGCTTACTTTTAGGCTTACCTTGTTGAAGGTAGTAGGCCAGACTTACTGTGGCTGGTGCCAGCTACAGCTAGAAATCCTTCCAGAAGTCTTAGTAGGTTACAACTAAAACCACTCCAACAGAAAAGGAAAAAAACATGGGGAAAAATTCCTTTCCTACCATATTCTATGAAATATAATTCTTCTAGAAACAAATACATCAGCTCTTCTTCCGAGCTAAGAAAATTTTGCACGGAAAGCAGCTTTGACAATGTAAAAACTAACATATTTATTTAAAGTTTATCCATTCAGAACATTTAACCCTAAAGGTAAAGGTCCTACTTCAACGGGGCCCCATAGGGCTGCTTGAAAGGCAGTAGTTCACTTTTGAAACTCAAGTCTGAGACCCATGCCCCCATGGCTTAAGCAAACAAGGACAAACCTAATCCCCTGAATTCTGACCTGGAGCAGTATAAGACTTGGATTATCTGATGACATAATGTTGCTTACAATAATTTCTTTTTTTCAACAGAAGAATTTTTAACCCGTATTTTTCAGTTCAAATGCTCCATGTATCTTGTATCTAACATAACATGATGTTAAAAGTCACTGCAGTAAATCAGGTCAATCTCAATGAATCAGGCCTAAGAATCAAAGTCAGAAGTTTTCAAAGGTCTTAAATAACAGCTGTGATGAAGCTCTTTCTTGTTTTGCTGTTCCTTTTTACCTGCACAGCTTTTTAATTTATGTCCTGGTCATCAGCTGAAGTAATAGAAAATAATAATATTGCAAGATACAAAGTAAAGCAATTTGAAAATAGAACACATTCCTCCCTTTTCAAATACCTTAATGACTTCAAAATGCACTATCCATAATACTGGCAAACAAAAATAACTCAGCTGATTTTTTTTAACACTTCTGAATGCCTCTCACTGCCACTACTTCATATTATATTCAATAAAACTTCCAGTGAATATTTCACTGGTGATCCCAGTAATTACACAAAATCATTCCACCCTGGCACTACAAGATGTATAATTAGTTCACCCTCATGAGCTCAGTCATGCCACAGATGGACAAAAATACTACACACAGAGGCACAGGGCTACCAAGATATGGTGGGTTGAACTTATCTAGACACCAGGTGCTCACCAAGCTGCTCGATCCCTCCCTTTCCAGGTGGACAGGGGAGAGAAAATAAGACGGAAAATGACTTGGAGGTTGAGGTAAGGCATTTCACTAAAGCAGAAGTGAAAGTTTGTGCATGCAGAAGCAAAGAGCGGAAAAAAAGTTTTATTCCCTACTTCCCATCAGCAAGTAATGTGCAGACACTTCCTGGGAAGCAGGGCTACAGAACAGGTAGTGGTTGCTCCAGAAGGCAAATCAAGAATGCCCCTCCTTCTCCTCCTTTCCCTAGATTTTATATCTGAGCTGATGTCATAAGGAGTGGAATATCCCTGTGGTTAATTTGGGTCAGCTGTCCCAGTTGTGTCCCCCACCCCAGGATCTTGCCCACCCGCAGCCTCCTGATGGGGGGCATGTTGGAGATACAGCGCCGATGCTGTGCCAGCCCTGCTCAGCAGCAGCCAAAACACTGGGGTGCTCTCAACACCTTTCTAGATACCAATGCAAAGCACAGCACTGGGAGGGCTGCCGTGGGAAAACGAACTCCATCTCAGCCAGACCCAATACACAAGAACACTGAGGAATGTTGTGCACAGAGATAACACAGAATCCCTCTGAATTTCTGAGCTAATATACAAAACTGTGTCAAGTAATTTTCAAGTACGCGTAACAGGGCTGTGAGTTGGCTAGAGCTCTGAAGATCTGCCTAGTCCCTTTGCTCCCAGTCAGAACTCAAAGGTCTTTCTACTATGGAAGACAAACCAGGAATAAGAAGGGGTTAATCCAGACCTCCCCATGTCATTGCTTCCATACAGTTCAAGGGAGAATGTGGTGGAGGTATTTTCTGCTGTTTGTTTGAGAATTGGTTTTTGAAAATTCATTGAGTTTGATTTGTATCAAAATTTCCACCACCACTTCTGGTCTTTTGGCAACCACCACGGTGTCCCCACGCTGTTGTCTCGTTGAGTTCAGGACATGAGCATGCTTTGAATGGAAACCTGTTCATTCCCCTTTTTGTGCCTTGGTTTGTGGCACAACGCTGCCTCCAAGCATGCTGATGGGATTTCTTGTGGGTGAAATCAAGTTCAAGCTCTGCTCCAGGAATGCATCTAACACCTTTCCGAAGGAGAGGAGCACTCAGTCTGCAAGACCAGACTAGAGCTAGTCTGAAATTAAATACAAACACATTCCCCCTCATCCCCGAAGTACGTAAAAAGGAGTTCTACAGCAGCATTTAATACTCCAGAGTTACAACTGAAACCTCTCTGGGCTGGACACCCACTCATCACCAGCTCCTTCACCCCACAGACCCACAGCGCTGGCCGCGTTAGAGCCCTGAACAAATGCCCTAGTTAGCCAGGCCCCTGCTCACCACCTGCCCTCCTGCTGGCTGACAGGTACCCGGAAACCCCAGGTGAACAGCCAGCTTTACCCCAGGCAAAATCTCCAGGCAGATTAAGGCACCGTACTTTCTTGCCCTCGAGCGTCATCACAGCAGCTTCTAGATTTTACACTGTGATGAGGAAAAGGAAATACTTCCTTCTGATCACCATCACCCCCATCCCAGGAGGTGTCAGATGAAAATACAGGCAATAAGCACAGGAGATGCTCAATTAATTTACTCACGGATTACTGAGCTTCCATGCTTGGCTGGAATGTCTTGGAAACACTGAAAACCCATGACAAGCGACCTGCCCCAAACCCCTCCCTCTCACACCTCTGCCACACGCTTCACAGACCCATCATTCAGTCAGGCCTGGAAAAGCAATGCAGGGATGCTTTTGTTTATCATCAGGAGCTATTGCCACTTCATCTCATTATCTGTGACCTCTTACGCATAAAAAGAATAAATTCTTTGGTATTTCCCTTACAGCATGTGCAAGAAACCCAGAACAATCACTCTTCTTTGTACTACTGCAACGGGAGAGAATGGCAATGACATGATAGGTAGATGTGAAAATGCAGTAAGACTGAAATGAAGTACAGATTAATCATTAAGCCCTACCTCTGACAACTCAAGAGGTATCCAGTATTTACCTGAAGGATGGTGTTCCACTATATTGACAATGGTCATCTGAATCTGTACGGTATTTAGCAGTTTACTGCTTTCCTACAAGCTATGAGTCACCACTGCTCCCTCTAATTTTTCTTTTTTTTTCCTATAATCTCAAAAATAATAAACCTGCAACCTAAATTCACACTTTTCAAATGACAGAATTCAGACACATATTTGTCTAGAGGACCAAAAGTCTAACTCCCTAAAGTGCTTTGTTTTGTGAGGATTTTTAACTGTTCCTAAATATTTAATGCCATTTATGCATACTACCAATATGTTTCTTACCAGAACCAAAAATGACAGTTAGCTATCAAAGTACAACATGAACTTTGATTCTACAAATCATTTGTATCATAAATAAAACAAAATCTTCACTTGCTTTCAACTACACTTTCTGAACAACAAATAGTACAGATAAAAGTACAAATTTAGCTTTAGACAAGACTACAGGTTTTGGTAAATGCTAAAATTAAATCAACGTGCACATTGTCTGAGGTACTCAAACCAGAAAGCAAATACTGTAATATTGCATTTCTGTCACAGACCACACATTTCTTATGGTTAACTTAAAAATTGTATTTTGAGTATCTTTAAAAATAGAAAGCAAGGAACATTCTTCTATAAAGTGGATCTTGACTTCGAATGCTGGACCAATTACAAAGAGCTGATTTCTCACTATAGAAAATGGGAATTTATCTCTCTCACAAATATGATTAAAATGAATCAAATACCTTGCTATCATCTTGCACAAAAGGACCTATTGATGTATTTCTGTCAGACTGGTATGAGCAAGTTTCCCCATTCTATATTCATTAAAGTAAAGTAAGATCTTAGTCACCTTGAATGAACACAGAATTTGTTCTCCGCTCTCTGTTCTTGACAAAAATCCCAAAAACTGCAACTATCACTCTCACCAGGTTCATAATGTAAGTGCTTAAATATACAACTGATGCATCCTGGGAAGAATTAAATTCAGAAAAAGCTTGTTTTAAGTCATTCAATATCCTTGTATTTTATTAGAAATCCCCAAAGTATAACTTTTGCTACTCACATGCCAGCTCCTATTGTCAGTTTGTATTTTCTCAGCTTGGTTATTGTCAGGATTTACTGACAATAACATTTGGACACATACTCCATCAAAATGCTATATAAATACATACTGTATTAAGTAAGTCTTGCAATCTTTGATCATGCATGCTGTAACATAAGCCTTTCCCATACAGACCTCATTAATGGTGCCATTAAACTGATGTGAATTTAAAAAGTTTTTCCTGTGAAAATGGTACCTGTTTGCTGAAATGGGTGGCAGCAATAATTTTTACCAACACCAGAGAATCAGGATAGCATCTGGAGAGACTACACATGAAGTGAAGAGCTCTGAACAGTGGAAGGGAACAGCAGCTTCCTCTAAAGCCTGCAGCACGGATGCCATAAAAACATTTCAAGATCCTGCTACCAAATTCTGGCAAAGGACTTTGCTCTTGAATACTTTCATAATGGTTTGCACATTGGCTTAGAAAGCAAGTTTTAAGTTACAGAGGAGAAAAAAGCTTGCTGGCTTCAAGTGTTTTAAATGTTTTGTGGGGATTTTATTTTTTCATTTTTAAACATAACCTTTCCCCCAGCATATGCATCATATCTCAATTTAATTCCAAATTATTAGTGACTGTTTTACACAGCAGAGCAGAAAGCTGAAATCCAGCTGCATCGTGGAACCCCCTCCCTACATTTTTACTTTACAAATTGAAGCAGCAGTAATTTAATTGTCTAAAAAGCATTTGTGATTAAAGAACTGTCAGCATTAAAATTTCACCTTTCCTCTAATACCTTGGATTACTCCTTGGATTATATTTGGTATAATATAATGTATATACTCATACCTGTTACACAAGAGATCATCCATCAATAATACAAAAATAATCCTAAATTACATAAGAATTTACCAGAATTTACCAGTGAATCCTCGGGGTGACTTACACGTTCTTTTAAACAGTTTTCATTTCAGTAAGTAAAACACACTAATTTTGCACACACAAGATGTAACTGTAGGTTCCCCAACTAGCTGTAAGCTTGATTGAAAGTGATATGAAAAAAACAGACATTAACTTGTTCAGCCTGTGTTTATAAATTATAACATACTACTTTCGTTGTTGCATAAATTATTTTTAAAAGTACTAAGAAAGTCTAAGAGGAATTTTTTTAATACGGCTAAAAGTTCGCATTTCCTAGTACAGGAAAGAAACAGTGCCAAATTACAGAAATAACTTTTTTTTTTAATTTCAAATGCAAGGTACAGAAGAAGACCTTCGAAATAGTAGCTACTGAAACATTAAACTTAACGAGTAACTTAAAGATCAAAGGATGGTAACATTCAAATCACAAAGCTCTTCATGACTTTCATCTCTGCAATAAAGCTGCTATACACTGACTTAGAGCTATACTGGGTTTTAGTAGAATCCCCTTTACCAACACCCACCACCCAATACAATACTACTGGTAGCAACAGACAGGGAAAGCAGAAATACAGTTCATTACAGAAGAACATAGACATAATAGAGTGATTATTTTTAAACTGCAACTTCTAATGCTAATATCTTTTTTGTGGTCAATATTTTTTAGGTAAAGTGGCAAGTATTAAATTTGATGAAGAAACTGAATTAGTTGTGTACCATCAAATAATAAACAAACACCATTAAAATCACTGAGTTTGACATCTCAAGAGTTAAATTAGAGCCAGAGTATTTGGCAGAATTCAAAGCAGAACTATTCACAGATGAAGTACACCTGGTGAACACGTTTGCCAGTGTCAAGCCAAAAGACACTTGGAAACTATCCAGTGCTGAGTACTTCCAAATACACAGTGTACTACTGCACAGTCAACAACACTATTTTGATACAAGCAGGATTCTACTTCTGCTTTAAAAACAATGAGTCACATGTTTACGAGCACTATACTGGATTGGCAGCCTCTACCATACAGAAAGAAACATTGCATAGATTATCTTGGTATTTCTGTGTCCGTACCCAAAAACCGTTGAAATCATGGGTTTGGTAGTATTTTGTGGATGTACATGTGAATACATACTAGAAGTAGATTTTCACCAGTTCATTTATTTTAATGCCCAGAAGAGACCAATGTGATCATAAAGCTAAGAACCCCTCCCAGTAATAAGCACGTCAGGCTATTAACTTTTTACAATACTCAGACTTAATTTACGAAGGTAAAAACTTTCCATTACCGTTCCTATATCTTCCAAAGGTTAATTACTCTCACTTAGATTTTCACTGGCACTCTTAATCTGAATGCATTTGTTTTGAGTTCTCAATGACTGTATCTCATTATTTCCCAAATTAAAATATCTTTGACATCAGACATCTTTTTTTTCTGGGACATGACCAAATAACCTCCTAACCTCAAACAAGTAAAACAGATTTATGAGAACACATTCAAGGATACAGCACAGATTTTGTAGTTCTTAAATCATGCTTGAAACTAAAATACAACACCTTTTTCTGGTCATCTTTTTATCAGTAGCAGCAAACAAAAGTAACACTCCTTAATTCTGCTTTTTATTCCTCACTTTTGGATCCAAGATGATATTTTCACTGCACTTTTAGTAACATCACACCAGGAACAGATGTTCAACTGATTATGCACCATTATAATTAACTGCTTTTCAGTGACACAATTTTGGAACTGTTTTCTGGAACATGCAAGTGCAAACTATTTTCTTTATTCTGGATGTATGACAACATTCTTGGCCACGTTAAAATGAATGCTGATCTATCAAGTCCAGTGCACCAAGTGATCCGTGTTACTCTACCCAGTCTGTAATCATTTCACCTGATTCTGTCTTCTGAGAACTTTGAGTGTTCCACCTGGATCGTGCAGAAATACAGCAACAAGCCATCAGGAGCAGGTCAGGCAGGAATCCTTGTAACTCACTGTCCTGTCTCTAACAGTGGTCAAGAGAAGATACGTGAATACAAAAACCACAGTAAGAAGCTCTACAGCTGACCTGCTTCTAATTTCTTACGAAACTCCAATAATTTGTTGCCTCCTCAGTCCTATAATATGGAAAACAGTACCTATTTACTTTTAACACCCTTTAGAGGTTTTCAGGACAAAAGCCCCTCAGCTATTCATCATTCCTCACACACAAGCTTTCCCACAACTCTGTTTATTTCTATACCTTTCCTTGTCCTGTTATGCCCTTTTTGACACGGAAGAATCAGAGCTGTGTCAGAATCAGTGTCCAAGATACAGGTGCACCACTGTGGGCTTACACAGCGGGAAGAAGATGTTTTATTCTGTCATCAGTGTTGACTACTGCTGAGTTTTCCTTTTCACAGAGAGTATTCTGCCTCCAGAGCATCACTCCTGCAGATAACAAGTGCCTCGTTCACAGTCAATCAATGTGTAAGCAAAGTTAAAACGTTCCACATACCCCTTTTCACTTAGCACTTATCAATGCTGAATTTAATCTAGATTTTATAGGAATCTTCCCACTGATCACTTAAACTTACAGAAAATCACAGAAAAGTAGAGGAGGAAAAGACTTTGACAGTTAATGGAATATTCATAAGTTCAAGACATCAACTAATATTCTCACCCCCATTCTTTAAAATACTGGCAAACTAACCGTAATAAAATATCACTTGTTCAGTGATCTATATGTCTTTTTCTGCAGAGTAACTACTATTAAATACAACACAAAACCAGACAAAAAAATTACTATTTTAACACAACACTTGCAAGCTCAAAGTGAGCACACAATCCCCTCTAACTACTCAGGGCTGGGGAACCCATCAGGACCCCACAGCATCCTCCACTGCTGCAGGACAGCCTTCAGCTCTGACTCACTGTCAGCAACAGGCATTTTTCTCCAGACCTGTAGAAAGACCTTGGCAGAAGAGATCTGTCTCTGATGACTGGGCAGGATGTCCTCTGTGCAGTCTGTAAATCTCCAAACCATGCAGGCAGACCGATACAGAGAGGAAATCTAAATTTTAAGCATTTTGCCCTGCTGTAAAAAGCATCCAGTTGATGGAGTGTAAGCATGTGATAAGTCTGTCTCTAAACAGCTCCTCTTTCAGGGTTAATCTGGCAGACAGCAGGCACCCCGAATGGTCAAAACTGGCAAATGCTTTCCTGCTGAAGGCTCAAGGAGAGGACTCTCCTACTCCTCAGTTACTGGAAGGTGGCTCCCATAATTTACAAGTTAAAAAGCAAAATCGAAACACCCTCTCCCCAAAAAAGCACACCCAAGACAGTCAGCAGTATGGCACAGAATCAGTAAAATGGTGCAGAACAAAGTGAAAAATAAAAGGTAAAATCCCGGCAGCCTGTCCCTAGCCCAGAGACAGGGATGAATCAAAGGTTTTGTGGCCAGATGTTCAGAGAGGATCAGCCTCATGCACATCCCACAGAAATAATGGGGAGAGACTATACCAAGGAGAGAGCATTACAGAGAGACTTTTAGACTGGCTAAGAAGTACAACCTGTATAAAATAAAATTGTCAATGTTTTTGCCTTTGTTTTCCCTCCATCAAAAAATTCAGGCTCAAAATATCCAGTAAGTAACAAAATCTACTCAACTTCTTTCAGCATACTATAACTATAGAATACAGTGAGAGACAGAAGTGAAGTGTAACTCAAAGTGTTATCAATCAGCAGAGCCATGATGCAGTCTTTCTGAACAAATACACTGCCAGACTCAATAAGCAATGAAAATTATTTTTAACAGCTGAAATATGAAATTAAAAACAACCAATGACCAGCACTCTATACCTTCTGAAGCCATTCACCTCCTCCAAAACCTTTTTTCACTGGCATGCTGTTATTGCAATAGAGCAGGTTTTTTCTTGGTCAGACCATCTCCCTCTCCGCTTTCTGCAGTGCCAAGAACTAAACAAAGCACAAAATACTGGCCTCAACACACAAGGAAAATTGAAGATGCTCTTATTGTTCAGGAATACAGAGGGAAGCAGGAAAATCTATCACTCTGACACAAGAAAACTAGGCCAACCAATGAGAAAGCTGACTTTGAACTTTTATTCATTTTTCATTAATCCAAAATGTTAAAAGCAGGAATAGAGCTTCTTTTATTTATCCTAGAAGACCAAAGCATTTTCCCATGGATTGAGCTAACTAAAATGATTTTTGTTATAAAAAGAAGTTTTATCACTGTTGTCTCTTCACAGTGTTGAAAACAGAAGAAAGCATACTATTAGTAGAATAAATTAACTTTAATTCCTGACATTTCATCACCCCCTTACCTTTCAGCTTACTGGCAGTGATTAACAGACAATAAGAGAAAAGCAGAGAGATACAGATTCCCCTACTGAAGACCAAACCTGGTCCATTCTCCCAGGTTTGAGAACCACATCAGCTCTGACCAAAACAAACTGGAACTCAGAAATAAACAAAAGCAGGATGGTTCCTCGCCAGCAGGCAGTTGAGCTGTGGTACTTCTTGCCATGGGATGCTCCAAATGCAGGGAACTGGCATGGGATGTGCAGGGGGGGTGGATCAGGCTGTGGAAAACCAATCCATTTCGGTAAAATAAATGCACAGGGACTACAACTCTGAACTGCAATGGAGGCTAGAAGATTCTTGTGGGAAATATCACAATGTCACTCTGCTGTAGGCACCTGCTTTAAAAATTTTTATTCTGGAGACAAAATACTGGGATATTCCATGGCTCTTCAGCCCAGTCCAGGACAGCCACATGTATTTTTATTAATGGTACAGACTGCAGAAAATGAAAAGCTGTGTAACCATAAACATTCTAAAAGTCCATTTATCATATCTTCACTTATTCTGGAACAGTATTATTAACTGACAATTCACACAAAACAGCAAAGCATCAAGTAAAAACAGCCAGGAAACCCAGCTGCCACAGTTCTTCAGACTAAAGCTTCTTCCAAAGCTTTATTACCTATTCCCATTTCAAAAAGGAAATACCAGCCAACCAAAAAGGCTAACAGACCTACTAATCACATGGAACAATTGGTTCAACATGTAATTCAGTACCACCATTTTGACAGAAACTTTCAGAGAAAAAGAAAAACCAACTTGACTTAAGTGCTATTCAATAAATGATTACTTGAGGGATTTTTTTTGTTTAAAACAATCACTCTGCTTCAGCTAAAGAAGTACTTTGGAAAGCTGGCATTAAAAAATTATTTGCTCTAATCTTTTCCAAACTGAGGCTTGGCATCTAATCCCTCTTCATTACCAAACAGCTTAGTAACCAAGTATTCCATCTGTAAAGTAGTCACAATAACAACACCAAAATAGTTGACCTGAGTTCTTCAAAGGTAGCTACAGAAAACAAAATCTCAAAGAGCATTTAAATACACAGAGTCAGGCAACAAACTCCCTTAGTCTTATTAAAAATATATGAAAATATAGGGAGGGTACTTTCATTTGAAGTAATTTTGTCCAATTAGCAATACTGCTGTATTACTTATTTAAAAAAGAGATGCTGTCCTAGTCAGCAAGTTACTGTTCAACTGTGTAAAATTGTTATGAAGGTCATCTCATAAATCAATTCACTAATGGACTTGTTATTAAATATAGGCACAAATGAATTAATTAGAATTGTTTTAAAAATAACAGTTTATTAGAAACAATTTTATGATGATAATCAATAATCATGAAGTACTTTACAGCAGTAACTTCATTTGCTCTAAATGCAGAAGATTATAATTTATTACATTTATTTAGCTCAGGGTTATTTTTTTGCTTCATCAATCTATATTGCTGACTCTTTATATTGTTATTTATAACTTGTAATTGTGCAGAAAGGGGAGAGAATTATGAATAGTACAACAATAAAAGACCGTTAATATGCTTTTTTCCTCACATTTTAAGTCTTAAGAATTTCCTTTTTCATCCTTTTATTACAGAAGGGAAAGACAAAGAAAAGTGTTAGAAAATTTACTTTTTCTTCTGCCGATCTCATTAGTATAAACAGGAAAAAGGAACAAAGACATCAGAACTAGAATACCTGCTAAAGCTCCATGAGGACTAGCAAGTATATAAATACACCAAGTAACTCCAAAATTAACAACAGTTGGCATTCATTTTGCACACACTGTCATAAAAACAAATACTGAACATCTATGATTGACATGAAGTCACTTTCTGATGTTCCTATGTCAAACGTTGTCCTCTTCTGCTCTTCCTCAGGTATACCTGGAGTCCGCAAAAAAAAGGTCCTCAAACCATAAAACCTCAATGCGACCCTACCAGCACTGGTGCTAAAGAAAGGAAGGGAAAGCAAAGGAAAGCAGGATTCACAGAAAAAGAACCCATAAAACCACAAGTGATGTCTTACTGCTCCCACTACACAGATTTAATATTCTTACCAGTCTCTCAACATTAGAGGAAAAAGTATTGAACTTCCCTCCACAAGACTCTTACATGATATAGCCCAGGAAAGAGCAGATTAACTCCCCAAGAGCCAACTGTTTACCAAACATGGAGGGATAAAGAAACAAACCACAGATATCATTCTCACATGCACCAGCAGTTCAACACCTACCTGAGTATCTGGTAACTCCCACAGCTTGACTCTGTTTTCTAAGCACCATGTAATCCAAATTCCTTTGGAAGTTGTAATATCGTACTTTGAAGAGTTACTTGAAGCATAATGTGACCAAATTTTTCTATTCTCCCTCTATCACCCTGCTATAGGTGAGATGCTGTGTGACTGCATCAGGCACTCCATCCAGTAAGACAAAACTCTAATGATGAAAATGTTGGTACAACAGAATTGCCTTCCCAATACAAAAGCCTTTTAATGATGACATTAGTTACTGAGAGATTAACACGTTGTTTTCTTCCAGTGGAAAGCAGGTTTCCATTTATGCATTTTGACTGCTTCCTTCCCTGCATCCCCTGTGTAGCATGGATAGAAAAACGCGTCTTTTACAAAATTAGCACAGATTTGTCAACTCCTACCTTGGTTGACAAATAGCCATATTTCTCAGCCATTGCTGAGAACAAATTCATTAACCTGATCTAATTTAAGATAAGATAATGATAATTATGTGAATAATACTACATGTGTCACAGAAGAAATGGATACAGCACCTTAACCTTAGATTTGCTAATGTAAACTTTCGTTTTATGGCTCAAGAACTGCATGGAGAGTAGCAGCACACATTAAGATTTCATCTTTATCACTGTAATTACTTGCATTACACACATTGCAAAGTTTTTTCAAGGACAGCTACAATACTATTTGAATGTTGCCACAAAGGTGTAGAGAAAACTGGAAATTAAACTTTTCCATTCTAAACGATACGCAATGCTAAGGATGGAAAACAACTCTGATCATTGTGGCTGTTCCCTCTGATCATCAGTGGCATGTCTGGTGGGTCAATATAAAATCACTGCTTGACACAACCACAGTCAGACCTCTCTACTCCACTAGCTGCAGTTTTAATGATAAGCTCCAAGGAGGGAGAGCTAGAGATTCAAAAGATTTTTCTTGTTTCTAAGTTGTGTAATAGGATCAACTCCATCTGCCTGGCCCCAATTCCAGGCACGGCTGAACTCCAGGACTTAATTCAGATCTCTCTAAGGACCCATGTCCTCACTTATTTCAGTTCCACTCAGCGAGTTCAGAAGAGAAGGATAAAATGAGTCAAGGATCAAAGGTGATGAGAGAAGATGTAATAGAGGGTTTTAAAAAAGCAAAAGAAACTGGGAAGTCATGCAAGACTAAAGCAGTGGTGGAGACCGTGAGCTGAAAGCAAAGCCTGCAGCACAGGGCAGTGAAAGCGCAGAGGCTGGCACAGAAGTGGAGCACAGCAGAGGACCAAAAGTAGAGCTGATGAGGAGGGAGACGGGTTTTTTACTTTTTTAGAAATGTACTGGCAGTTTGCAATTCATACAGTCAGAACAAAAACAAGATGCAGATGAGAAGAAAAAACAGGCGGGAAGGGAAGTGTAGAATTGAAAGATTCTGGGAATGCGACAGATGGGACAAAGCAAAGAGGATGGTCCATGGAAGACAAAGAACTAAGCGTTTTTCTTAGTAGTGCAAAGTTCCCCAGATAGGGCACATGTTAATGTAACAAAATTCACGAGTTAGGAGTTCACAGGAGTTAGGAGTGCTGGCAAATTTTATTCCTCAAAATTGATAATAGCTTTTGTTTTTCTTCTCCCTCTCTCTTAAATGCTTGTAGGTTTCCTGTTGTGCCAGATTGTTAGCACGTACCATTAGAGAAACCTTTCCTAACATTTCAGTATACTTCCTGTAAAAATTCTATAAAACTTAATCTGCTAATAAAGTTGCTCACAAACAGGTTATGATCTTCTTCCACCCCTCCTCTCTCAAAAAAACTGGCACCATGCACGTTAATTTCTAATGCAAATATCAAAATAAATGTTGCCAGGGAACTACTAAAATACAATAATGTTATGTTCAATTCTTCCATTATGTTTTTCTTCACATTTTCCAGGCTTGATTTGATTACTACTAGTTTTAACCTTATTTTCCATTCTATGATTCAGTTTGTTCTTTTCTCAAGTCACAGTACACATAAAACCTTTACCCTCCCAATTAATACCTTTGTTTATAAAACGTGAGTCTTCTGGGACAGACAACCTCACAACATAAAGAGAAAAGTTTTATTAAGAGACATCATCTTGATTGCTATTAATTCTTCAATAAACAAGGAGAATCATTGATGTTCATAATTTAGAGACCTTGACTTACCAGGTTACTTGAAAGCCATAATGATACCTTAATAACACAGAAAATCCATTAAACCTCATCGTGTGTTGTACCAAGCCTACAGTACAAAGGCTGAAACCACGGGCCAGCATCCTTCCATCCTCATCAGTTTTGATGAACAGCCACTCAGCCAAGAGCTTAAAAATACAAGTTTAAAAGAAATTGCTTACTTATGCACAGCTATCAGCAAATCCAGATTCTATATGATCTAGGAATAAATCTCAGGTTTTTGCAAAGACTTACAGGTCTGTGAGCATAACACCCATCAACCACTGTGTGCTTGTGTTATTGGCAGAACTGTTTATGCATTTGACAAACTGCTCTTCAGATAAGGTGAAATCCAACTACAGAAACTGTCAACAACTCTGCAAGACTGTAACAGCAATTGCAAAAGCAGAGCTTTCACGACTAACCATACCTTCAGAATACTCTCAAATCAGTCCCAGGCACAAAAACACTGTTGGAACTGATTTTAAGGGAACGGTGAAGAACGGCATGCTGCTACAAGAACAAAGGCTAAACTGTTCTCCCTGTATTACACAATTGCTAAAGCAAATTAAAAAATGTTAATATTCTAGATAATACAGAGGTTTTAGCCAAATTATATTTGAGAAGTCTAGAACTAGACAGCAAACTTGTGACTGATGGAAAATAATCACAGTTGACCGGATAAGTACATACCACCTTTTCATGGTTTGTATGCTTTTATTGCTGTGAGGGTCTGGATATTCCATTAGCAACATGGAAAGGGAGGAAGTTCAGAATCAATAGGCTATTTTTCTTCAAAAATCTAAGTCAAATGGCATAAATAGCAATTCTTGAAAACTTGCATCGATATTATTGAGTAGTGAAAACCAAGCTGGCAAAAGCTCTGGCTCTCAGATGTGCATGAACAAAGGGTGCAAGGTGCAGATTTACAAATGTATGTTTTCTATGGGCTGCTAGAGCAGAAGTTCTGCCTTGGTAAAGGTACTCTGCCCTGTAACTTTCAGATTTATGCCAGCTCTGTATTACAAAACCAAGGCAAAAGACATCGGTGAGGAAAGTAGAGATGGATAAGCTGGAACATGGTTGAATCCAACAGCTGCAAAACTTGTGATGACAGAGGGTCTCAAATAGGGAGAAACTTTGCACAGAAACATAGTTTTGCTTTGGCTATTTCTGCCCAGAAGGTTTCTGGGTCTGTGTTAACAGCAAAGTAATAAACGGGCTTCTAGCATCACAGGGGTTAATATGATTCTGTTGTTGTAAAGCATCTAAATTTTAAATATTTGTGATTTTAAAACTCTGAGGATGCAGGAAAAGGACAACATATATGAAATTTTAAACCTTTGGAGTTTCTTTTTAATAACACTGTTTGGACCCCTTCTTTCCAGACCTTCCCCCTTCACCTCTCTCCTAACCACTACACCACTCCCTACTCTTCACCTCACCTGGTATTTTATTGTACTGTCAGGATATTAAGAAGGGGGCAAGGAAAGAAAAATATACTTTGAGCAATGTTCCAGAATGCCTTAAAAAAAAAAATTAAAAAAACAAAAGTGTCATATTTTCAAATCTTGTAAGAACAATCCATTTTAAGGGATGACAATACTTTGGTCCCAAGGGCCAGCAACTCATGCAACTTCATATAAAGGCAGATTCCATACACATAAATCTCCTTCCCCTGGCACCAACTCATTGCAAGAGATGAAATACATACACTTCAGAAACTAATTTCTGTTGCACATATCTTTAGACAGACAAAATTAAGTAGATTTTATGAGTATTACACCAACATACCAAAAACAAAAAGAGAGCCAACAAGATATATTAAATCTCTTCCTGTTTAAGGTAAACAAGGTCAGTAGCCAGACAACTCAAAAATTATATCGTATTATAATACCCCAGCTTCATTTAGACTTCTCAGTAGGTATCAGATTATATAGACTTACATGATGAAACTCCCTTCCCACATGTATTACTCTCCCCCTGGCTATCCTCTCCAGTTTATTTTTACCTCTGGAATGAAACTAAGTGAAAGATCACAATACTGCAAATTTCCTAGTATGCGACAAAAATAGGACTTGATTTCTACATTAAATTACCAAATTAATGAACTGTTCGATACCGTGAAATAATTTTATCTGTTTCCAGATATTCTTCTCCCATTGTCTTACACAAACTGCTTTCCTCAAAAAAAGTTACACTGAGGACGAAAAAGCACCAGGAGGATATTATGGCACTGTTTTAACTCCTGACCTTTACAGTTTAACAATAATAGAGAAAGAAACTTCAGGATGACTCGTACAACATTAAGAAGTTATGGTATATGGTAACTATTAAAGTAGCATTTACTATATTTTGAGAGTTTACTATATTTTATGAGAGTTCTATTTTCGTTAACAGAATTTTTTTCATACTCTAACTAAATTAGAATTTACCTACAATTTCCAATGATGCCAATGCATCAGTTTCATCCGAAAAAGTCATCATTTGGAAGTGGTCATACTACTATTACTTTCTGCTATTCCCAAGCAGAGAAGAGAGTTCAGGTACAGGTATTTCCTTGTCAGAAATAATAACAATAAAATATGTTATGGCCACTCTAGATGAATATATAACATGTAGTATCAAGGAAGATTAGACTAATATTTGAGCAACATTTGAAGACTTTTCATCTCTAGAACCTCTCTCTTCTCTATACTTTGCTCTCCCCAACCATCTGTCCCAAACCTTCCACGTGTTTGGTGTATTTTATGTAGGGTTTCCTATTAGGAGCGTCTTTCACAAACTGCTTTTTCTTTTTCTTTATTTAAGAGTTTCAGAGAAAGCATGTATAAATATGTATATACACATAAATAATGGAGCAGGAAACCTGTTTCTTATTCTTTTTTTCCTGTCACTTTGAGTGAACACAGTAAGCTAACCAAGGTGAATATGTCTGCAAAAACCTTTATAACGAGAATCACCCTACCTTCTTTAATAATACTGTTATTTACAAATTAGCAATGCTATGTTACGTCTCAAACCAATAAAGAAGAATATGTGAGTTTTAAGATGTGGAAATAAAACTACTGAATAGTATTTTTTGTTCAGTCTTTCTTCAACTCTTTGTTTGCTTTGGCTAGCTTAAACGCTGAACTCTTTGGGACATAAAGAACATTTTTGTGATCTATTTTTAAAACAAGACGCTTCTATCAAATAAACCATATTGATACACCCTAAACTGAATACAGGAGTGTAAAAGACCAGACTAGACATGCAAAAAATACAGTAATATAACTCTGAAGAAATTCCAGTAGACATTATATAAATGAATGTGACATAAAAGTAATTTTGGGATACAGAAAAGTAGGGCAATGCTGCTTTCAGAAGACTATTTAATGTTTGTGAAGTGCTTTGAAGATGAACACCCTTCGTACGTATGGTGGCTATGGATTACCACTGGAGTCATGTAGCCTTACTCTGATATTGAGAATCTGAGGAATTTGAGACAACCTCCAATTCAAAGTCAGAAGAAAGGCATAAACATAAAAAGTACAAAGAATCCTATCTGATAAAGAACTGATATTAGCCGTACACTAGCATAAATTTTCTTCATTTCTATTATGACAGTTTAAAATTACACCTTTCCATAGGCGTATCTGTGGGTAAAATTTGTAAAAATACCAATCTTCAGTGTACGTGTTGGACTTTCTTTTGAATTGAAGGAGGAAAAATAAAAGTGATGCTACTATCAGAAACTGATGGCATTTATAACTTCAAAGTATATTCTGCCCAGTGATACCATGAGACATTTTGAACTGAGAACTTCCAAGATTAAAAAGCATAAAGTTTTTAACACCACTTGACAGGAAAGAAAAGAGTATGTAAGTAACCTACCAATATACTGTCCAGTAGAGAATCTAATCTGCTCATTTCTGAAATTTCAAACTGTAGAAGTTTCACATTGTAAAAAGCAGCAAAACGGCTTCTCCACATAGCCCAAATTTCAGCAACTCAGTCAAAAAGTTTAACAGATAATTTTTTGTCAACATAGAAGAGACACAAGATCGCAAATGGTCTTATTCCCTAGAGTTACACTTTAACAACCCAATCACACTGAAGAAAAAAACAAATAAAATATTGGTTCCATTCAGGAATTCCCAAGTATTCAGCCATGGAGTCTAAAATGAGAAAGTATATGAAGTATGTGAAGTGATAGGACTCCTCCTTGTTGGGTCTACACTTCAATGCCTACTGAGAGTGACATGGTGAGAGTAGATCCCATAAATTAGTGATTCAACAGCTGTGCTCTTCATGGAAAAAAAAAATAAATAAAAGTAATTCCCTTTCTCCACCCCGTCCCAAAATACAAAGCACAGAGATGTATGTTGCAAATCCAGGACTAGAATCCCTTTTAACAAGATACAGGCTACAAATACTTTGTGAAGCTACAGCTAAGTTTTTTCTTTTGATCCACATCAAGCACATGAATCCTGTTTCCAAAGCAGTAAATAAATACAGTGAAACAGAGTTCAGAACAAGGGTGTTTTCCATTTGTTTTGGGTTTTCATATAAAATAAAGAGGAGAGAATAGTTGCTTTATCGGCTTATATTTGGATTTTATTTCTAGTGCGATTGTTTATCCTTGGGAGCATTCAGACAGTACTGAATAGCTCTAGTGTTCATATGATTTCAAAGAAACTCTGCAGACTTCCCCACCTAATAAGCTGGAAATAATTGGTCCAAACCTGTCAAGAATAAGCATTTCTTCAGCGACTTCACACTAGTGTGTCGTCACTGTGTGTGATTGTGTCAGAAGTATTTCCAGTAGCAATAGTTCAGTACATATATGACATAGAGCCTAAACTGTCAAGACACTCAGACAAGGTCCATGGTCACTTTTAGGTGAAAGAACATTAAGCTACCAAATCATAACTTCTAAATTTGCTGATAAGTAACATTACTGAGCATGTAAATGAAATGTTACACATCTACAGCTTCATCTCTTAATGGCTTAAGAGATGGAGCGGAGGTAATTCTCTTTCATCTCCGCAGAGCAGTTACCAGAGCTTGGCTTCGATCTCGCCTTCCAAAAAATCATAGCACTAGGGAACCAGCATCTCTATATAATGAATACTCTGCCCCAAAGCCCCCAAAATGTTTATTACATTGTTTCATTACAGTGTTACTGCATCTGAACGTATATACTTTTATTCACCTCTATATTTCTTAATTGTTAAAGCAATCCAAAAGGTTATGTTCCATATGTTAAAGCTCTCTTTCTCTCTGTGGGCCCATAAAACTGAATGGAAGCAGGCAGCATCTACCAGAATATTCTCTTTTGCCTGCATCTCCTAAGCAGCTACAAAAACAAATGTAAGAGCGCTAACACTTGAGCTCATTATCATTATTTTCTACAGCTGGCCAAATCCCACAAGTGTAACTTAATTCATAAAAACCAGTTTTTCCTGGAAAATCTTTGACCTATTCAGTCAAATTGTCACCTGTATGTTCCAGCTACTGAAAACTACTAACACAGATTTTAATTTTTTCCTTTTTATCTTCAATATTTAGCCTTAAATTTACTTCTTGGAAAGAAAACACCAAAAAACCCCACAAAATGCAAAGAGAGACTGTAAGAGGAAAGGGATAAGTTTAGGTGATACATGGTATTATACCTGTCCATGTGAAATACAAAAAAAAAAAAATAAAGCTGTATCTTTTATATCAGCTAAGGCCAGCTAATCAGCTCTTGGGTCAACAGCTATTTGTGATTCAGTTTAAAAAAAACTAACACAGTACCTTTCTAATGAGTTTTGAGCAAGTGCTACCTGAAATGAATGTGTTTAGGGTGATAGGATCAAGTTTGCTACTGGTGCCTTAAATCATATGTATAAGTGAGCAAATCCTCCCACCTACCACTTCAAACACACCACCTCCCCTGTTCATCTTTTCTCACTTCTGTTTCCAATTCAATTTCTTTTCACTGCAGTGAATACATACTTCTGTTGATCTCATGGTCGGCTGGATTCATCGACTGGTACTTACCTCAGCAAAAGTTTCTTAAAAACCTAAATAAGACTCTGTGAATCAATGTTTAAGAGGAAAAACCTTTGCAGACGTGCTGAGTGTGAGAGTTTCTATAGATCTTTAACCAAGAGGAAAAAATAGTTCCTGCCTGCCCAAGAAGTCGACATTTTATACTTCTGGTGAGTACCACATCTAACTACATAGCCAGTTATACAAACTATAGAAGCAGCAGTGAATTTATCACCGAGGTTAAAACTTCTGTTGGTAAGTAACGTAATACTCTAAACCAGCCTATTAAAACTGAGCAGGAAGTGCAACTATTGTATCTTGTATAGAAGCAGAAGTTTCCTAAATAAATAATCAGCATACAGATAATCAGCATCAAGTCACTCAACAGTTATAGCTAAAACTGAACTGGAGCATACACAGCACATCTGTACATTTACAAGCACAAGCTCCCCAGATGTTATAAATTACTATCTTTACCAGTTGCCTCCTGAAAGTGTTGACTTAAAGAAAATGCACTGAACAGTGGAGATGTTCACAGCAGGAATTGTCAACAGAACCAAATTCAACAGTAAAAGATCTGTTGATATGTGTACGATCTAAAGGGTAAATGTCACAGAGCTATTACTGCTTGGGTGCATTACAGGGACATTACTTTCAGCTGTACTTGAGGATACAATCACTAAAAGTTCTACTACCTTACTTAAAACATACTATTTATTCAACTTTAGATACGTGCAACAGGCAACAAAATATCATAACCTAATTCCTACTTAAAACAAAAAAACAAAACAAAAAACCAAACACCATACCCCGAGTCATTTTAAATTACCAGACAACTCCGAAAGATATTGGAGATTTGGGAGTTTCATCTGGTTGTACAGAAACTCATGTTAAAAGAAGACATCAAATTCCAAGCTTTATTTAGAGGAGACGAGAGAGAAAGGAAAAACCAGTTAATGACACAGCACTCCAGAAGGCAGTTCAGCATTACCAATACCATTCATTTATTGCCCGGACAATGTGAGTCCGTCCCGTTGCTGGCGGAAAGGTACCCCAGAAAGCTCCATCAGTTCTGCTACCACATTTCCCAAACCGCCGCCTGCAGCAGCGTGCAATTTACACCAGGGAAAGCCCAGCTCCCCCACTTCCACCCAAATGCCGGCAGGAGTTTCCCAACTGAGCACAGGATAAAAAAAAAAAAAAAAANTCCCCAACCTAGGAAAGAAAAAAAAAAAAAAAAAAAGAAAAAGAAAAAAAAAGAAGAAGTAAAAAACAACCCCAAACTCACACAGACTTTTTAAAAGCAGGGTGAGGGCTGCAGCGTGCACGGAGCGGTTCTGCGGGCTCCGGAGCGCCGTGCGCGGGGTCCCCTCGAGCCCCGCGTCTCCCCCGCGCCCGTCTCCGCCGGGACACCCCCTGCCCGCGCCAGGTGCGCGCTGCCCCGCGGGCCGTACTCACAGGGACACGGTGCGGTTGGGCAGCACGGCGGGCTGCAAAGTTTCCACCAAGTCTCCGCCGGTGCAGACCACTTTGATGCGGAGGGCCGGGCGGCCGGGCCCCTTGGCGCGCTCGGCGGCGCAGAGGCAGCGGTCCACGATGAGGTCGGGGCAGTTCCTGCTGCCCCCGCACAGCCCCAGCGCGGCGGCCAGCAGGCAGAGGCGGGGGCACAGCCCGCGCATGCTGAGCCAGCGAGCGGGAGCCGCCGGCTGCNGGTCCGGCAGCCGCAGCCGCGGAGCGCCCGGAGCGCCGCTACCTGCGCTCGGTGCCCTGCGGCGCTGTCAGCGCAGCGCGGGGGTCCGCGCTTTGCGGGGAAACCGGACAGATGCGCCAAGGACGCGCCGCACACCGAAGAGGCGCGGCCGGCACAGGGCAGAAAATCGGGAGCTGGAAAAATTGTGTGGGTCGGGAATCTAGTTTTGGAAATAGCCACCTTTGCTCCCGCTCTTGAGAAACCTGTGTGCTAAGTGCTCTTTGCACCTATGGCGGTGGGAAGGGAGCTTCGGGACGTGGGCAAGGGTCAGTGTAGACCAAGAGACAGGGCAGTCCAGCCACTGCCACCAGGCAGGGTCCATGCAGTCAGCTGACTTCAGACACCTCAGATAATGCTGTGGACATGACCTAAATCAAAGGTTTGATCACTAGTCAAAGACACTTCATCATCCAGGTCAACGAGCACGTTTCTTTTCTACTTGTATTTCTCTGTCATTTATGGCACTCGGTGGCTTTGGAGCACTCTCAGTAGTATTTTGTGATCTGACTAGTAACTTCTAGGGTAGATTTTCAGCGTCACCTGCAAGCTACCCTGTTCGGGTGCTTTTGCTGGAAGTGAACAAAAAAGTCCCACATTGTAACAGCAACTTCCATTTTTAATGGCCTTTTACTAAAAGAGCAGGTTCCTTGCCTTCACTGACTCGATGGAGACTCACAACGCACATTTTTATTGCAGGATCTAGGCCAAAGTTAGTAATAGTCTGCCACAGCTATAAAGCTATTTTAAGAAATTACTTGGGTTTTATAAAATAATATTGTATTATAGCCCCTTAGGGAAGATTTGTCTTGCACATTTACAGTGCCTGTTATCACTGTGTTCTAATACCTAATTGCAGCCTTTAGGCACTATAGTATTAATAAGTGATAGAAGGGGTAGTGCCCTTGTGAAATTCAAGGCTAATACCAACTTTTTCAGGAACAATCTTTTTCTGCACAGTTGTTGATTTAAAGAATCATAAATATTACAACCTCTGCTCTTTCATTTTTAAAAGCAAAGTTGTGTAAGGCTTACTGGCAGGCAGCAAAGTGGATTGTATTTCATGAGACCACTCAGCATCGCTGTGGTTGCATGATGTTATTTATCATAAAGAAACGCAATGTATTTAATTTTGAAAATGCCCTTCTAGCTTTGAAAAGTTCTGTCTCATCCACACTGTTTTTGAAAGTGCAAGTGAAGAATCCGCATTTATTGAGATGGTAGCATAGATTTCATTCAGTGTTAACCTTGCTGAGAAGAAATGGAATTTTTCAGTCGAACTCAGCTCTTAAACATACGCTAGCAGAATTTTAACGTTTTTTACTATCTCACTGATACTGAAAGTTTTTTAAAAAATACTGTTTCATTAGGGAATAAGAAGGTTTACGGTCACATTGAAGCTATCTATCAAATTCTAGGGTAAAGGTAGAAAAGGAATTATTCAAAATGTTAGAGGCAAAAAATAAGAGGAAACTCCTCTCCACTTTCTAACATATCTTTTTTTTTTTTTGCTTTATTACAAATAAAGACTAAAAGTTCAGCCATCTTCAGTTTTCCTCACTGACATCTACAAATATCAATAAAGTCAAAATTTTATGATGATTTAAAAGCACAGGTGATGGTTCCTGCTCTGAGATCTCACAGGCTAAACAATATCCCTGCCCATTGAAAAAAGGACCTGAGCACCTGCAGAGCTCAGTGCTGCTTCGGTTGTCACCAGCCAGCACAGCAAAACATTTAATGCTGGCAGTAGCTGGTCATTTTCACAGACTGTGAAAGACACAACTTCCACCCGCTCATGATATACAAACAACTAAATTTCCCATGTCTTGGGAAGGCATTACAATCCCACACTCCCTTGTAAGAAGGGAAGAAAAAAAGTTGTGGCACTTTGATTTGAAAAGTAGCCAACATTGCACCGGGTTTGGCTTCCAAAGTGCCAGTTTTAGCCAAACTGTGTGCCTACAGCTTTGGACACTTAGACAGTAGATAGCATGGGATAAGTCATGAGCTCCTTAGCTGGGTGTTGGTGTGGGCAAAGAGACAATTACGAGTTTATTGTGAAGTCAAAGATACTTGCAGAATGTAGGTGTCTGTGCTGTTAAATAGAACTGAAAGAAGTTTTTCTAATTCGTATTTGAACTTAGATCCTTCAATTTCTCTTAAATCTTTCTAAATCTAGCCCGAAGTTATTGCCCACATATATTAAAATGACACATTTTAGGATATCTCAAAGTTTTCTCTCTTGGTTTGGTCAGGAATCAAAATGTGGTATGTGCTGGTCTACTTTTTCACACAAAGCCAAACACAGGATCTTAAGAAACGCTTGAGGAGTCCTAAAATGCCAAGTTCTGATTAGATGAAGTTCCTGGCCGACAGAAACAAGACCACAGATTCACTTGAAACATGAAAAATTTTCTAATTTTAACATTTATTTACAGTTAAATTCTTGCTTTACTTATTTTATTAAATCATAGAACTGAGGGATACATTTTCTTAGATCAAGGAAGTAAGAAAATTACTAAATGTGCCTATTCTCTTTATCTTTTCATTTCCAAGCATCAAAAGTCTTGAAGCTTTTCTAGTAGGTCTGTCCGTGTATCCACACACCACGACCTTGTAACAGTGCTTCAGACAAATTTTAGCCTGTGGCTAAATGTGTAAGAGTTAAAAGGAATTGTAAATTAATTTAGGAATATAATCCTAAAATGATATTAGCCTGAATGAATATGAACAACATAAAAAGGAATCAAAGGTTAGAGATACACGTGATTGACTGAACTACAGGTTTACATTTCACTTAGATCATGTTCCCAAGCACAAAACAGCAGCAGCAGCACCTGCGTGGCAACACAGGACATTACACAGCAATTAAGTAACAAGAATGTGTTATACAATAATAGGAAATATGGGGAGGCAGAATGTAAATAAGTGAATTTGAATTTTGTCAGGATTTCAAAATTGCATGTTAGTATTGGAGCAGAGCCATGGAAACTTCAATAACCACAAACAGGTTTTGGTCATGCCTTTTGTTTCATTTCTTATCCAGAAGTTGGCATTCTATCAGCCCTCTAATTCCTTGAACATTGACTCTTTACCGATAGTAGTAAAACAATGCATCATTTACTCCTTTTCCTCCATCACCTCCATATCCCAGCACTTTTATTCCATCATGACTATATCTCATGCTACTCATCACATCAGGATAGCACAAATGTCTGTAAGCCTTTGCAATACAATGATTAAAAAACAAGCCTAAAAATTATTTGATCTAGAAAAAAAATAGGTAAAGTAACTGGGAGAAAAACAATCCAGAGCATGTTTCCACTGGGATGCTTGGAATCCTATAAAAAGATATTATTTGAAAGGTGCTAGAGGAAAGAAAGCAGAATGGATAAAAATATGCAGTACAACATTCGTGTAGAAAGGACCCAAGAATTTTTACCTTCACACATAATGAACTAATAATTCACCAGTATTAGAGGTGGGATAATCCTGATCCATAAATAGGCTCATGTAAGGCACTGGTGATATCAAAACACAGAGAATGAAACAACAAAAGCAAAGTTGTTCAGATTTGTTACCAATCACTGGGATAACTGGATAAAACTGAGTGCAGAAACAGACTCTCAGCAACAGCATCCTGATGTTATTTAACAGACTGAGTAATCTTTTAAGGAAATGTGGAAACTGAGTCATTCAGGACTGGAGTAATGAGAGCCGGGAATCGTATACTGGGGGGACAATGCTGTGTTGGGAAGAACTGACAAAACAGGATTTCCATTTCTGCTATTCTGCATCAGCACAATCAGAAACACCTCTGTACTGGTTTTATATTAAAAAATTATAATGTAAGACACCTTAAAATATGATTGCATTGCTTCCCTTCTGCTTACATTTCTTCAGCATATTCACGTTTATATATAATATCTGAAATCGAAACGGGTTTGAGCACTTCAGTCCTCACAGGGCAGCAGGTTTCCAAAATGTTCATTGAACTACTCATTGAAATAAGGAGGTCCTTGAAGTTAGAGACCTCTTATAAAAAAATGTGGCTTTATTTGCTCTGTAGCAGAGACCAATGTAAAATTCTGACCAAAACTGAGAATATTGCTCTGAAATCATAAACAAATAATAATGAGCTATCAGTGAAGAGTGGAATAATTATCACAAAAATATCAATAGGGAAATAAATTATATTTGAAGGGAAAAAACTCAACTGTTTGATATTTCTCAATACTGAGCCAAGTTTTCCTCCAATGAATACTTCAGGGTTGTTGCCAAATAATGCAAAGTCCCCTTCCCCCAGAAAAATCATACCTACAGGGGAGTATATGTCAGTGTCAATTTCTGATGACCACCAAATACAACTCCAGCTGTTGCCAAGTCCCTCAGCTGCTTCAGAGAACATATTGAAATTGTTCAGAAATACTGTTGATGGCACATATATTTTAATGTTCTAGCCTTCATCTCTTCATGCTGTTTTATTTACTAGTGCAGTAGCAGAAAAACAACATTTTTGCATGGTCAGCCAAAGGAGAAGCACCTTTTTTTTTTTAACTTTGTACCTTCTGAGGTCTCACAAGGGGCAAGGTTCAGACGGCAAAACTGCACTGAAAATTGAAACGCTGTCCTGCAGAAGTCAGAGCAGAAAGTGCAGAGGGGATGGCAGCTGCCTTCTGTCCCACAGACCCAGGCATCTATTCCTGTAGGAATGCAGGGCTTTCAGGAGAGCCACCCTCTTTCTCACACACGTGGTTCCAAGATACACTGGGAGGATATATTTTTGGATGTTGGTGTACACATGCCACTGCTTCTCAGTGTTTTTCATTCCTAAGACCCATGAGAATTCTGACTGATTTACCAGCATGCCTTGCATCAGAGAGAAAGGGAGAGAAAAAAGAAAAATGTAGCACCCTGAAAACAGACTATTTTTCGGGTAGATATTTCAAGTTTTATTTTCCTATCATAGAAAAATATTTTTTCTCTCTGTCATCTCCCTGCATTAAGAAGGTCAAATGAGTCTTTTGCACACCTTCCTGAACTATGAAGATCTCTCAATACCCTCTTTTGTGGTTCTAGAGGTGGCATATTAGTCACTCTCTTCATTGCAGATGAGACAAAATGGTAAGTGGACATTCTAAAGTCAGAAGATGGCAAGGGTCAGATGTAAACAGCAAAAGCAACACGTATTGATGCCTATGACAGAGGAGTTAGAACTAAGTGATCTTTAGGGTGCCTTCCAACCCTAATCATTCTACGATTGTATGATTCTGTAACATCATTAATGGACTTTAAACACACTTTCTAGTCATTAATGGAGTTTAGGGTTGTAACATGGTCAGATAATGCCAGCATGATTTCTGTCTGACGGAAGCTTTGGACATCACCTGATCCAAGTCCCAAATTAAAACAGGTTCAAAAGTGTATGTGGTTGCCCAGGGCTTGTCCAGTGGTATTTTGAATCACCGCACTGACAAGGATTTCCCTGGCCATCCTTGCTGCAGAGGACTGTTTTTTCCTTTGCGATTAGAATAATTTCCCTTGCTGCAGGTTGTATCTATTCCTTCTTCTTTTGCTGCATACCTCTGGAAAAAAGTTTATCTTTGCCATCTGCTCTTCAGCTACCCATGAGATAATTGAAGACAGCATTGAGATCCTCCCTTTGCCTCCTCCAGGCAGAACAAACCCTGCTCTCTCCTTTGTAAGTCAGGTGCTCCAGCCCCCCAGCAATCTTACTGAGGCTCCAGTGAGGTAAAACCAGTTTATCAATGTTTTTTTCTGCATGACTGTACCATCTTGTGACAATATATGAATAGTGCAAAATAAAAGTAGTTACTGCTTTATTATTTCCCTTATTAATCAACTTAATGGCGAGGATTTCCAGCGAGCTGACGAGTTATGTTGTATCATTCATGTAGTGAATTAAAAGGACATATTAACCTAACCCATATTTCATTGCTTGTGAGTTTATTCCCTTGTAGCAAAAAAAGGAAAATAACGATTTATCATCTGAAAGTCAATGATTAAAATAAGAATCTCATTATACAGTAGATGCTTAAGATAGATAAATGTTTCATCGCCTGCTACATTTCATCCCTATCAATCATTTGAGGGGAATCCAATCGGAATGCCAACAGTAGCCTGATAGAGAAGGTTCCATGAATAGCTAGTGATTCTAATTACTTACTAACTTGTATTTAAATGGCCAATGGAAAACACAGGGAAAAAAATTACAAACACTAAATGAGAACTTTCATTCATACATGAACAGTGATTTGAAAAATAAACTATACCGTGGCTTGAACTAATTTTGTAGAGGATTTAAGTGAAGTCATATTTTGTGGCCAAGATAGAAAGTCCACTGGTAGAAATACTAACATGACGAGCCAACAAATTCAATTATCACTAAGAGCTGTGCAACATTCTGCTAATATCAATAATCCTGTAGTTCAGCTAAATTCTAACACACTTCCATTTTTTGCTGAATTCCTTCTGTAAAAACAAATTTCTGTCCATGTTGCCTTACCAGCAGAAAGTTGCATCTATTATTTTCTGTCTCCTTATTCCCACTTTAATTTCATTTCCCACTTCAAACCACTTGAAATTGTGTCATTCACTATTACATATTGTTTCCTTAAAAATCCTTTGGGGAGCTCATATCTTCCTCTAACTTAGTGGCCATCGTGTTTTTTAAGACATTATGCCCTTTTATGTCATCTGTCTTGGTACTTTCGGAAAGAAAATCCTTCGGTGTTAAACTGAAGTGCTATGTAACCACAGTACCATGTACAGCAACAGCAGCAAATGTCAATAAAGAAAACGTTTAAAAGAAGTAGAACTACAGGAATGCAAAATAAAAAGCATATGTATTTGCAAATCTTAATTGTTGTTAAGCATAGCAGAAATTATTCAAGAAAATATTAGTGCTTTTAAACAGCTCTACCTGCTTCTGAATCTTATGGTATCAGGCCTGAAAGCAGAGAATGTAGCTCCTTCCTTAAAACTCAGAAATGCTGATGCCCAAAAAGCCTGTTGTGAGAACAATTTTTTAAAAATCCTTTAAAAATTATTATTCTTTATGCTCTTCTTGTAATATGTACTGTTTTCCCACTCTTTCCTAGCCTCCTCTCTTAATATGGAAGCACAATTGGAATACTAAATCACACTCCAGAATGGCAGCAATTGGTGTGTTTGCGGTGTTAATTGAGTTGGGAGACATTCCTTACCAGATGGATATGGATTTTTTGTGAATGCATAATGGCCCTTTAAGAAGCTTAAGAGAAAAGTATGAAACCTTTTACAAGCAGCATTCCAAAGCAGGACTGCCAAAAGCAAGTGCACATAAATAGCTCTGATAATTGGAGCCGTATTCCTGCACTCATTCCTGCAACAGAGCAGGGCTGCTGACCACACACCATGGTTGGATTAGCCACCTGGGTTGGGCTGGTGCTCGAGTTGCCCTCATCTTCTACCAAATACCAGAAGCTTAGGGCCGTGCTCTTTGCCAGAGCTTTACCATTTGTTAGTCACCGAACGTAATTTTCCACTTTCCGCACACAAGTAGATTTTTAGATCCTGCACTTGTTTTAAAAGCAGCTACAGGTCGGTGCAAAGACCTGGCCCCACCGTGCTGTACATGTCTTCTCCAGGCACAGTAAATCCTGTCCCCAAATCAAAAAAGGGGGAAGATGACATTAAATCCATCAGAACAGAGGTAACTCAGGAACAGACACCTGAATTTTTCGTTCTTCTGATTCTATGTTGCAATGGCAGTTTTTATGAGACTCTGGTGAAGAGCCATCTGTATTATACTATTCATTATCTGTTTTCTTTATCTACATTTTAAAAAATGTGTATGGCATATGTTTCTCATCGTTAACTATGACCTTTGTTTATTTATAGTTTTAAAACCTCTGACTACTGCCAGACACTATTAAAAATAAACATTTTAATTGTTTTCATGTTTTATCCTCCCCTCCCCTTTCCACCCAACTCTGACAGGATGAAACATTGTTTTTGCTTGGGATATAGCTGCTTCTGCTGCAACAAGAAAGAGGACTAGAAGGAAGTTGTATACATATTATCAGAATAGTTTTATATTCAACAGTCTGGAAACAAAGCAAATGCGATCTCCCAGCCCTCTTTAAGATAAATCTCCGCATTCCCAGGCTCTGCCTTCAGCTGAGGGTGCAGAAATGAGTTCTAAACTGCTCTTCTGCCTTTAGCTCAGCCAGACTTTGCTCTTTCTTCCCAGCAACACAGCCACAATGCGAGAGGCCATCTTCATTTCCCATGTAAACAAATAGCTGGACTGTTCAGTGAAAGGTGGGGTTTTGTTTCCATAGGCATATAAAAAGCCTTCTGCATTGAAAATTAATTGCTTTAACAACTTTAAGCTTTTTGGGTTTGTTTGCTTTTTGCCATTTGTGTTTTTGTTTGTTTTGGTTCGGAGTCTTTTTGCACAGGTTTAAGCATTTGATTACAGACCTAGTGCAAAGGGATACAAAATACCAGAGCAAAGTTGAACCACCTTTTCCAGTCTTTCTGATCAGCTGGCTTTTGTGCTCCATTACACAGATCAGTCTTTTCTGTTTTGGGGGTACAAAGCCATGTTCAGGGAACTGGGACACCTTCTTGGCACCATGGATTTTGCTGCACGAAGTCCATCACTTTAATAGCATTGCAGAGCCTAAATCTCTTAGGCGAGATGCCGGGAAAAAGGATAGAAACACACTAATTGAAGGTGCTTCTAACTCTCCTGCAATATTTTCTACAATTCTAGGTGCACACACCAGAAGAAGTAAGTTCTTTCTTTGATACCTGATATACCTCCTTTTCTGGAGTGTTCTTCTACTTTCTCAGTCAATAGCAATGGCCAATGTTTGAGAGAAGCTAATTCGAGAACTGATTCAGCTGAATCAGTTTCCTAGTTTGAAAAGGGATAGGTCATACTGTGTGTCACAGCTTTCCTTTATTCCATTTACCTTTGTTTGAAATTAAATCTCCTTAGGCAAAACCATTCTTAGTAGGTCTGCCTGGCACAAGGGACCCCAAGAGTTGGGTGCAGGCTTTGCCAAGCAGGATAGGAGCAGCATTACATAACATAACATGCTCAGAAGCTAAAAACAAAGGACACCAAAGAACTTGTTCATCTTTGGTGGAAAGGAAAAAAAAAACTTTAAAAAGGACAAAGGATGTAGGTAACCCTCATCCTCCATTCCTGTGAGGGTTCCCAGCTCTTCCTTCTCCTGCCTTTCATTGCCATGATAAGGTAAAATATCTCCATAGTTAAAAGTACCAGGTAAAGGAAGAACAGATATCCAACTAGGATATTTAGGGACAGCCTGTCAGATGGTGAAGCAGTACAGTCCTGATAAAAAGAGGCTACTAAAATGCATCTTCTCTGTAAAGATTAATCTCATTCTTCCCAGACAAAGAGGGCATAAAAATATTCTCAGCCCTTAGTAAAAGATAATGGTTAATGAGTGTATGTGTCTGTCGGGGCAGTGGAGGTGTCCAAAAATGTAGTGAATCGAAGTTTCTGCATTGTTCCTGGCATGTCTGGGAAGCAGGTAGAAAGAAGGGAGGGAATAGTTAAAAACAGGGTGATTACATGTTCTTTCTTAGCTCAGTTTTTGTTTGATTTGGATGATTACCGGTCTGTGAACACAAATTCCTTGTGAATTTATTAATTTATTTCTTTGTTCCTTTTCTGCTGTCTGTGTTAGATCCCTTCATTCAACAGGCCGCGAGTGGAATTTCTGATCTCTCCTCTGACTGTCTTCAGCTGTATCTCGATGACAGAAGTGAAATCAACCTTCCCTGCAGGTAGGAAACTCAAAGTCCATGGCCTAAACGAGAGGTCTGTGATTCAGAGGTGAATCCTCCGTCCCATCTCAAGGGGTGCTGTTGTACCTCCTGTGGTTTGGCCAAATGACCTGCGTGGGCCTCATTCTCTCCAGGGACAGCAGTTACACTGTGCTGATGGATCCAGAGACCTGTCCATGCTGACTGAAAAGTTACAGTCACACTTCAGTGGGAAGAGTGATGGAAAATCTGACTGCAGAAATTTCGAGCCTATGGTAACCTCAGTTCCACTGTGCTTGGGAGCTGCTGCTATGTTGAGGCAACAAAAAAGCTTTCAATTTCCAGAGAAACTGCAAAAATCAGGCACCTTCATCTGCTGATGCTACTGTTCACACTCCCTGTCCCAAATGCACTGAATGGGTTTTCTGGATCGTGTACAGCTGGTAAACCAGCAAGGCTCAATGCAGCCTCCTGATTCCCTGTTTGCAGATGAGTAAAGCTCTGCTTTTATCTCCTGACTATACCATCATAATTTACAATCCCAATTCATAACCCAGAATTACTACCAAGTATTTAAATCACTCAGGCAAATAAAATATTTCTAAGTTATGGTATAATTTAAATTAGTGACAGTATTTCCACTGAACTTGCATAGCCAGGCTTTCACCCACTAAATCTTGACAAAATTAATAATCAGCCATAATAAGTAATCACTTATTAGTAATCAGGGACTTCACTGATGTCCTGACAGCCTGGTCTTCTGCATAAGAGAAACTCTAAGACTTTCCTGAATTGTGTCCAAAACAGAAATAAAATATACATAGCCATTCAGAAAAATAGATATCCAAATTTGATATGGATTTTTGGTAATGGAAATCTACTGCAGTCTTAATAAAATCATCTTAAAGGCTAATTACTGCCATTTCTATATCATGTGCATCTTGTCTCTGAGAATTTGCTTAGCTCGTAACTGCAGACATGTTTGTTATCAATTGGAAAAAAATATCTTTAGCCTAGAGACGATAAAGTAAATGGTTTCAACTTCTTGAGGTTTTGCAGTAAGTTTTACATCCTCTTCTCATTCTTATGATTCCCATTCTGACCATTCCAACATTTTCCTGTAGGAATCAGGAACCCGATACTCAAGCAGCTACACACAAGCTGATTCTGCTCCTCCTTGAAACCACACATTTCCAGTAACTTTGGTGCACGTTTGTAGCAAACTGGGTTGAGAGATTAAGCAGATATTATAGAAGTAAATCTCGGGGGAAAACAACAACAACAACAACAGCAACAACAAAAACCACACCAAAAAATTCCCTGAAAGCTTAAACCAAAATTAGACTACTGTAAAGATACTTCATTGTGCTTTACTGAATAAGGTAGGCAAATGCTATTTCAGGTCATTCTATCAAAAAAAAACCGTAGAGTTCCGTTAAATATGATATATTCTGGAAAATTTACCGAGTGGAAGAGGAAAAAAAGAGGCTCAAAATTGTTCAACTATAAAATAAGATTTCTCTTTTAACACAAAATCTAATATTTTTGTGGTACTCCCATTGCAGTTAGAATTATATAACTGAAGTAAATAATTAGGTGCCCAGACTCTGCTTTTGTGTGTTTGGGGAGGGACGTAATATTTGTCAGAAGCCTCAGAAAATAACACTGAATGTTTAATACTTCAATTCTCATTAGCTGCAAATAAATCAATTAGTTATGAACAGCTCTGACTCTCCTTGTAAACAACATAAGAGCTACACGTACCAATTTTTAGAGGCAGGGTAAAAGTTCTCTTACTTTATTTATAGAGGTGGAGAGAGACAAGGATATCCTTTGGACTACTGCAGCTCAAAACTCAGAAAGAGTTTCCTGCTTCCAACTGTGTCACTAGGAAACAGGAAAAGCAAAAAAGAATATTTACCAAAAAAATTATCCTCTAGTTTGTATATATTATATCAAACTGCTATTACTACTGGCCATGAGAAAAAAAGCTTAACATCTAGTCTTTCTTGACGTTAGCCTATTTATTATCATAGATTTACACTTCTGAAATCACAGTTAACAGCAGAATTCCTCTCTGTTCAGAGCACATTTATAGTCTAGGAATAGCTATTGCCAGAGGAAATAAGCAAGAGGGTCAGGGGACAAGCAAATTAAAAACAAACCCAAAATAACCCAAGGATGTAGTGCTTTGGTAAATATAAACTTATTTTCAATGTTGTTTTTGTAAAAAGGATGTCTATACTGGATCAATAATAACGTATTTATTGAAACTTACAGGAATCCATGTGGTATTTATTTTCATGTGAAACAAAGCCCTGAAATCTGTGAAGGTGACAAGGAGACTTAATAATGCATTCCCCACCCCCCAATGTGTGTTAATCCTGATTAATCCCAATTTTAATGATATTTTACAGCCTGAATTTTTTAAGTTGTTACCACAACACACAGAAAATCATTAGCATGGCTGCCAAACTGATCTAATCCTTCACTCCACTTTAAGTAAAACAAAATAATAGTAGTAGTCAATGTTAGGAAAAACCTCCTAGCTATCTTTTTCTGAAGATGCACAGCTGTATTAAGGCTCATAGGAGGGTCACTCGCTTGTTTTTTCAGCATAGGCCGTGCACGTGGTATCAGATGGTTTTCAGAAACCCTTTCATTGTGTCGTTCCAAAGGGTACCACAGTATAAATGCCCATGGATGTAGGGGAACTCCATCCATACACATGGAAAGACGTCTTATGATGAGTTATGTAAATGTGCAGTGTCCTTAAACAAAACAAACAAACAAATAAATAAATAAATACAATTCCCCCCATGAAAACAACAACAAACTGCAAACAAACCTCCCTGCAAAATACCACAACACACAACACAAACAGTAAAAAAATCCTACCTCACACCCACAAAAAAATCAGTATTATCATTTGCAGGAAGTCAGGTGCCAGGAAAAAATAAATTAAGAAAACATTGTTTAGCTGAAGCCTGATCTGGAAGCTTCATAGAATGGTTGAAAAAGTCATTATACAGGAACATGTCAGACAAGAGAGCAGCTTTCTTGAAGTCTCAATTTCAGAAACAAGTACATTGCGACTGCAAAGGTGTCAGATAAGCTCATCTCAGCTGAAAGTGCTGGACTGAGATTGAGTCACAGTGTTACAGCTTTTCTGTATTCTTCAGACCTCCTGTAAAGGTCTAAGCTTTCACATTTCAAACAGATCTTCGAAGGCGTGTTACTGCCATCAATACTGGGACCAAATTTCACCCAATGGGTTGATTCTCCTGTCCAGGCTTTCAGTCTGGTACAGTAAAATATCATCTAAAAGAAGGCAAGTGATCCAAACTTCTTTGAATGGGGCAAGTAAACAGTACTTCCTTATCAGGCCATGCTAGATAGAAAACAGTTTTGTTTGACATTTATAATTATTGGATACCTAAGTAAACTAATGGTTGGCTGTGAATACTGATCATGAATAAGTTCAAATATTGTCATAGCTGATAAAACTTTTAGATGGTTGCACGGCTAAGTTCTGCTACAATAACAGCTGACCTTAAATAATCATACATTTTTTAATAATCTCTTCATCTAATGTCCATTTCCCCCTCAGCCTAAGTACTTGTATATTTCAGAGAATGGTTTAAGCATTAGGAATGTGTTTTGAAGCCAGTTTTCTTGGGTTTATTTTCATTCTAAAAAAACACAACTACCACTTTTAAAGGGGACAACTTCAATGTGTTATTTCTCCCCTTGTATAACGGACATTCTTACTGAAGTACTGAAAATGAAGACAGTGGTGATTTTGCTGATATACCAGTAGCCTGAGAAATGTCTTCAAAGACTGTGAGGTTGAAAGGCAGGGTCTGTGCTGGCAAAGGTCTGTGTTGGGCATCCTGTGCTTCAGCAGACTTGCACTGAAATACAGAGCATGAAACAGCACCAGGTTGTCCTCCTGGGTTGTTTTAGCCTATTTCCCAACATGAAACGCAATATCCAGCATATCTAAGAATTTTCTTTAAGTCTACCAAGACACTCAGTATTTAATACACTTCTGCAGAAGGTCATAGGTGTATTTCCCCACACCACTCAAGAACAGATTACAGAGTAAAATTTAAAATTAATCCAGCACTCAATTTAATAGTAAGTGAAATAAAATGCGAGGAATAAGTTTTAAAACTTGCATATTTTTCCTCAGTGGTCCTGAAGTAGTTACAAAAGTATTACTAAAACCATCAAGAGTAGTGATTAAGCATTTCTTCTCCCTTTTATGTTTTCTGTGATCACTTGAAGACAGGGTCCATAGAAAAATAGAGGCTTTTTCCCTTTGATCTACATAACATGAACAATCAGGTTTTACCTTAACTCACATAATTTTAATAAAATTTGTTTTTATGTTATTTTAAAATAGTGGCCTTGTGTACATCATATGTATACCAAACACATGCTTACAACTGCGTAGCGGAGGCTTTGCTGTCAATTAGCAAAATTCTGTAGGCTGGTTATGCAACCTAGAGACATCTGATGCTGCTGTTTGTAAGAATTTCTTCATAGGATTACCCAGGAACAACTCAGAGAGGCCCAAACAGCCCTAGCCCATTTGAGATTCAGGCAGCAACTTTGTGAAGTTCCTATCTGTACAATGTCCCAAGGCAGCCTGGTGTTCTGCTGGTTACCAGAAATTTCTTTTAGAGAGGAGAAGAAAAAAATCTACACTGTGAGAGCCAGAGAAGCAAATGGAAGCTAGTGCTCACAGGGCCCTCAATGGGAATTAAAATAAATGCTCCTTGTCATTCCACTTACAACAAGGACTGAAAGTCTGGAAGTAAATCAACACGAAAAGCTTGTCCTTTACTATCTTTTTACTTATTTGCTGCTTCTCACCAAAATGAATGATTTCTGAGTATCTAAATTGGCCTGAATAAAGAAAATATTTATAATGCATGGGGTGTTTATAATAAAATAGGATTAGTGAATATTTAAACATATAAATCACAAATGCACTGTAACTGTGACACACATGGTCTCCCATACTAATATCCAGAGACTTCATCAGTGCTGTGACAGGTATGATAAGACAGATTCCTTCTGTCCCCAACCCATTTATTTACTAATGCAAACAACATTAGACAACTTGCCCTTGTTTTACTCTACTGGTAAATAGCTTCATAAGCCCACTAGCTACACAGAGATCATCTTTTTAGATTAGATTACATTAAAAAGAGTTATTTCGGAGGATCCAATTTTCCATTTTTTTTTTTTCTTTTAATGGAATAACCTTTTAAAAAATCTCAAATCAAGATTATTAAAAAACCAGCAAGATCAAAAACTAGTCATTGTAATTTCAGTTCACATTACCTTTCACTGTTATATCTACTAGCACTAGGCTTCCTTGAATTTGTGCAGGATATAAAAAGAGAAAGCTTTCTGGTACCAGCTGAAAGTAGTTAATTGTTGGTGTAAGAAAATAAATTTTATGACAAAAGAAATTTAGGACTGGAGTTCACGCAGTTGTAGAATCACTGGGAAATCCAGAATGGTCAGCTTGTCCCCTTACTTTCCATATGACTCAGAGGATGTAAACGCAATTGTATCCCACCTCTGTCCATTTTCTAGGCCAGACTGTTAACACTAACACATGAAACATCATAAATCCAGAAATTATGACACTCTGTAAATACACTAGCTTCAGAGAGGCGATACTATATTATTATTATTATTATTATTATTATCATTATCATTATCATTATTATTATCATTATTATTATCATTATTATTATTATTATTGACAGTATCATTTATTTAGGCTATTATGATGAAAATACTTCACCAAGAAACAACTAGTCAATTTAGATGTGTGAACTTCTACACTAAACCCTTCTCAAAATAGGTTAAGGTAGATGTTAAATAAATGAAGGATGAAAAATACAATTGCTTTGCTTTGTTAATTCTTTGCAGAAATTACTTTGGGGGATATACATTCAGATATTTCACAGATAAATGTATTAAAGTACCTCAAGAGGACTTGAAAGAGGTGCAATCTATCCGTGGCTTGCTAGGAAATCTTGCCACAGAGCCTTCTGTATCTATTACTCAGTTCTCTTAAAGTTCAATTTCCTATTAAGCACTTTGCAATCTACTAGGAAAAATATGTAAAATAGTTAATTCTATTACATACTTCATGATTTTAGTGCTGGTCCTTCTTTCAGTTTGCATATAAACTTCTCACTGATCTCAGCAGCAGCAGGATAAAAGCTTCTGGTAACAATTTTGGAAAGCTAAGGATCTTTTCTGACGCCCAGGTAGAAAAGTTTCCAGAAGAGCTGAAGCAGGCCACGTGGGTATTTGTCAATGGGTCTTTCTACGTGAGTTGTAAGACTGAGGCTAGTAGATGGAGCAGGGGGGTGGATTTATTTTGTTTGGTGGTTTGTTTTCTTTTTAAACCCTTGTTCTCTTGGTGTAGAAGATTCATGGAGGTTTGCTTCTACCTATCCAGTGTCAACCACCTGTAGGGATAGCAACTATTTAACCTACTTTCCTTTAGCATTCTGGAAACTACTCTTTTATATGTTGTCTGCCAGCTGAGCAAACTTCTTTTAAATTGTATTAAGTGATTTCAGAAGCAGGCAGTGATACTTTATTCTATCGTTGGTAATTGGTCGCAAGAGTTGTTGTACAAAGTACAACTTCTCCTATGCTGCAAAAATGGCAATACATTGCTTAATTTTGATCCAGTATTTGCATAATAGTCCAGTGAAGATCCTAACTCTCTTATTGACAGTGTCTGCCCGGAGCCACCACTTTCCTCTGTGGTATAGTACAGTTGGTTTATCCTGCTTTTCAGTGATAAACCCCAACACTTTCCAAGAAATAAAGCCTACTTATAAATTAGTTTGGTTTTGCTTTGTTTAAGCAGTAGAAGAACAAAACTTGAAAATGCAAATGTAAAATATCTGAAAAAATAATATAGACTAGAACTAAACAAATTATTGGAACTGTTTGACTCCTAGGATGTGCAGGTATCTCCTGACAGTCATTGGTGGCACTACAGAAGATGTTAAAGCCCTTGGAAATGTCAGTAATAGTCGGTTTCATAGCAAAGAGAGGTGGGAAAAGCAGGGTGGGAAAAATAAATAATTCAAACATTCAAGCTACTTTCTGCTCGTTCCATCAGCTCTCCCTGCTCATGACCCATAGATCTTTAAAATATCTTGTTTAAATATCCTCTAATTTATTTTAAAAAAGAGACTTGTCAGCTGGCCACAGACCACACATTCCAGAACTGAAGTAGAAAGGAATGTGAATGGGTGGGTGGGGGAGAGGAAGGAAATCAGATTTAGTATTGAAAACAAGACTAAACTGAGAAGCAATGATGTGCACTCAAGCAGTTGCAGTGTGCAAGACTATTTTTGTTCAGAGTACCTCACGTTTAGAAAAATAAGTGGTGAACAGCCAGTTATTCTTTTACATTTACACACACACACACACACACACACACACACTCACATACACACTCTCACAAACGCACAAACAAACACAGAGTTACACACACACACACTCACAGCATTGTAGGTTCAGCTGTTATCTTAGCTAGGATCATTTCTTCTGCTCAAGAAATGTAAGCAGATGTCAGCATTTTCTCTCCAAAGTGGAGCTGCTGTGGGGATTACTGTTCAGAGCACTGCATATCTCTCCTGCAATCGGTACATTAAAGCAAAACCTAGAAAGTGTTGCGCAAAAAAAATTTCAGTAGTGGCTGAATGCATATTAGATGCTGTTAAATGTCAGTTGGCAATATAGTGTGCATTCTACTGCATGAGCTATCACTGGAGGCAATGCCTTTCACCATCAATCTAAAAATGGTTGTGGTGGTAAGATAAAGCTAATACTTACACATGTAGGTCTGGATACAGGGCTCCCTTTTATTTACATGGGGAAACAAATGGTCTCACCACGTGTGTATATTTTAGAAAAGCAAAGAGAAATCTCTTTTCCAGTCCTTGCAGTGAGGCTGGGTTTGTTCACATTAAGAAATGACCCTACAGCACATGCCAGTGAAATCACGTTGATTTTTAATTCAGTAAAAAGGAAGTACCTGTCTTTCAGAATGCAGATATTTTTGCAGACATAGACTGGAGTAGATTAGTTATCTAGGGACTACGGAAAATGAAATGTCCTTTAAAGTGTGTATTAAGTAGCACAGAGAGCATGTAATTGTAATGACTCACAGCTATTGCTGGTGATAACTCCACAGTGCCATTAGATGAAGAAAAAAAAAATTGATACTGTTCTGGCATATCTTGAGAGAATGAATGCATATGTTCAGATTGCTGTTATTATTACCATAACTATCACTCTAGGGCTGAGTAGCCACAACTATTTTGTACTAATCATTGTACAAAACACACACAAAAATCTTTAACAAAAGTGCAGCAATCTTAAGTAGGAAAATAAGGCAACAAGAAAAAATTTAAAGGCAGTGAAGCAGAAAGACGTAAAGTACAAGGATGACAAGACAACTCAGCACTGCAAGGTGTTTGTTTCAGGACATCACCAGCATAATTATTTTCAAGTACCTATTTTTTTTTAAGACAAGAGACAAGCAGCAAATGACTTGTCACCTACAATACTTTATGGAACAAATGGAGATGCATTTGCCTCTTGTGAGACTTCCTCTGGAACTTGCAAAAGTTTCTTGTCACCAATGTTTAAGATTATCCTGAGGATAATCAAGGGAAAAAGATCCCATTTCATGAGAACAGATTAAAAGATTTCGATTTTTGTTTGTTTTGCCTAATAAAATGTGGGGGGTTATAATTGCTGTTATAAATATATCGTGGGTAAATGCTAGAAGAGAGGGGGAGAGTTTTACAATACTAGAAAATGTTGGTGTAGAAATAAATAGTTGCAGCGTCGATGTGCAGTCTTTAGCCATGAGTGAAGAAAAATTCTGGAATAGCTTCCCAAAAGAAGTTTTGTTGGAGCCTGAACTAATTCTTTTTAAGGTTGCATTCAATCCATTTTATATAACATGACTTCTATAGCAGTTTTGTTGCCTATATATCATAAGGGAAGTACCTTCCCTTCACTTTTTGTGGTTTGTTTATTGGTCCAATTTTAGTTAGCAGAGGTTGGGTGAAATGAAGTCCCTAATCTCTTTTTCTTACATATACAGAATTTTATCATCATAGGAACAGTAGGAAAACTATGTTGTAATTAGACACGAGCAGGCATCAGCCACTAAAATCAGTGTGGCTCCATGGGAAGTAAATATCTGCTTACATGGATTAAAGTGTCATTCAGGATTACAGATTACAGTCTCCAACAAGTTTGTAGGGGGAAAAAAGCTTACAATATATCCTGCATTTCCATGGAATTAGTGAGGCTAATGTTAGGCTTCCACAAACAGTAATTCATCATTTTTCCTCGTGAATGAATGGGTTACATATGATTAATGAAGCTTACAGATGACCCACAATCCATGTTACATAACACAAGGTTTGGAACATTCCCAGTGATTGACAAAATCAATCATTTAACTTGTGCTTCATTACTGCTAATAGGTTCATAGCCACCTTCAAAAATTATGAAGTCACAAGGGATAAATTTTCAGCTTGATATAATGGTTTAATAATTTAAGAACAAATATTTACCCTTGCCCTCCAAGTAGGGAAGTTTATCATTTAACCCATTTGTTAGTGTATTTTCTCTGCTAGCTAATTTTTATACCTCAGCTTTTACACCTTCTTCTAACTTTTTAGGAGCCTATAAGGAATGGCATTTCAGGAATCATGCTGCATACCCTTACCATGAAACTTTTATTTTAAATAAATTCTTTTAAAAAACCCCATAAATTAAAAAATTTGGTCATCTAAGTTGCTTTTTTTTTTCCTTCTGATTTTATGGATAAGTGTAGGTATCTAACAAACCAAGCTGCAGGTAACTCTAAAGTAAATCTTTCCTCATGTTTCCAGCACTGCAAAAGTAATCCTGTGGCTTTTAATCACTTGAAATAAGGTTTTCATGATTATTCCATCAGAACATGAATGACTGAGATAAAAAAACTCTCATAATTTCTTAGCTATAAGAGATTATTCAGATCAAAATTAATTACTCGTGTTCAGGAGGTGGTTGTATTTTGTTCTTTGGTTTTGGTTTGGTTTGAGTCTGTGTTCTATTAATGCTCAGACAGAGAAGTAAATGTCTTGCTCTAGATGATTCACTTACCAAGAACCCCGGCTCATTTGTGCTAAGGCGGCTAGGAGTTTTTCTTATGACTGTAGGAGAAAAAGAAAGTGGCTACAGAGGAGAAAAAAAAAACCCTAATAAAAAAAGAATGCATGGAGTGGAAGGGGATATTTTGAAGAAAACACCAGATGACTCATTGATGGTGTTTACTGGTTAATGTTCATTTCTGCAATGGAGGCTGGCTCCCTGCATCACGCACTGACTTAAGTGGTTTCATTAGTCTGACATTTATGACACTGTGGCTTTCAAAAGGCATGTTTTGATGCTGAACTCTCAACTCCACATAATGACAATGACCCAAATGGCATCAGAGCTGACAGCTTATCCCCTTGTCCCGTGTGTTACAAGGCCTCTGTGTGTGGATTTTTGAGTTGATAAGCCAAGCTGTCTCTTACGATTACTAATTCTTCCTTATTTTACTGTTGATTCATGTCTGAAATTTATCCATGTGTTTCTCTACCAGACTGAATCAAACTTCTAAAGAAAAGTGATTTTGGTTCCTGGGATGTGCACGAAAACGTTAGAATTTTTAGTTTAATACTGTTTTCCCTTTCATAACCTCTGCTTATTAGATATTTTTGAAACGTTTTGGGTCAATTCTGTTGTGGATTATGACCAAGATAATTCATTAAGTCCAGAGGATGGCCTTTAAATTAAACATTGGGTAGTACATCTTAGGGAAGCCTCTCTGAGGGTGCCCTCTGTCAACAGAGATGTTTTATTTACATGTAGATTGTTAGTCACTTTTTCATTTGGATGTTTACTTTTCCGATTGAAATTCAGAAGAGGAAGTTTGAGAGCACGGCTCAGCCTGAATAATAAACTGAACACAAAATGGATGTTTCCTTCCTCTGAGTTTTGGATTTAAAAGGCACAGCATATGATTGATGGAATTATTGACCAAGTGCAGAGGCTCAAAAAAATTTTTAAAATCCCAAAACTTGTCTTTTAAGTTTCTGTTACTTCAGTGTTTTTCTAGAGAATGCCAACTTTTCTTCTGTATTTTTATTATGAATCTCTTTGTCCAAAACCTATCACTTGATTGATGTGCCTGTGACATCTGTTGTCACTCTAGATCCGTCAGAGAGAGGTCTCTGTACCAGCTCTCCAGCTGCTTGCAATGCTATTAAACATAGTTGAATGTAATGCAGAGAAAGAAAAAGAAGAAAAAAGTAAGAGCTAAATAATACATGAAGAAACATTCTTGGAAGATTTCTGAAATTATGCAATATTCTCAAGGAAATGGCGTCTTAATGTCCAGGAAGTGGTTTTTTACCCCTCTCTGACATACACAGTTTATTATTTTAATGCTGTTCTTTGCTGACTGTTTTTTTAAACTCATTGAGAAACTTCTATTAATATTCTCACCATTAGCAAATGAGAGATTGGAGGGGTTTTGATAGCAAACAGGCTTGCAGAGGCCGCTGGGGTCTCCTGATCTCTGATAAACAGCCTCTAACCAGCTCCAGGAGCCTTTTGCAGCAGTGTTTGCAGTAACGTCCATGTGAAACATGTAACAACAGAGATAAGGAATTTTGAGCACTAACACCAGTGTGTTGAGCAGAAAAAAAAAAAAAAAAGTGTGTTCTCAAGAAAGAAATAGCAAAAGCACTTAGAGCAAAGAATTTAATGATTAGTCTTATAATTTATCCACAATCCTTTTCATGTTACCAGGGAAGTGACAGCTGGAAAATGAACTTAGGTGTTACTTTCTCTCAGAGCATGAAAGAAATGTTTGCCTTGAACACAGCACAGCCCTGGTACCTGCAAGATCCTATTAGATACAGCCAAGCTTTCCCTATATACACATACCCTGGATACCCTTTATGTTTGGAAACTGCCAGTTTTTAAGAGAAAAATCAATCTCCATAAATCAACAAGGCAATTCGATACAGCAAGGGGTAAAGTTAATTTTAATGAATTTTAATCATCACTGATTTGCAGAATGTTGGTGTTCTTACAATCCCACATATAATGCTGTCATAAAAGGCTACGCATCACAAACGGCAAAAGCCATTTTGCGTATACTGAGGAAATGCCTCCAAATGGCAGAGACTGTGGATGCCCTTCTGTGCATGAAAATAAGTCTGAAGACTGGATCTCATACAGGAGAATTCCAAAATAGCCATATAGCAAAAAATGTTTTGTAAGAGTTCCAAGCTATGGTTTATCTGTTGTGTAATTGTATGAAATTTTGTTTGAGAATTTGTTCTCTGGTGTCCTGTGAATACATGAGAGTCTCTGCTCAGACCAGTGCCCGGTCCTGATCTGAAGAGTGATGTTTGAAATTGTGGACTCTGACAGTGCTGGGATAAGACTGAGTTAGGTACTGGGATCATAAAATTAAATAGTGAAACATGTTAAAATATCATAATCTTAGACTACATTTATTATTTTTGTATTGACTCATTATCATGAGTTTGATTAGTTCTGATTAATCTAGGACTTAAAAGATGAGGTGAATCAAGAACATAATAACTGATACTGAGAAAGAAATGGTCTTTTGCCTATTATAGTCTTCAATACTCTTGAAAAAAATAAATTAAATATTTGAGTTTTACCACTAATCCACACAGATTAAATTTCTGTTACTGAGATAAAATGTAATAAATCTCAGCACATACCTACTCTGCATGTTCTGGAGGTCTTGCATGGTAATACAGGAAACTTGCTTCTATATGTTAAACATCCACCTTTTTATTTTCATGGGAACTATGGCACAGCTGTAGTAATGCAAAAATGCCACTTCCTCAGAGACAGGAAGAAATGAGAAAAAGTAAATTGTCAGGTAAAATACTGTCTCTAGTACCTATTCCTCACTGGGGAACTTAGCAGTTCCTTTTTTCACTTAACAATAAGTTACAAGGCTCATTTGGTTGTTGGGACACAAATGCAGCTTTCTGCCTGGATGTCCAAGATGCCTTCATTTCCCTAATGAGACTTTAGTTTATGTCTCCTTTTCTCAGTTCTTTCTCTTTTGAAATCAATTTTTTAGCAGCAAAAGGTAGCATAACGCACTCATAGGAAATTACAGTATTTTATGAATCGTTAAATGACAACGGCAGAGACTGAGGTTTATTAATTGAGACAGAAATTGCCTCTGATAGTAAATATTTACGACTATACCGAGTGGCAACAAGCTGAAGGAAAAAGAATTCCAGTAACCTTCAGTCCATTTCTTGCAAGCACAGATACCAGGCTAGCCTCAGTCCCCGTGTCCTTCCGGAGTACAGGCATGGAGATAAGTAATCCTTTAGCACAAGTACATTAGAGGTGTCAGTGGACACGGGAGTGACTGCACAAAGTCAAAGTCATGGCTTTGTTTCACATCCACAGCGATCTGCAGAGTCAGAGCAGAGCTCAGGAGAAAAGCTTTTGTCCTCCTACAACTTATTCCAGACACTCTTGAAGGCATTATTAAGGCTTATTGCATGAACATTTCCTTTCTAAATGCTCATTTGACTGGGCATTGTAAATTAAGACCACAGAACCCCTTTCAAAGAGTAGTATATCTGAGTTTCCACTAACAGGCTTTTAAATATCCATTTGGAAATAGTCTTCATTATTTATGTTAACCATTCCTGCTGAGAAGAAAAACACACATTATGGATGCAATACGCATAAAATGCTATGGTCAGATCTGTTTTAAAAACAATCTTTCAGGGATACAAAACTATACCTTTTATATGAAGTTACAAATAGAAACTTTCAAATGTCAAACACAGTCAAAATTGCTATAGCATTTATACATCTATATAACAAGACAGTTTGTAATCATACAACAAATTATTTTTTTTATTCCTGCAATTTTATCTAACTAAAATCAAAACAACAACAACAAAAAGCTGAAATCTATGTGCATTATTTCCCATTGGGGATCTACTGCATGTCCTACTTGGTTTTAATTACTTTGGAGTCAGAAGCAATTATTTAATTCTCCTCTCGTGATAACTGCCTAATGGTTATCTGTGTGAGTAAGCCAGATGGGTAACTTAAATCAGAGCAATGGCAAGGAGGGCAAGGTGAATGGTGAAAATGCTACAGAAGCGAAAGGTAGATTTTTGCATGCAAAGTGGTAACATGTAAGATTCTGCAGCAGATCCAATGCCTTCAAAAATGGGCCACAAGAAAAGGGGTCACATTAACATCTTTTATGAGTGTTAAAAACAGGTCATGCATAAGTCATTGTATATGAAATGGTGTTACCAGATGTCAGAGGGAAGGAAGGTGGCAAAGCTTGAGGTTCATGTGGGATTCAGCAATAAAGACAGATCTTTCCGAAACACCTGCAAAGTCTGAAACTTCCAAATAGCTCCTTAAGTGATATTTTTCTCTATTGCTTTTCAAAGTTGATTGATGACATGCGGGTCTGAGCTTACCTTCTGATTAAGCATCAGGGCAGACTGAACACCAGGCAATTTGTTAAACTTATTAATAATACAAACCCACCCAGACTGCAAATGGAGAAGAGGGTAAGACTATAGGATTCAAAAACTTCTGGCTAATAAAAAATTTTGAAAGCCAAACTTTAGGTATGCAGAATTTTAATAAACTGTTTTTCTTCCAGCCAGTAACAAAAAACATTTGTTCTTTTTTAATGCCCTGTAAGTTGAACTATCTAAACTACCCTTAGTTATCTGAATTATACTGCCTAAGTGATTAAGCACTTTTAGATCTTAGCCAATAGGACTAAAGGTGTTTAGTCTCTCTAACCTGCAATAGCAGAAGATCAGCCCAGAAGATCAGAGAATGAACGAGGATGAGATTAAGGAGCACGTATATGTATAAGTGTCTTGATTTTACCAGGATTTTTTGTAAGCAGTAGACCTAGTGCAGCCCATCTTCCTTAGGACTTTCTGCCCTTTAGTCTTACACTTCCCGACTTTTCCAATAATTCTAGCTTGCCTTCTCATTTCTGCTTCTGCATCACCCTCTCCAATATCCACCATCTCTCTGGGAGTACCCCAGCTCTCAGCACCTTGACTCACTCCTATCTCCTCAAGAAGCAATTTATGCTGCACCTGTTTCTGAGACATCAGCCAGATTTTTGCCTCACTGGTGTGTGCCAGAAAAAACAGGATGGTGCAGAGCCTTGCACTCTATGCTTTTCCAATGTGGAGGTACTAACCCAAGTGTCCTTCTAAAGCAGGGACTATCCAGTTTTCACAAAACTCACAGAAACTTATGTCTGAACATTTTCTTTTTACCTTAAACTTGTTTGAAATCAGACAACACATTGCAAAGTTTTTTAGAAAAACAGACAGAAAGAATACATAAGGCATCATGCCATCCAGAAGCAAAACTGAAAAAAGAGGAAAGAAAGGATATCCAGATTTTGATTCCTCCTCTCTGTAACAGTTATGCTGGGGTGAGTTGCAAGTAGTCAGAACCAGGGATGTTCTTTGGAAACTCATTGTTCCATCCATCATTGGTGAATGAAGTTTCTCAACTTCATTCTGGACCTGAAGGAGAAAGGGAATGCTAAGGCAGGAGCGTTTTCGCCACCCATGAATATCTTCAAATTGAGAGAGCTCATTGGCACCAGGGTGATCAAGAAGCATGTATGGTTTGAAAGTGTTGTCAGTGAGATGGATAAGCAGTTCAATGAGACTAATAAACATTTCATATTGTCATTTAGAGTTAAGTATGACAGATGTAGATGGGACTATTGCTAGTTTTCACTCTGTTATGATTAATTAGATAGACAGCCTATTGGTGTAGCAGTACTAACACATTCATAATAAATGGTTGTTTTTCAGGGCTGTTGCTTAAGCTTTTGTCTTAGAAAAACTACTACTAACTTCAGTAACAGTGTAAAGGAAGAACTGAATAAAGTACAAGGAAGATGTAGGTTTTCCTTCTCCTACTCACCGTCTAAATCTGTAGGAAAGGGGTACTCAAGAAATGAAGTATGTTCTTGTTTCTCCTGAATCTATGAAAACCCTTCTCTGTGATGTCTGCATATTTTAAAGAGGAATAGCAAGAGCCAGAAAGAAGCAGTTAGGTTTGCTGTAAATTCTGGAGAGGAAAAAAGATGTTAAATAATGTATGAAGATCTGCTAGTTTCCCAGTGGTTTGGATCTCTGAATACAAGTTTCCCTGGAGGCTCCTCGTACGGTAGGTTCCTCAGGTAACCTTAACAGTATAGTGCCATCCACCTCAATGCCAAAAAAGGAGGGCGTGAGGAGCTGAGAAAAGGGCTTTTCTAAGTGAATTGGGAACCTTCATGTATCCCTGCTTTATTTCTCATGTCTCGAGATAAAAGACTTTTTTCTCTTTCCATGTGTAGATTATTTCCATGTAGGAGAGATCGGAGTTATTTTTCTGTCAGTCTCTACATTAAGTATGTTCAGGATTTTTTGTGAAGTTACAACTAAATGTAATAAAAGTTTTGAAAGTGTTTATTTCAGCAAAAGTATTGGATCTCCCCTCTGATAGAATGGCAGCATTTAATGCCTCTACATGCTGAGCAGTAGTCAATGTTTAATCATGTACTAAGCCAGTAAATACTCTTAAATTCCCTTACATTTACTATTTTATATATGCTTGATTGAAATGTCTCATGTTCTAAAATAGAAATCATTAGTGAATCTGTTAGCTCCTCTGACCTTAATAATGTGTAACCAGAATTAATTATCGCATTGAAGTATTTGCTTTAACTTGTCATTAAGTGATTATTGCAGAGCAAGAATGCAGAATCTCAGTGAATTAATCAGTGACCTATATTTTCTGGTGCTTCTGCTTAAATTTAGCCTTGGTCAGAATGACGGAAGATCTGTCCAATTGCATTCTTGTTAAATGTTCTCAACTGAACAAGCCTGGCTACTGTCACCCAGTGAATAAAGGAGTGCATTCTTCACAATGCTGTCACACATGGATTGCTGTATTGATGGGAACTTTTAATTCATTCAGCTGTGTCCACAGCGAAGTCTCCCCAAAGTCTGTGTAGGAAGCAGGACACTGCTGTCTGTAAGCAATGAGAGGTTTGCCGCTGACTATGCTGGAAGCAAGTTTGAAACATAAATTATTAATCTACTTTTACTTTAGAGCCCTCAGCAATGGGAAAGATGTTTTTCTTTAAACCCGTTTGAATGCTGTGATAGACACCAGTAATTCAGCAGTTTAGAATCAATGTGCTGCAGCAATTTACTTGTACCGTGATGTATGCCCAGGAGGATGGAAAAAGTGATAACCTCATGGTAAATGGCAGATTCTGACAATAAACAAAAGTGTTATGGTTATTTTGAGAGAGAACTTTTTCCTCACCCATATGTAAATATGCAACCTAAGTAATTTTTAAATAAAAACCACTGCACTAGTATGGCATTAATACTATATAAATATATTTCCCTCCAGCAGAAAATGAAAAGACCATCTTCAATAGTGAGATACATTTTGAATAGTGAAGTATAACATTTAAGATGAAATAACCATTTATTTGGGTACATGGTGTGTTTGAAAAGGAAAAAGGATGTGGGGAGAATTAAAAAGGTCGAGACAGGCTATGGAAAGTGTAGATTACATAGCAAGGTGAGCAAATCTGAAACAAGTATATACTGCTGGCTGTTTGACCAAAATACTGCAGAGCTGCTGAAAAAGAGAGGGCAAACATGTAGCTTTTTTTTAATACAGCGCATAGATGCAAGGATCAAAAATAAAATGGACAGGTTGAGGTTGAAATGGAAAAATTGCAGGTCAAGATTAGAGGAGCAAGAAAAGTGATTTTTCTCTTACTTATTGCCCTTGGAACTAGAAAATATATTATTTGAGACTGATCTGGCAAAGTAGGGCAAGACCATTTTTTCCAATAGGATTACTAACCTAATGAGCAGGGCTTTGAACGTCAGGGTTCGATTTAATTTTGAAATGCCAGTACACACATGCCCACAGTGTGGGAAACAAACAGGAGTTAGAAATCTGTGCATGACCGCATAGCTCAGCATTTCTGGAAGCAGAGGTGTACGGTACTGTGATGGAAAGACACAGGCCTTGCATCTAAAACCTAAAGCAAGGTGAGATTAGGAGTCAGTCAGGGAACTGGCAGACAAGACCTCTCAGGAGGGTACCCTGCAGGGCAAAGGGCCCAGGAGATCTGATGGATCTTTAAGGACAACCGCTTTAGAGCGGAACAGAGTATCCTGACAGGCAGGAAGCCAAGGGTGTCTGCTAAGCGAGATGAGGAACTCCTGAGTGGGCTCCAGCACAACAGGAACATACAAGGAGCAAACATGGGGAGAGGCTACCCAGAAGCAGCACAGAAATATATCCTGGGCATGCAGGGCATGCACTCATTTGATTCAGAACTTCTTTAGACAAGCGTACGGTTCATCATACGTACTTACAGTTCTGTGCTTGACCTAATGGTGAGGAACGTGGAGGGCAGCAAGGAAGGCTCATACAGAGCCACTGGAGACAGAGGAAGGCTAAGGAAAATGAGGCTGCTTTGTCCTGGTGACAAAGGAGACAGCAACACCTGAACTCCTCCGTACCTTTTGTGTGTCAGTCTTCATTGCCAAGGTTTTCTCTGGGACCTTCTAGCCCTAACTGGCTTGTAGCAGAGTTCCTATAGAAAATAAAACTTGAGTCGTGGATCACTTGAGCCAACTGAACAGAGCACAAGTCTGTGAGGCTGGCAGGACATATCCAAGGTGCTGAGGGAGCTGGTTGCCATTGTCACAGAGTGATTTTCTGTCATCTTTGGCAGTTTGGGGCAGTCAATGAGATATCTGGTGACAGGATAAAGGAAGATGTCACTCACATTCAAGAGCGAGAAGGGGAATACAGGAAACTACAGGTTTGCTGTCCTATACTTGTTCATTGCTGCTGAGCAAAAAGTCAATTTAAAGTTTAATCAAACTCTCTTTGCTTGCTAGGAGTTAAAATTAAATCAGTATTTTCTTTCATAGACTACACATGAAAAAGCCCTGTTACCAATTGAATTCTGCCTTCAAAGTCTCAGTAGAAACATTTCAATATTCTGCACATTAATACAGAATTAATTCTTATCTCCTATATTCATACGCAACCAAATATTTGTGCATCTTGCATACTGGAACACATACTAATTGCACAAAACAGTCGTCTTTTTGTGCAGATACTGAAAAAAGCCATTGAGTGAAACACAGTGCAGAATGAACAAAGAAGTTTGTCTCCTCAGAGCATACAGTTTACATAATATATATTTTTACCTTTTTCCCCAGCAAGTCTGTTTTCTATTTCACTACATACTTATCTGGTTTGTTGAAACAGCTGTATCTTCCTGACACAGTATGAGTGAAGATCACAAATAACATTTATACAGCAATTTTTAACTACTGTGCAAAGAGAAATAATCTCTCTCTTAATTGTCTTTTTCTTTCTATACACACAGTACATTCTTCATTCTTAAAAGTGGTGATGACAGTCTGAAAGCCCACCAGAGTGAAAATGTACATCTTCTATTATTAATTGCATGAAGATCCTTGCTTGCAATGACTTTTCTTGCACTTAAAAGTATAAAAACCTTTTCTTGCTTTATAACGAAGTACTTGGTACCATCATTATTGAAAATCTGGGCATATCTTCCACTAACTGGAGTGCCTGGAACACAAGAGCAGCTGAGATGGGTCAAACCATTTAAGAAGAGCCACCTAGCACTCAGTCTTGTCTTTAGTTGTGGTCACTACAGATAATTTGGAAATGGTGCCACTTCAGAGTGATTGCTCTTGCAATACATACTCCCAACTTTCATGTATCTGTGGTTTAGAGACTTCCTGAGTCTGAGGTTGCATCACTATAATTCAGCTTAAATAGCTTTGGTGAGTTTTCTTTCATCACTGTATTATTCACCTTACGAACCTATTAAAAATTCTGCGTTTACTAAGTGAGGTGATTATGAGTTCCAAAGTTAAATTACATGTTATGAGAAACAGAGTCTCTTTCATCCATTTTGGGTCTTCTGCCAGACGATTTTATCAGGCCTCCCTGAAGGTAAGGGTTTATTACTACTCCTCTTGTCATTTTCTTCTCAAAGCAGTCCTACGGACACTGCAATCTGTTAGCTCCTCACACATAATACTCCTGTATTCAGAACTTCCTCATGCTCCTTTTTGTATAAGCACCAATGCAAAAAGATTAATTTAGCTCTTTTTCTCTCATACTTATTTATTTTTTGTCCACATGAGATGCCTGCATTCATTATTCCTTGCCTTCCTTCCCACATCCCCAGCAGTTGTGCTGCCTTGTCACCATTCCCAGCTGGGTCATATAGTACTGTTATTATATTTTTAGTCCATTGGTATGGAATTTCAGCCCACAGGGATGGTGCATAACTGATGGACAAAGTTTAAAGACATGCCAGTTTATTTACTTCATATAATATGTACACATCACTGACATGATCCATTGCTATTATGGTAATATTTCCATGCATACAGTATTTCACACAGATGACAGAGGCTTACTAATCAAAATAATGCATCTATAATAAGGATGAAAACCCACTGTAAATCTATTTGCACATTTCCTGTTAGCATCAGTAAATTTTTCAAAGAAGTAATTATTTTATGGCCACTGGTATTGAAACAGACATAATTGCTTTCTCAGGGTAATTTAAAGCTTCTCTCTACTACCAAAGTAATACAGGGTCCCACCTGGTAGCATGGGACAGTAGTTTGCTTTTTGCAGCCTCTGATGTAGAAGGAAATATTTTGTATGGTTGAAAGGGACTGCACAAGTTAATGAAAGGGAAAACAGGGGGGAAAAACCTTCAAGTCCATCGAGGATCACTGAACAGATAGACACGATGTCTGCTTCGGAAAGGCCCTGAACTGCAAGCAGCTAGAGGCTCTCACAGGGAAATATCCTATATGCTTGCCGTGTCTGACATTGTTTTCTGGACATCTGCTTTTCCTGGCCAGTGTGAGACAGCTATGGAACTTTGATCTGACCTAATGCAACTGCTCTCATGTTCATGGATTTAGTGACAACCTGAAAATAAGGCCAGCCAGTTCCTAAAACACATACAGTTGTGTAAAATATGACTGCAAATCCTACTAGCAGGTATAACCTAAAGTGTGCTTTTGTGAGATTCTAAGTGGTGGTTATTGCTACTTTGAGTTTGAAAATATATATGATTTACTCAGATTTTTCAATCTTTCCATCCCAGGCTTGCTTCCACAGACTTCCATTGTCCTCTAACTTCTTCCAGGAACATGATGCTTTCACAGTTGTAGAAAAAGAATTTACTGTTGGGCTAATGCCAGATGGAGCTTGGAAAGTCCCGAGTCTTAAACATCTGCTCTTTCAAAGTAAAATTGGACATATTTTCAGCTTAATGAGCTGAAAGATGGATTTGTGATAGATTTGTAATATCAGCTGAAAATTGAGAGTGTATCTGACAAGCAGGTGCTGGAACTCAATATTTTTGATTCCAAATCCTCATTAGAATGGAGGGAAAATATCTTAATAAGATGGAAAGATACCTGTGAGAGAGGATGAAGCAATTTAAACCTGTTACTTTACTCTAAATTTGTAACTAGGAATATCGAAGAGTTACATAAATATAAATTTAATCTCACAAAAGCTAATGAACATGATTATAGCTGTTCTACAGATGGGTGGAAGGCTTGTGCTATGAGTGGGATGTATGTTAAAAAATCCCAGCTGTTGCTTCTGTATTTCACATGAGACTATAAAAGCTTATAAAAAACTAAGTCTGTTTTAACTTCAGTGTGTATGTGTATTTACTTTTCCTAACTGAAGGGTTATATGACAGTTCAGTGCTCATTTTGTGGAAACCTGTGGCTGTAGCAGAAGGAAGAACTCGAAAATAATTTTCAAAGAGGAAAGTAACTTATTACAGTTTAATTAATTCAGGTCCCCAGCTCATGGGTAAAGAAAAGGATTGCATTCAAGAAGGGATGTGTAATGTCTCTTAATGGTATCTGATCTGTCACTTGTGTATACATCTATTTATTTGTGTAAACATTCATTCATTTGATTCAGAACTTCTTTAGACAAACATATGGTTCATCATACGTGCTTACAGTTCTGTGCTTGACTTAATGAATTCATACAGATTTGATTCTCTCTTTGAGCAAATAACTTGTGATGTATCTAAGGAATGGCACATCTGCACTAGAGCTCTGAAAATCACATAACAGGATGCAATTTTGCACCAGGAGTGCAGCTGAGGGACTTGGTCCAAAACCTGACGAAAGTGTTAGCCATAGAAATATGTCCTTATAAGCTTTCTTTCATGGCTTTCTTTTTCCAAATTCACATGACATTTCACCTGATGGAGAAATGTACAGTCTTTCCCAAATAATTTCAGCAGTTGCTGTGCAAATATAATATTCTTTGTAGCTGCTTGTCTGCAGCGCACAAGTGTCAGCTACAAAATAACTTTAATTTAGCTGATGAGAATCCACTCCAGACCACCGTAACATATTTAAACAAAGCAGTCTTAAAACACACAGAGAACAAAACATACCTCTGTTTAGTGCCCCATACACACATTTTGAATTATTTTTATATGTAGGAAGAAATTTCTCAGCAGCACTGGAAAATGTTACTTTAAATAAACATGAAAAAAACCCCCAACAGTGCTGCCCCAGAAATACTTCACTTGGTATTTTAGAAATGTATAAGAAAATTCAGGATTTCATGTATTGCTGTTCTGTTTGTGTTGTGCTTCCTGGTTCGTGACTGACCCACAGAAGATATAACCATGCGTAGTTCTCAGGGACACCAGTATCCATGGATGTCAGGGCATTAGGTGCTACCCAGAAACAGAATGAGAAAGCGTCTGCACCTTCAGTGGTCTCCAAAAACTGACATCAGCTTTCTGCTAAATTGATGTTACACAATGTGTTAGAAAAGGAGACAATTATGGATTCATTTAATAAATTATCTCCTTATAGGACTCTGAAGAGTTCTATCCTTTGTTATAAAATGTATAATCCTGGTGACAGGCAGCCACTGAAGTGATGCTCAAAAAAAAATCCTCAATGTAAAAAGCTGTAGTAAAAAATTGTACTGATTCTCAGATGATTTACATTCTGAATTTTATTCACAAGAAGCATATAAACTAAATTTTAAATAAAACATACCTTAGCAATTAAGAGACCTAACGTGAGCTACAGAGGACATTTGATCTGGTCTAAGCAAATAAGGAGAAATTCTCCCTGAACATCTATACTGTAGGCCCATTCCCATTAGTGAGGAGCCAGGACATCGATTTGAGTTTAGTTTGAGGAAGCTGATGGAAAATTTGTCTTTTTTCTTGTGAAGGAAAAATAAACGAGAACCTCTATAGGTGTGTGTAACCTGTATGATCCCAGGGTACTTTCTTCCTCTGCATGTTGCTTTGTCTCTGCTTTGGTGCTATGATGCTCCCACTGTGTGCTTTGCTCTCTGCATGCCCTGCTTGGACTCCCTTACTCCCCAGGCAAGGAAAGGAGTCTGGTTCAGAGTGCCATCCAGTCTGGCCTCGAATGTTTCCAAGAATGGGGCATCCACCACCTCTCTGGGCAAACTGTGCCAGTGTTTTACCACCCTTCTCATAAAAACATTTCTTCCTTACATCTAGTCTGAATCTACCCTCTTTTAGTTTAAAACCATTATCCTTCGTCCTGTTACAAGAGGCCCTACTAAAAATTCTGTGCCCATCTTCCTTATAAACCTCCTTCAGTTATTGGAAGGAAATATCTAGATATTATCTAGGAAGAAAGAGAAAGCTTTACTCCTTTGTCTTCATGCAACTCAGTCCATTGAAGCTCTGGTTTTAGTCTTCTCCAAGGAAGAAAAGTCAGAAAAGGAGCTACTCTGGGCTGCAGGATAATTGCCCCCAGGAAGGACAGAGGAGAGACAGGTTGGAACATTTCTTTTGCGTCTGCTTCTGTAGTACAAATAAACATAAAAAGAAAAAAATAACAACAAGAGGAAGTAAAACCAAAATGAAAAACTCTTACAAACTTTTCTTCCCCTGGGGAGGCACTGAGTGTACAAACAACACAAGACAGAAGTGAGCATGCTGGATTTTTCATACCCCTCTCATTGTGGCTCAGAAGGGATCTTCTTACGTTATGATCCCAAGCACGGTATAGGAAATCATACAGAAAATAACAGAGGATAAACAGTTTCCTGCCTGTATAACTGCATTTCACTGCCAATTTTGTACTGGATGGTTATACACAGATGCTGCAAGAATTTGGCCCCAAAACCAGTTTTTCTGCCAGCTGTAACAACTGAAGAATTAGATCAACTTGTGTAGTGTGCCATAAAATGAACAATGACTGTTGTAATACTGTATCTTACAGATTCTTCCATGTGTTCATTATTTTTTGAATGATGAATGTAAATATTAAAATGTTGTGATATTTTTAAACTTGGCTTTAGAATACTGGAGTGGCTCTGTGGGAAAATAATTTGTCCCTGGCTGTGTAACAATCACTTTCCACCAGTCAAAGCTCTGGCTACAATCTGTTTCTAATTAATCAGGAAGACAAGACAGGGCGAGCCTTGTACTGAGACAATATCATACATAGTGGACTGACTGTAAAGCATGCCAGATGAAGATGTGTTTAGTGCACTAAAAGGAACAATCTAATTATCAGTTCACTGCTTGAGCCTTAAATTCTTCTGAAAAAACAATGCACATTAAAACATAGCAAATAATCTGGATACAGTGAAATCATGCAGTATAAAACAGTGATGCCTAGGCCAAACGAGAATATTTAGAATTGTAAGATAAAATTTCTAATTCTTCCAGAAACCCTGCAGAGTACAGGAAATTCAAAAATGTTGACACTCTGGCACCTTGTTCAAAGCTAGGTGCTTGACAACTCCCCTTCAATAATTGTTAGAGCTGACAAGAGTGAAAATAATTTTTACAGTGTATGGAGTAAAATATGTAAGGCTCCAAAGTATAATGAAAATAAAGAATTTTTTTTTTAAATCATTTGTGAAAGCCACTTCTATTTTTTAGCCAGAAGAGTTCTTAGTTGCTGAATAGAGCTCTCTCTTGCAAGCCTTACTGACACAGATGGTTCATCTAAAGTAAGGGGAAGCATTCATCTACCAGCTATGTGCAGGGGCAGATCATAAGAGAGAAAAATGGTTTACTTTAGAAAATGATAGTAATGGAAAGTCTGTCCATGTTCACTTTTATTTCGCTCTTGTTCCTTTTATTTCTGATGTAAGGAGCATTGTAGTGAGTGCTGTGTGTCATTGCTCCTTGGGATGCTGGAAATAGAATAGGAATTGTTCCAGCAACAGAGCTTAGAAATTATAGTGAGTGTGTTTGTGAAAGAGGAGTTATGTCTGTTTATTATTCTGTCTTCTTTTGAAGAAGAACAGAGCTGTCCTATAATCTCTTAAAGTTAAACTCTTTTCAAGCTCTTTCCAGAAAAGTATTTCTGATTTTATTGTAAATATGAAGTCCAGGGTAGTGTTTCTGTACTTAAAACAAAATAATGGTCTGTTATTTCTAGATGGAGAAAGTAGTGAAACAGCCCGCAGGCTTGTTTAATTTCTGTCCGTGCTATAACTCAGCAGCGTCAGACAAAGCAATATTCCGAGTGCACGGGTTTAGCTGAATGGTTGATATTATGTTGCAGATTAAAATCGCAGATGACAGGAAGACCTACAGGTTACTGTATGTACCAGCAACAGTCAGAGACTTCAGCTGACTTTTACATATTAAGTAGTTCGTGTGAGTGGGTGGGCTTTGTGGGCAGGAACTCTCCCAGGACTGAGATCTCATTTGATAATCTGGCTCCGGATATAAAAATGTTAGCCATTGGAAACTTAATCCAGCAAGGGACTTTTAATTTTCTTTCTAGCCTTCCATCTACAAAGCACATACCCTTTTCCTCCCATCCCTCATTATTTCATTCCTTATCACCATAATTCACAAAACAGATTTGTTGCAGATTAGTTTTGCAAGATTTCCCATAATTGACATAAGCACATGAGCAATAAATATCTTAATTAGACAGCTCTGATCTGTTTTAAGTTTTGATCTGCATTAACTTCCCACGTTGCTGCACTCTGACCAGAATTAGTCTGTATGTTCTTTGGGGGTAGGAATTTGTGTGGAAATCCTCATTGCATTGACCATAAAGATAGTTTTATGCTGTGGGATTTTACTACTTGCCCCTCAACCTGTACTGCAAGGTACCTAGCCTGTATTCGACCTATAAAAGTGTGAAGAATAGTAATATAATTCAGAGGGAAAAAGTACTTGTATCTGAACAAGGCAAGTAAAACCATAATAAAGTCTGCTGAGGCTAAACTAAATAACATGAGTCATTTCTCAGCAGGGACTCTGATGTACACTGAGCATGGGGATGCTCAGGCCAAGAAAGCTCGTTGCAAATACCTGGGCTCAGAAACGTTGCAAGACAAATCTTTACTAAATACATCATGAATTAGAAAAATAAGAAGACAAAACACCACCATCAAGTAACACAAACCAAGGAAGCAGAATGATGACTGATAGGTGCCCTTCACGAGGCATTCTCAGCTATGGCTGTGAATCACCAGTGGCCCAAGAACTCCTCCTTGAGGTTCAGGAAAATACTTTGGTCGCCCTGCATTGGATTCTTGGTTTTCAGCTTCTAAATGCAATTAAAATAGAATAAAAATAGGAGGAAGTATGGCCCTGTTGCTCTGATTCTGGCTGCTCACAGCACAGCCAGAAGGGAGAGAGGAGGGAGCAGACAGGTCACACGAGGCTGTGTCACACAGCCTTGTGCCATGGAGGGGTGCAGGAGCTCTGGCTTTGGTCTGCAACATTCTGGGGGCAGGGATGTAGCTGAATGTGTTTGCTACCTCTGAAAAGCGCGCCAGTTTCAAAAAACTAATGGTATCAACTGACAAGATCCTATTGCAAGATAAAATATTTATGCCACTTATGTTTTATATACAATTCCTACAAATATTTTTATATGGCTGTTGTAATTAAAGATAAATATAATAAATATTTTCCTTGAAATTTAGAGAATTATTGTTTTATCAGAATTACACATACTTGTGATATATGCACAATTATATTAATTAATATTAACTGTGAAATTTGTATTGAAGAGAAAGTTAAAAAAACCAAACAAAACAACTAATGCAGGACGATTTATGGTTTTATATGATAGAGGGATAGTGCAATAAAACAGGTGCCTATCTGAATAGTAAACGAGATCAATACCAAGGAAGCAACAACTCCACAGAATCCTGCCAAATAAAAATAGCATGGAACTCTAATGCTGTACAAGAAGTTCACCGTGTAAAAAATTTGCTGTTTTCTATAGGAACTGAACTGAACATCTACAGCTTGAACTTTAGGTATGTGGACAACCAGTCCTCAAATAGCACTAACAGACAGTGCAGAGGGGGTGGGTGGTTTGTAGGTTGTCTTGGAGTTGGGCAGTGATTTTTGATGGATTTATCACAAATACAACTTAGTCTTTTTTGTTAAGGAAATGGAATTGAGGAAGAAAAACAACATAGGAGGATGGACTGAACATGAAGAAATTTGGGGTTATCCTTATCTTTATCGTGCATTTCCTCAGGGCACCAATAAACTTCAGCAGCTCTGCTGTGACTGCCCAGGTACATCCTTGCACAGTAACAAGTACAAGGTTATTTGAGATAGTGGGAAACCTTTTAAGGAGAGAAACTCTGAGAGGTCTTCTTTCCACCCACATTAACTATTCTCCTGTGTAAGCTAATCTGTGGAAAATTATAGTTATCAAGCGCTGGGTAAATTTGTTCCAGATTTATGGATTTAAAGTCACATCTCAGCATTAAAACAAATTTATACAAGTCCTTGAAATTAACCTTATCTTTAAAATTTATCAGCAGTATACTTAAAAACAAAGTGGTTCTGTAAATTCATTAGGCTGTACTGGTATGAGTACTCCTATGTATGATAATCTGTTGTTTATGTAAATAAAAAAAGATTTCATAGCTTATTTTTACTCTGCCCTTTAAAGTAGAGATAAAGGTAATCATTTCAGGGATTCTGAATTTACTCACTGAAGCCCAAGGACATCTCATGATGTGCTATCATAGCCTTTCTTGAAAATGGGAAAACCCTTAGAAGATTCTGGTGTCTTCTCAAAAAAGTTTCTGACCAAACATGCTAGGGATTCAATAATGCAAAAGGAAAAGAACATGCCTGCAATTATTCTGTAATGAATTCCTCATGAGCATTATAAGCTAAAATCGTACTTTTCAGTGTGAACCAGCTGTGCCTGCTCTTGAACACCACACACACCCTGCAAACTGGTGTTTAAGCACACTGCAAAATAGTATTTTCGGTCCGCATCTTGTTTCCACCTTAAATAGTCCAGCTGAAGGAGAAGTGACGTAACACCTCGAGTCCTTCTTACATGCACACAACAGTGAATTACTTGAAGACTGACCTTTGAGCTAGATTCTCTCAAGCCTTTGTAAGCAGTGGTCTTGTATTGCCCACAGAGCGCCGATTGTGGGCTCCTTTGCAGGAAAGTTGAACAGTAATGCCACGTGAAAACCCCCAGACTACTGGGGTAATGTCCCATTAAATAAATGACATCACAAACATGGTTAATACCCACACCACCTAAAGCCATCAAGATACTGATCATTTAGGGAAACTAGAAGTTAGTCAGTTCTGCTGAACTTTCAAGTTCTTATTTCTGGTTATGACAAGATACTAAAAAAATTTCGAGTGTCTCTGAATTATTTCATGAGGATCATGTATCTATGAAACATGTTATAATTAGATATTCATGCCTAATTGCAGAAGAGAAAATATGTTAAACCTATGGATGTGCAGACTCTGGGAGGAGAGCCTTAACTCATATCCTTTCACTTTTTGATGCAGGGCTACCTGGATTTTCCAATCCATCAGCTAACATCGCTGCATAATTGCTCATTCTTTGCAAGTTCCAAAGGCTAAATCCAAGGAATTAATGTGAAACTTTGCCTTAATGATATTTCTGCCAGCCTAAGCAGATCCAAAAAATGGAAAGATTTCATGTGTTTCAAGCTCAAGCAGGCAGGAATGCACATTTCCTTTAGATGCTCAGTTATAAAGCTTTCATTTTATATTCAGTTATACATGCAGAGTTGCCCAAATGCTACTTCTCAGTGTCTATCAAAACTGAAAAAAATGCCTCACAGGTTTGATTTCCTCAGTGGGTTAATTAGCATTTGGAGACTAACAGAGACATTTAAGAGTGGAACACAATACTGGGATAAAAAATAGCTATTCCTTTTGGCACAGAGGCAAAAAACGATAGGAAACCTGAGGGCATAAGAATGGTAAGTAGTATTTCAAGCACTACTAATAAAATTGGGTAAAAGATGGACACGAGAAGAGTTTCAGAACCAGTGGGATGTGTGGCACTCACTCTCAATGTCAACAGATTTGTGTGCCATAATTAAAAAGTGATAAACCAAGGTCTGTGAAGATTTCTGTTGAGAACATTTCACATTCAGTGGTGTATTTGGGGAATAAATTCAGAGCAAGTCATGCATGGAAGCCTTCAGGGCATGCAGAATGCTTTACAGTAGGGCTGTCCTCATATCAGTCTCTGCACATGGGCAAAAAGGGTGCTAAGCCCATCTTCCTCAGTTGTGTTTAGATGCAATTCATAAGTAATCCTCACATGCCTAGTCTTGTTTTACAAATCTAGTTACTATGAAAATAGGTTTTAGCTCAGCAAAATGTTTTGCTGCTCTCACTCCTGATTGCCATTATTTGTAACTCAATAAGCAAATCACAAGTAGTGGAAAAAAAAATATCTCCCCTTATACTGAAGGAAGTCCAGATTTATCTTCTCAAATCACTATTATCCATCTGGAAAACAAGTAAGTGCTGATCAGTCTATATTTAGTAACATCTGTTTGTTGCAGACACGTTTCAGATCTTAAGAAGTTTAAGCAAGAGTTTGCTCACTCACATTAACACACTCCTTCCACATTAGTTAATTTGCCTGGAGGCTTGAGAGTCTGACAAAACTTCAGTTGAAGTCAAACAAAAAATTTTCATTACCTCCATTGGAAAATTAATCAGGTACTTGGTCTGCAAATAACATGGATCTAGACATAACCAGTCATATTTTTCTTCAAATTGCTATTTACCACGTCCTGTGACTAACTTTTAAATTACTTGTATAAGAAACAATATTTGAAAAGGTTGTGATATAATAAGCCAGACTATTGACATTTTTCTGGAATGTTATTGAGCTCAGTGGTTTTCAATTAAGAGTATAATCTACACCAGCTCAGTAAATACACTAAGTCACATACGTTAGGAGATTATTGAAGTAGAACACAGTGAACACACTATAGAAAGGGTCCTCTTAACACCAAAATGGGTTGCGAAGATTTAAGAGCCTGTCTTAGTACACACCAAATACATACACACAAACAAATAAGAACAGTGACATAGATCAGTGATCCAAACTCTTCCTTAAGCAGACATTGCTGCAAACCGACCCTTTCTCCTCCTCAGCTCCTTGTGTAACCTGTCAGGCACTTCACCATTCCCCCCTACCCAAAAAAAACAGACAATTCCTGCACCCAGTAACACCACAAAAATAATTACGTTCTAATGTTTAATAACTCATTGGTATTTGGAAACTGCATTCATGAAATGTTGGTGGAACCATGCCCTGAGCCACTTATGGCACAGGAGAGCTAGAGGGAAGAGGAATGGGTGTCTGAGGTTCACTACAACAAATCTCTGCTCTGCAGGTCCTTCATCGGCAGAAGGACACCAAACAGCCCTGCCAGTACAAACAATCCTTACCCACTCTGCAGTGTCAACCTGAGCTCAGGGTCAAGCGACAACCGAGCCTATAATGCCATCTTCAGAAACAAGAAATAGCCAGAAAAAGAAGATAAAGTCATTCATGAGCATAATGAAAAACAACACTATTTTCTTTCCCGAGAAGAGCATAATTTAATTTATGCTTGTCAGTGTAAGAAATCCTTGCATAGCAAAGAGGAATATACCTCTACTCATCCCTGTCAGAGCTGTTTGCAGTCTGGACACCAGCACAGAGAGAGCCAGAGGTAGCATTCTTGGGAAACATCTGTCCTAGATGACTGGGCTAGTTGTCTAGTGTAGCCCTCTTCCTGACCAGTTAGTTAGCTGCAGTGTAGCATGCGTCCATCTCCAAACTGTGACCTACCAAATGGGATCAATCACTTACAGTCTGTAGTTGTTCATTGTCGGTAGGGGTTTATTTATGTTTTAATACTGTCAGTTAAATCATTAACAACAAAAAATATTAAACTATCATGCATTCCAAGTCAATACTGAAATTCAGAGAAAAATATCACCTGCTTCTGCAGCTTGTCATTTGGAAAAAATACCACATGATCCACTAACCAAGCAGCATAACCAAAATTATAAATCAGTAAGACTGAAACCCCCACAGCATCATGTTTCTGTCAGCCTTCCCCCAAGACTTACAGTTAGGAGATGTCTGCCAGAGAAGTAACATAAAATGCTGCAACACAAATAAGCAAAATAAAGTTATTCCATCTAAAAGTTCGGATATGTTTTTCTCCTTTCTAAAGTACTGCCCATATGTGTGTGTATATATATATGTATACATACAAACATATACATGTACATATATATATGTATCTTGGCTCAATACTTCTTAATCTCTTCATTTTGTGCTATCCCTCTGCTTCTTTGCTTTATCCAGCTAGGCAAAGATTCCAGGAAAGAAAGGGAGTATGCAATTGAGTCACAGACCACAGGTATCCCTTCAATGTCTTTCCATAGGCCTTTTCTCAGATGTTAGCTAGAGGGTTTCAGGTTCTGCTTCATACCTGATTACAGGAATTATTTCCCTTGATAACAATAACATTGTAAAAAAAAAAAAATCATCCTTTATTCTAATGGTTCATTTTCCAAAGCATCCAACTCACATGCAACTCATATATCAGGACTAAAGAAAGGGAGAGGAAGGAGCTACAGACTGATAGCCAATACACAAGGAATCTTTTTTTAAGGAAAAACCTTTTTGCCATTTGTGCAAAGATTAAGTATAGCTCAATAACCTTAATTCTGTAGGGTCTTGAACAGTGATAACAGCAGAATGTCTTCTTTTCAAACTCTTTAAATTTTAACTCTGTATTTCCAGAGGCATTATCAGTATTAGATACTGGTTTTACTAGCAAACTAAACCATCAAGGTAGCACTTTACGTCTTTCACCTGGTAATAGACTCAGGCTTAGTTCTCTCACTGGCAGGATTTCAGGAGAAATATTTGCATGTGGGCAGGAAGTACATTTTAAACTCGCATTACTGTTCATCTTCAAATAAAGCGTCTAAACACAGGAGTCTGCCTTCAATCCTCCACTTAGACAAAACTCCCCAAAGTGCATCACGTAGAGGTTTTTAAGTTTCTGGAAAGTCAGTGTTAAAGACATAGACCTTAAACAGATCTCAAATGTGAAAAAAAAAAAAAGGACATACTTATTGTTAAATACAGGACTGTTGGAAAGTTTTTACAGATAGAATGACTTACTGATGAAGAGATCCCCAAAACAATTCCATGGATAGCTGAAATCTCTGTGCCAGTGTAGGGCAGGATTTTGCAAACCTTCATTCAGTCATTTATTCCCTATCCACCAGCTGTGATAATTCTGAAAAGGATTGAATTCACATGGTACTCAATAGCTCTCTGTGCTATAGAAATGTCTGTGGGTTATCTGAAGCAATACAATTACAGTCATTGCAATGAGGAAATAACTTTGTGGTTATGGTAAATGAACTTTAACTATAAAACATTCGTTGCACTTTTTGTTGTCGTTGGAGAAAAGAAAATCAACTTTTACAGATGCCTCTTTTAAATCAAAACCCAGTTGCTGCTGTTTTTAAAGTTTCATTTTCTCCAATTTAAAAAAATCTGAGATGAATCCCCGCAGACTTTACCAACAAGAGGTAAAAGGTCATAATCAGTCATATATCCTTTGCTTTAGTTTTATTGCAGAAATCCACCCTGATTTTTTTTTTTTTAACATATATGATAGTCTGAAGTCTATTCAAGGATTTCTATATTTTTCTTGCTTATGTTTTCCTCAGAGGTCCAAAACTCCTCTGGTAAGCCCTCATGCTGGCTATTCAAAGAAGCAGGATACATTCCAGCTGTTGTGTTGATACCCCACCTGTGGTAAAGTGCTAGTCACTCAGAATCAGGTGATTAATAATTGATCGAAAACTAGAATCCGGGAAATAAATATACTAGTGGTCATTTTCCAATGTAAAATCACTGCCAATCAATGGACACAAGTTGGCTTAGCAACAGCTTTCAGAGCCTGGCTCTTTATGAATGGCAAAAATATTTAGTAATAAGCAATAAAAGCTACTCAAAAATTTCATGAGGTTAAATCATTAGCTGAATAGCAATTGCCAACAAATAAAGATCTACACTGTACCTGTAATCAGGCCAGGTTTTCAGGGACAGCCAAAATAAGAATACAAGCAAAAAAAAAAAAAAGCAAATGTTCAAAAATATTCACAGCCATAGCAATTTACAGTTTGTTGCTCTGTCAGATAGTGGAGCTAGATGAGCAGCTATTCATAGTTCATTTGCTAGCTCTGAATGTGCTGGTGAAGTTAAAGACAAACCAAGGCAGAGATATCGAATATAAATTCTTTGTTGTGACCTATAAAAAACACCTCATTGCTCTTTGATATTTTCAGTAGTGGAATAATTCAGATCACTCTTTGTAGGCTGAGGCATCAAACGGAGAAAATGCTAAGATGACTTCTTGCGAAAAGCAATCATCTCTTTCCACTGAAGTAGAAAAACTAGAGTTTTTTGGAACATTTTATTTAAATTTGGCTTAAAAATAAGGTAGTTTTTTATTACAAAATGGTTTGCATGTAATTGTTTTATGTGGTATATACTCATGTTTGTTAGCCTTACACATCCGCAAAGCTGTGATTCAGAGCTCATAAGGAGGAACTGTCTGCTTTTCATTAACACTGTTTCTTATTAAGAAATATTTCAAATCCAAGCAGTTATCTTCATCAAATGACTTATCACATGTCTTTGTGCCTGCCCTTGCCCTGACAAACAAGGTCATCATAGAGACAAAGAAATGGGAACTAAAAGATATCCCGAAATCCAGTGCTCCTCCCTTTTCTGTAGTCCGGGAGAGTAGGATGCCCAAAGCCCTACTCAGAAATCTATTCTCTTAATTTAAGAGTAACATGTAAGTGCTGACAATAGTTTGGTTTATTAGACAGAGCACTTGTACATGAAATGTTAGTAAGAGAGGAGTTTCCAGCTATAAAGGACACCAACAGAGCTGGAACTATCACTAAAGTCTCAGAAAATCTCAAGCTAGTGCTCTGTGACACTACACTGCTCCTTATGCTGGTTTGTCAGTGGGAAGTAAAATCTATTGAAAATCAAACCTTCAGACTCCTCTTTTGTTCAGCCTACACCTCAACAAATGCAAAGGCAATCAGACAAGGAAATTGTGGTGTTCTGGGATGGGATTGTCTATCCCCTTTCTTACTATAGTAGCCCCATTTTGGGTAGAAAGTTCTCTTGGAAATAGGTGCTTTTCAAAAGATTGATGCTTTTCAAAGTTTTATTTTATGGGGTTCTCATTACACTTCTGCCAGTTTTCTTCCAGGCATTTAGAAACTGAGTGATTGTTGCTAACATCATTTTTTCCCTCAGCCAAATCTGACTGAATTTGCCAGGCAGCAAAGGAAGCAGCATGTTACCAGCTCTCAGGTCATGCTATACACGCATTTGTATTTGTAATACTTGCTAGATCTTAAGGGCAAAACTCTGTTCTCCTGTCTGCAATGCAGTGTTTTAGCTGCAGTGCAGATCATTTATATCTATGCTCCCTGTCCAAGTCTCAGAGAGGTCAACATCCCTCTGTAATTTCTCTCCCCATTTTAGTGTCTCTTTCACAATCAGTGTGATGAGAGGGTGTGTATGGCCTTTCTGCTTGTGCTGGCTTGTTGCTGACCTGATGGCTCTGTTCCTGCTTTTTCCTATGACTCCTTAATGCACACTCATTGCTGACCCTCCAGACACCCTCCCAGCCTAAGTAGCTGCAAGGGTGGCCTGTGGTCTCCAACTTCACTTCTTCAGTACGTTGTGGATATCAAATAATTCATGTTTTATTCTCTGATATGCCTTCGGTTCTCACTTTATAACTAAGCCATATGAGGCCAGAAATGAGCTTCTCTCTTGACAGCTGGGACAGTGCTGCCCAGCTACAGGGTTCCTTCATTTTTTACCTGTCACGTTGAGGAGTGCGGGGACAGCAGGGACCTGGATGGAAAGCCTTAGAATAGCAGTGACAGGTTGTCTCCTTGTAATATGGTGCTTTCAGATAAACTTTACGTAAGAAAACAGATCTTTTTTCTCGCTTTGATTTCTTTCCTTTCTTCTGTAAGAAAAGTGTAAACCTATGTCTAAGATGGTGGAAGACAGGTTTCCCTTCATCAGGGTCCTGGCAAACACCAGCCATTTTTCCCCAAATGTAAACAGACACGGTGAGGCAGGGATGCTGTTTTTTCCCCTGCTCACTTTCTTAACTCTTTTCCAAAAGGGCACTCTGATGAGGAGCCCTTCTCTGCACATGGACCTGCAGGAGCCCTGTTTATTACTTGGTTTGATTTTTGACCTGGCCATTGATTCACATAATTGAAAAGCAGTGTCTAAAGTGCAGGAGTAACCAATTAATAAAACTGTGCCTTTCCAAGACACATTTGTACGGATTTATAGACATGTGTAGATATATGTACACGGGCACATCTGACATACATATATACAGGCACAAAGAGTGAGAATCCTTTTGCAATCCATTCCAATCACTGCCGTTCAATACAAGAAGCACGACTCTCCCCCTCCAGGCAGTTTTTGTACGCGCCTATAAAAGATGGCTACACAGTACTTTATTTTAAAGTACTAGTATTGCTAGAAAAAGTGAAATAGTGGGGAATCAGAGTCAGAGAGATTTCTTCCATGAGCAGGCTGGACCAGAGCTAAATGCTGCATTGCACCAACTGAAAGAGAGTGCCTTCCTTCTGCCTGAATTTACCCTGCGCTTCACCACTTCAGACAAGGAAAGAGAGTCTGCAAACATCTAGGATTATAGCCATCACTTATTCCTGTGTTCTAGTGCCGTGTGCACAGCACAGTTTCATCACTTTAAAAGACTGGTCATCCAAAAAATGGAAAAACTGCACACATATATCAACCAACTTTTAAAATGCTTATTTTTATCCATGACATCAGCACTGCTTTAATAAAACTTAACAAATGTCAGGTATTTTCTGATATATCATGCTCCCTGAAGTGAACTCTGTGATCAAATGTTTTGCTAAAAATGTCATTGGCAGCACTAAGTTTTTATTACATTCTTCTCTAGAGATCAACTAATCAATTTTTTTTCGTGAATACTCGGGTATGTGGGATGTTTCAATAATTGGAAATTGATCACTGAAGCTATATATTATTGTTTCTTTTTCATGCCGAGTTAAAAATGCAACTGGTATTGGAATGAATTGATGCTCTTGCATTTTTTAAAGTTTTCCACAGCACTCAGTCATGGGTGCTAGGAAATCAGTTCCTGTAAATGCTAATTTCAACAGAGTATGACTGCATGAGAACATAAACAACATGTAAAATAGTGTGAGCCTAGACACAAAGTTCATTGTGAAATTACTTCAGCTAATATTACAGAAAGTTTTCTAAAGCATACAGAAAAATCTAGAATCAAAAACTTGAGCCTCTATTTTGCACATGGTGCAATAAGAAGTGTGATCTATTTAGTGAAAAATCTCAGAAAATATATTACAAAGAGACCTTTTATTAATCTCAACAAAGAGAGAAGAAAATTCTGCAGAACTCCACCAAAATGTTCAAAGCAAAACCAAAAGAACATGAGCTGAGAGCACCCTCTTCTGATCATTATTTTGTTCTTCAAGTTCTAGGTAAAATATCTCCTGCATATGTTGTAAAATTCCAGTGATCTGCTCTTTATCAGATTCACAAATACATAATCTGCTTGGGAGAGAAAAACAATAGATTTGTTTCAGTTGTTCAATTTTTTTTTTTTTTTTTTTTTTTTTTGGTGCAAACATGAAGCCAATTCTTCTAGTAACTCTTCCTCCTTGCATGTTCCAGTTTGATTTCCATAAGGCCACCCTTATGGAAAGGGCCAGGTGCAGGAGACAGACCGATTTTTTATTTAATTCGTGCCACCAAGAGAGATTTGAATTCAGGTAAAAAAAAAAAAATCCAATCTGATTCTAAAAGAGTGTGTTTACAAAGATTTACAATAATGAAGGAAGGAGCAGAGGATGGGGGAAGAGTAAGTGCAAGAGGAATATTAGGAATATAAATATTTTTCTATAACTATAGCAGCACTGTTTGTACAGTATTCTCACAGAGACCAGGCTGAAGACATAAATTTTAAATCCCACTGTAATTCGGAGGAAAGAAAAGGAAAGCGACCATTGCCTCTGACCTTGTACCTCACTTTCAGTCTCTGAGGACTGGAGAAGTAACTCACGAATATTAGAGCTAATGAAGCTTGATTTTCTCCAGATTTTTGGTTCAGTGTTGATTGACTCTCTTGTCTGGAAGATGTAAATTGTGACTGAAGCTTGTTCTGCATCTGAGGCACTTAGATGCGCCCTTTCCAGTGTGTATTCTCTGGGATTTAAAAAGACTCCTGCTCATGCTGTAATATTTTTCTCAGTAGGAACCTCTCAGATGTCTCTCTGACCTGGACATCTATTTACATAAATCTTGTAGGAACATCCTGCCTCCAAGATTTCTGTTCTTTTATCATATTTCATACAAATACAACAATGGGTTCAAAAACTTAGATAGCATGAACTAGTGGGGAGATATATATATCGACACATCTAACTTTGATTAATTCTCTGAAGATTTGCACTAGAGAGCCCTCGATGGGCAGAGGTGTGGGGAGCAGTTCCCCTTGGTGTTGGGAGTAATTCAAATCTGAAGTGAAGCCCAAAGAGGCAAAGGGAGTGATCAGCCATGGCCAAGAGTCTCCCGCAGTGCAGATGAGGCGTTTTGGGGTGAGTGATCCCATCTCTCAGCAGGGGAGGCTGACGTACCAGCATGCACTCCCAGCATCACACAGATTGGAAACCAATAGAAATGAAATTGGAAGATACAGGTAAAATCCTATTATGTGATAAGGAAGCCAGGGTGGATAGAGACAGCACAGAGATAAGAGGGTCATGAAAACTAACGGAGCAATTTGGATCTGAGAAAGTGGATGCAGTATTCACCAGATGCACTCAGCTACACTGGATTGCCAGATGAGGCTTGTCCTTGTCAAAATACAATAAATTAACCTCTTCAGCTTTCTCTACGTTTAAGGTTCTGGCATGAACCACTTTAGTCAAACATAGATTGATGGCTGAAATATATACAGGAATGACACAGGACCAGGATGATGCTGAAATATCATTAAAATTGATGATTTTGGCTTGTTCATCTGTCATCTTTAGTACAGCATGGCAGTGCATCTGGAGACCTGACATTATCACAGAACTATGTAGAGCCCTCTGGGGAGGGAAATGCTCGAGCTGGAAGACAGGCATATGCAGAGATGCAAAACATCCAGGAACAGCATTTGATCCTGCTGGTAAAGAGCTGTGTTGTAATTGAAGGTATCTGACAGGAATGAAATCCAGCTCAGGCCATCGTGTGCACTTGCTTACAGAAACAGTAACCTACAGCTGGGCTATGGAAACCAAGGGTCAGGCACTGTCCAGGTCTCCTTTTAAAAGGCAATGTGTGGCAACCCAAGACAAATGCAACTTTGAGTTATTGGACCAGAAGTGGTAATTTGGAAATTGGGATTTTAGGTTATTAGAGTAGAAATAAAGGAATTGGCTCTTCTTCCATTTGGGTTTTTACAGAATCATAGAATCATAGAACAGCTTCTGTGAAGGAGGCCTTAAAGATGATAGAATATCCAGCTGGAGCTGCATAGTAGGAATGGTCAGCCACAGAAAATCTTTACCATTATCCAGCAACTGGAATGAGCTGGAAAGGACGGTACCAGAATGAGGAATTTGTATTTTTGAGTCTGGCCATTTGTTACACCTGAAATAAGAACAGTAGCATATGTAAGAATATGTGGGTTTGAAATGGTGCAGGGTCAGCCATGTAGTTGGCATCCCTAAGGGGTCTTCTACAGAAATTATGGAAATCTCCACAGTTATCTTTTCTTATTATCAAGCTTCACAAAATGTGGACCAGCACTACATGAAAAGGTTGTTCAGTAGAATTAAAATTATCCTGGGGCATAGGAAGCCTTATACTTCAAAGTTTCTAGTTATTTGCACATCATGCTTTAGGTTTTTTCTTTTAATGAAAAAAAATTACAAGGCTCTCAGAATCTTTCATTATGAAAGGACCTCAGAAAGTAATGATACTTGAGCACCATATTTATACAAAGATGATAAAGGGGAAAGATAAAATAATACTTAATCTCTTATCTTTCTGGTAAAGAAGCAGAGAGCAAGGTTTGATTCATATTTACCTAGTTAAAACTTTCTTCAGACTTAATCTGCTGTATTATTATTTTGAGGTCAACACTGTCAGTTGTATTCTCCAAAATGTACTAAAGGGTTATCAAGATAAGCAAGGATTGGATTGGATCCTTGCAGCCAACTCATATATTGAGCACAGGGTAGAAGCTTTTCCTAAAGATCTTTTCTTTCCAAGCATGGAAAATATCACCGAAAAACACCCAAAAAATGACAGCTGTATTCATTAGATATCATCTAAAATATATTGCTGTGAATGGAAAGCACTTTGATTAGGACTGACTTAGCAACACGTACAACGTGGTTCCACATATGAGTCTAATGGATCGGCATTCAAAAGCATATAATGAACAGATGGTTCCTGTAGAAGAGACTAATGCAGTGGTTTTGGTCACCTTGCACTGGCACTCATTCAAAGCAGGTGCTCCATAAACCAAGACTGGAAGTGGACCAAAATGAACTGGCTTCTAACGAAACTGGGACATAGAATAGGAGGAGACAATCCCTTCTCCTCTCTTTTCCAAGAATATCTGAGCGCACGCAATGCCAGCTTTGCCCATGGTGACCAATCTCACAGGCTTGTTACTGTTTTTGAGATGCAATACCATTAACTTTAACATGAAGACCAGGGGCACTGACAAGCTGAGCACGACAATATGCGACTCAGGTTTGAACTCCATTTTATGCTTTTGTGTTAATTTTTTTCCAATTTTGTCAGCCTGTTCTGCATCCAAAGTGGCCAAGCCCCAACTAGAACCAGAGCTGCTATTCTGAATCCATTCCTGATCTGCAGAAAAAGATCTTTTTAAAGCAGAAAGATCTAATTCCTCGCCTTTAAGAGAAATCAAATAAACCTGGCATCAAACCTTTTCACTCTCTATGTTCCAAAGTTACCTGCTACAGCAAGGAAAGCAACAGTAGTGGAGATATTTGTGTGTTTTTACAGATGAAGTTATCCAGTGGTTAAATCTGGATTAAACTTAAATTCAGACCAGAATTTCAAAATGAATCAGGGTCATGGTTTTTGTGCACATGTGATGGTGCTAAAATCTTCTGGGGTTTCTAGTCTTCTGAAGTTTAGTCTGTGTTTGATCTGGAATAGGAAAATAGGGTCCATTCCAATTTGGAAAGGAACCCAGAACCCAAATTATATGAGTAAACTCACATCATGAGACTTAAATGCCCCCAAGTACCCCCTTATCCTTCTCTTTCTGAGGATGGAAAATTTGACAGTGAGATGGGACTGGGGAAGAAAGATGTCTCCAGACGGAAAATGATGAAAAGCTGAATTTGGCAATATTATTAAAGTGGACCCCTGGTTTTAATTATAAAGTTATAGAACGAGTGATGGCAAATCCATTACAGAGTTTAAAATTACATCCAGCTTATCTTCTTTAAGCACTGTCAAGCACCTACTATGCTACGAGAAGAATCCACTCCAGCTTCCAGCTTTCAGGCTGAAATGGCTTGTTCTTGCAGTGACCTGTTAATCAGCCCTGAAGATTCTCACAGCTCATCTTCCCACCTTTTCAATCAGCCCTCTTTCAAGAGAAATTTTCCAAAGGATTGAAACTGGCTTTTAAAATTATCTTGATCTTTGTGACAACTATTAGCAGTATGCCAGTGAATTACCTGGGAACATTTATTTAGGATTCATAAATCTTTATAGGGAAACTGTTAATAGAGCCACTGTTCTGCCTGCCTTGAAATACTGAGGTGCTGCAATACTTTGATTTGAATCATTATAATCTGCAGGAGAAAACCTTGACAGAAGGATAGAAAATTCATGCTTAAAACACAAGGTATTGCAGTCATGAAGTTACTTCGTGGACTGGCAGAATATGTTCGATTTCAGTGGCTAAAATGGTGGAAACAACAGTCAGGGTTTGAGAAGCCTGAACTTCAGTGTGAAAAATAGTCCACCTGACAATGCTATCCTGCCTGACTTTAATTAATCTGTCACTACAAACATGACCTAGTTACCACAGTACAAATGTCAGCTTGTAATAGCTTTCCCCTGGAGTCCTCCTTAACTAGCATTTGCCATTTACATCTGCCCATTCAATGGTGAAGAGCAGTTAATGAGCTCCATCTACTGCTGCACGGAGTGAATTGTACCAGCAGCGCCAGTTCCCCAGCACCTCCTCGGGCTGCACTGGGAGAGGTGCTCCAGGCACTCTGCTGCACCACGCCACTGGCAAGGGCTCTTAGCAGAACATTCACCTCTTTCTGTTTCTTGTTCTCTTTTTCTATCATCAGCTTTACAGCTCCGTGGGTTTTCTTTAATCTATAATCTTTTAGGTAATTTCATTTTGAATTGCAGGGTGACAACATGGGGCATCTTTTTTTCTTTTTTTTTTTTAATATATTTTCCCATGCAAAAAGGTATAACAGTTCTCTTAAAATAATTAGCACAAACAACCGAAGAGGCTTACAAAGCAGCAAAGTTTATTTAAATTACAGCTGCACTCTTAATAAACAAAGCCACTGTGCTGAAGATTGGTACTCAGATCATCAGATGGATGATCTTGTCTTATGCTTGCCATATGTGTTGACTGGAGTATTCAGATGGGATATTTAGTTGTTTATGTCTTAAAAGAAATTATCTGATAGTAATTTAAAATGTCTTCTTAGTTCATGAGAGGGTTAATGAATACCTGTTCTAAAACATTGCCTTCCTTAGTATTTCCCTCTTGATTTAGGTGGAATATTTCAAATACTCTCAAAGTATCACAGTAAGCAGGCTGCAGGAAATACTTACCTACAGCATAGCTGAATCAGAAAAACACCAGATAGTTGTAGCAAGGATTAATACCTTCATATGTCTAAAATCTAGAGAAAATAATAAAATATTATATCTGATTAAATATCTCAGCATAGGATTTTATTTTCGTAATACTTTTCCATTAAGAAAGAAAACTGTTTCAAAGATCTTGCTAAGGTCAGAGGTGTTTTTCTAGTCTGCACAATGCTTAAACACCTATGAGATGGCTGCTGAATCAACCAAAAGACCAGGCTTGGAGACATTCCACGAAGGAAGGAAAGCTGTTCCTCGGGCTCCATGGAAAGCAAGGCACATCCTGCCTACAGCAAACAAACCACATGAGGATGCATCACAAGTTCCTGCTGTAACCCCCTTCACCTGCCTCAGGTCCCCAACTGTACATCTGCCTCAGGTGATCTCAAAATACGACATTTGAATTATGAGACATGAATTATGAGTCCGAGAAGGTCTCTGACTAGAAAACATTAAAACTGAGGTAAGAAACTCAACTATCAACCAGAAAATGGTTGCCAAAAGTCCAAGGTCTTCTCATCAGATATGAAACCAAAGACAGTTTCATTCCCTCAGCCTCAACTTTGGTCCCTGGTCTTAGCACTGAGAGAGACTTCTCCCTCTCTAATTTTCCTCTGAGCTGTAGTGTTCAGTGAATTGTTCATGAATGCTCCTCACTTAGGGGAGCCTTTCCAAATAACTTCAAGGGATTTGGGAGTTTCTAGGGACAGAAACTGGGTTTGAACAGGATAATGCAAATGCTGTTCTTCATTCTTCATACACTGCACAGGAAAACTGTTGGGAACATCTTTTACAACAAATTCATGTTGAACCAAGTTTTATTTTTTGAAATTAACAATTGATGCAGAATTATGCAAAGCAAAGTAATAAATAATCTGGCTGTGCAGTCAATTCTTTCATGAAAACATGGGGGACTTCAGTGTCTGATGCTGCTTACAATTAGCACATCAGTGGGAAAACAGACTGTTTTCGGCCAGTGCATTGTAAATAAAGTTGCTCAGACCTTCAACAGCTTTTGAAAATAATATTTAAGGTGAATTGTCTCCAAATTAACTGGAAGCTACAAAACTCTAAAGGCTTACTTTATGCTTGCAGTAAATGTAAATCCCAAATTTAGTGTTAACATGACAGGTAACTATTTGAAAAGACTCACGAACAATGTAAACTTCAAATTTAAGAAACTAAGTACAAAGATTTAACATTTGTCTTCTGCAAATTTTATGAGAGTAAGAACTGGAAAGAGATCTGAGAGTCCAGTTTTACACCTCCAAGAAAAAATGTCATACAGCCTGTTCCTGAATAAAGGCTTTAAGTTTAAATATTCAATAGCAAAATGTTGAATAAAAAAATAGATTTTTTTTTTGGCTGCTCATTAACACAGGCAGTCTTAGTCTGATTTCTTGAATGTATTTACTTTCATATGAAAGTCAGAATAGCCACAAGGTACCAAGAGGCACTAGACTGTTCTTGAAGTTGCATTGCCTCAATAAGCCTTGCAAAAGGTATTACTAGTAACAGCAGAGAAACAAATTTTCAGTAGTCAACCTTTATAAAATAAAAATACTGAGGGGATTTTAGTGACCTAATAATTGCCTACCAGTGCACAATAATTTTTAAGGATTTAGATGGCAGCAAGGGCAAATCTATCTCACACTGGTATTTTGCACTTTCTTCCTTCTTACGTAATGTTCTTCACAGGCAGCACTCTGGTGAAAAGGTGGGTCCAAGACTGTCCATGTTGGGGGAGCTTTTTAATGCACTTCTATGTGTGCAGTGAGTCTGATCATCAGAAATGCCAAGATACACAGTGTATAAAAGCACACGCACACATTTATACCTATGTATGCAACAGACACAGGTATTATGGTTAGGAAAAAGGTGTAATAATAAGCACCTTTAAACTTCCATGCTGCAGTATAGGAGACAGGCTTGTAATATCTGTCAGTGAAGTAACCACTTGGAAAGACTGTTATGGTTTTTCATTACCTGTAACCATTCTATCATGTGGGTCATCATTTCATCTGTTTATCTGTAAAAGTTTTCCTATTTTGTCAAGAGCTATCGCACATCCAGGGTTTTCTTTTCTATTCAAGGAGTTTTTCACCTTTATGTGAAATTTTTTTTAACTGCCTGTGGTTCAAGAGGATTTACTAAGCTGAAAATTAGGCATATCAAATTTTTCCTCTGCATAGTAGTTACCCAGGCAGTTGTGACTGAGCAGAGTACAGAGCATAAACGTCAGGATAAACTGCCATATTGCATTAAGGACTGGCGAACACCTAAGTCCTCACTCAGGGAAATACATCTCTCTGGATGTAAACCTTTTGGGTCCAGTCCATTTCTGTAGTCTGCCCTGCATTTAATGAGAAAAGCCATTGATGTCTGTGGGAGTTCTGTCTAAAGATGTAGAGGAATCTTAACACATATGTGTGACCTTACAAAGACGAACAGATTGTTCGGTTTGTGTTGGTAACTTGTGTCTTCAAAACTGTTTCTTGCTATGTAGGAAAACCACTTTGATCTGCAATTAAACATTTTCTTATATAATCTGGAAAAGGTATGCATTATTGACAAAACTAGAAGAAGTTGAGTACAGAAAGCAGAAAAGGAAAACAACATCTCATTTTATTTTTACATTTATTCAATGCATTTCAGAAACAATTATAATATAACTCTTATTTTACAAAGTTGACCATTAAAAATTTAAAAAAGGACTTTTTGGCCTTTGAGAAGTAGTTTCATATGGGACATGCATGCTAACAGGCAGCCAGTTTTGGATGACAGACATTTAAAATCAGAAAAGTGAGTTAACAAAATTTTCAGACACACTTGAAAAGATGGCGTGTCCTTTCATATCCCTTTATTCAAGTGTAACTTCTCCATTTTTCTGCAACTTATCCTCTCGTGTCCACTTTCTAAACTTTAAACTAATTTTACAAAATAAAATATTTAGAAATACAAATAATACACCCAATAAAGTACATTAATTATGATGAATGACAACGGGAAAGAGAATCTGGCGTAGTTGTCTATGTGGTAAGGATTTTTAACATGGAAGCAATCAAAGATACAGAAAAGTCTTTTCATTACCGACATTGCTGAACTACACACACTGTGTTGACTTCTCTCCCTTCTTCTGTCAGAGCTGGTTTGTTTGCTTTTGCTTGAATCAGTCTTGTTCATATTGTCAGGGGCACTGCAACTGTTTGTCACTGCTGCCAGGACTCCATTCTTCTCTTCTTCATCATCTTCATCATCAATCTGATAGGGAACAAAGCAGCAGGTACTTAAGTGCATGTTTCATCACCTTTAGAGCTGCAGCAAATGGGATTTTTCTTATGACTCCTCCTCAGTCTCACTCCTCGACTTCAAGGACAAGCACTTGCATGCTCCAGACAGCTTCTTTCAGCTTTCAAAGCCTCCATTTATGGCGAAAACATTGACTTAAGCAACACAGTACAGCAAAAACTTTTGAAGGACTGTCAAGCAAATCTGGATTTGTTCAAATATGGACAAGGAACTTTACTTCAGATAGCAGCAAATCCCTGAAATGCACAACAGTAAACTGTCTTCTGCTCAGGACAAATACCAGCCAAGGTTAGTGCCCAGAGAGTGTGAAGGCAAAGCCCCGGCCTGGAGATGGAGAAGGTGGGGGAGCTGCCAGACCAGCCAGTTGAGCTGGTTGCACCCTGATTCAAGCACCCCAGGATACAAGATACTCTCTTGTTGTGCAACTGGCTACTTCATTCTGGTGCTTTGTGATAAAAATCAAGCCACTTCGAAAATAAAGAGGGACAAGCCCCACCCACAGCTGATTTAATACTAAATGGCTTGTGATACTTTCTGTCACGTCCTGAAACCCGTGCTTTAAGTTCAAAGTTATGCTAGGGCTAAGAATATTTTTCTGTGCTTCACTGCATCAAGACAGGTCTTTGGAGAATGTTGTATAAGCCTTCTGGTGGGTTTTGTTTCTCTGATTAGAAATGGCTCAGAGCCATAAAGTTCATGTATGAAATTTTCACCCTTTGAAGTCAGTGGGTTTTCTGTTACTGACTCAGAGGACACAGGATTAGACATCAGCTGCAGCTTCGGCTCTAAAACTTCCTTGGAATTTCTGGGATATTTAGTTTGGCTGGGGATATTGCAGAGACACCAGCAGAAACAAGCTACAAAGACTGGCTCCAATTTTGTATCTAAACTACACCTTATTATGTATACTTTGAGGAGGGGTCATTTTAATTCAGGTAGGCGTACATATAATTTTAATTTTCTCCTGATAATTTCATTACCTCCTAAATCAGTAGGTGGCATAAATGTAAGACAAATCTAAAAATATTATTTGTGAAATGTAGAATGCAGAATCTCTTTCTTCTGACCAACTTGCTTTTTTCCATTTGTATCACGAGAAGAAACCGTTTACACAAGGACAAACTTTTGAAAGGTTAATATGTACACCCCTATGTGCAGCCAGACAAAAACCTCATTTAGATATAACCCAGCTATTGAAGTCAAAGAAAGATCATTAAGCCACCTAAATGGTCTCCATGCCGGTACAGAATTGCTCTTCTGCCCAGGCTGCACGTGCACGGCACGAGCCTTAAGTCTTCATCTAAAATTACTGACACCCTTGAAAATTAGAGTGGAGTCTGGACAATGTCCTCAAACTGCTGTGAATCAGTGAAGCAGAACAAATGGAACTAGAAAAGGGATTATTACAGCTTTCTACTTTCAATTAAAAAAAAAAACAACTGGGATATTTTATTTGAGCGAGATAAAAGTAGCTCAACACATCATCCTAAAAATACACTGACCAAAAAGCCTTGGTCATCCTCCACCTGGCCTCCCACATCTCTGTGCAAAAGGCTGGGATAAAAATCTGCCTATAAAGCATTAAGAGGATCAATCCATAAAACTCCAGTCTGAACCTTAAATAATCCCCAGGGTAGTACTAAAATTCAAACCTTGAGTTTTTACTTGGGGCCTGACTCTGTTATAAATATCTCTCTCTTCTGCTTCAAAAAGTTCAGGCTGCTGAGGGGAGTGCTGGGGATGGCAGAGGAGCCTTTGTCAGCAGTGCCTGGCACTTGAAATGAGGCACCAGAGCAACAGCCTAATGAATGCACTCAGCACTTCAAAAGTTAATAAAATAAAGGAACCTGACAGAAGAGTCCTGATTTTCTCCCCTGCTTTCATTTTTCATTACAACACCTGTACTTCAAAACCGTCAGGATTTGGGGCACTGCTCAGTGTAAGAGTCTATTTTTCTCTCAGGTAGGGCTGGCTACAAGTTGTTCAGAATTAGCTTTATTTCAGAGCATGAAAGGACATTGTGTACGTGCCACTTTTCCTTTCTCACAACCGCATGTGAGCAATTCCCAGGAGGCTGATGCGTTATGAGGCTGTTCTCAACTCCTTTCAGCTCCCCAAGGGGCAGTTCTTACTTAAGCAGAAAATACCGTAAGCGGTGCATATGGACAGGGTTCTATTTGCAGTGCAACGAGGCAGGGCTCTTGCAAAACAGACGGGAGTTTACAGCAAAAGTTCTGTATCACAGAGCTTGAAAAGGAGAGACCTGGTCTAGAAGAGAGCCATACCCACTAATTAATAAAAAACTGCAGTCTTATAGAGTGAGTTTATCAAGGGACTTTTCCAGATTGTTATGGAGAACTGAGCATGATGAAAGATTAAGCAGGTTTACATTATATCAAAAAAAGAAATTGTGTTGTGAGTGTTCAGCTGTGGCTCCAATTCTAAATGTCATACTAGGTTTCTTCTGATGCCAGCTGTCAATGAGGAAATGGCAGCTGGCACTAAGAAGGGCTCTGTTCGGATAGCAAATCGGTACCATCCAGGAAAGGTGCTGTACACCACCCAAAAAGCACTGTATATGGCACCTGCTACTATGGCTGCTGTTTATACTAAGTGAAGTGTTTGCTGACATCCAAGAGCCAACAGAATTGAGGAAAGTTGTCACTTTCACTGGATATTAAAGCTGCTCAAGTTTAAAAATATTTCAACCTAGAGTGTTGCACACCTGGAGCTTATGTGGTGCTCATAAAGACTGTGTGAGGCTTGCACAGAAATACCACAGAGGCTGAACACCACTTAGAAAATTATTTTCAGTTTACAAACTGTTCTCTGTCCTGCCTTAAAGATGGACGTTTAGGTAAAAGATAGAGGAAGCCCAAGGAGGATTTCTGTGCTTTATAAGAGGGCACAATTAATGCCTTTGTACAAAAGAGAAGAAACTCAGGAGAGGCAACCTCTCCTTTTAAGCAGCCTGTTGTTCTGGAGCTGATGCGAATGGCACATTCTGCCTGACCTTCCTTGCAGCAGGTGGCTCCTCTGCTTTTGCCCTTAGCTTTGACGGTGTCTCTGTGGGTCCTGGTTCACATGATGTGAACCATTGCAAGAGCATGGATATGATGAGCTCTTTCCCCAGTTTATGTTCTAAACTGGAGATCTCAGGGGCTTCAGAAGGGTTTGATATGCCGGCGCCCAAGTTCTTTAAAGAGCAAAGCAGAAAGCGAGTACAACTAATTCCTATACAAGAGAAAGGGTGGCATTTCCATTTCACCTCCTACATTTATTTACATAATTCTGAGTGCAAATTTTCTATCAGCTCACATATGGGAATAACAAACCGGGAAGTGAGATTTCCAATTAACCTGTGTCCACAAGAGAATACGATAATGAGGACAACACACTTACAGTGACGATACTCACGGATAAATTGCTAAGTACCTGCTAGACAGTGACATGAGATTTTAGCTGGTACTTTTGTCCTTGTGATGTTTTTGTTTTTACAATGAGAAATGAGAAATACAACTCAGGTGTGCTCTCCACGACACCCTGCTCAGTAAGTGATACTTGCCCTTGGCTACAGTAGAAAAAGGACACGACAGGCTTTTTGCCTATTCTAGAGAGTCTCAAGCTGATCTAGGACCAAACAACTGTTCCTTCTCTTATATCCCTATCTTTGTGTGGGCAAGAAGTGAGTTTGGCTTGCTTGATCACTCCTGATGCCCAGCAGAAGGCAGGAAACACGCCTGAAGTGACAGACTATTCCTTTTGGTCATTAAGTTCATCACAAAACTTTCTTGTCTCATTTTACAGCTGTACCTCACTCCCATGCACATTTTTGAAGTCTACAAGTTCCCATGTCCACCCCATCTGCAAGCACATGCTCCAGACAAAAGGGAATCTGACACAGGCAGGTGAAGGCAAGGGCAGTGTAAGTGCCCTTCACAGATCCAAAGATGCTTAATCATCCAAGCACTGAAACACTTTACTTTCTTACCCAAACCTCCAAGCAGGATTTTTTTTCCCTACTCTATGAGCAAAATGACAACCACTTACTTCACAAGATGGATATGCTCACAGGGAATTGTCACTGATGTTACCTTGCCAACAAAAATTACTTTCAGGCTTTCCACTCAAATCCTCATTCGAAATGAGTGTTTGCCCATTTGCAGACAATCCCCTGATAGATGTTATCTCATAAAACCCACTGGGTGGCTCAGCTTTTTTGTCCATTTTGCAGTCCTTCTCCACACACCTAGACCCAAAACTAGGCTTTTAACATATTCCAGTGCATTTACAGGACCTATCTTTCATCCAAACAGCCAGAATCTCGTATTAACTGATGAACTATCTAGACATAAAAACCCCCTCACATACTGCTTGATTTTCAAAAGGTTTTGAAGCTCCTCCACTTGAGCTCAATATCCTGTTTCTTGAGTCTATTGAGGAGCTTTGCTTAGGCATTTGTGACACTCTGTTTTAATCTGGCTTAAACAGTTAGCAATCTTTCTTCTTCTGGACATTTATCCCTACAGCACTCAACCAAACTTCTTTCTGCCCTTTTTTTTTTCTTCTTGGTATTCTCATTTTCCATGTTTTACTTTTTTCTACTAATCCAGAAATTTCATAAGCTGCTTAAAATTTTCTTTTCTATATGCATATTACATTCAGTTCCATAATTAAAAGCTGCAAGACAATCATCTTTCAGCTTCCTTGTGATTTCTTTTTCCTTGCTTATGAAAGCACCGCTATACACTGGAGATGGAAGATGTGACAAAACTTCATGAACCTGTCCTCGTTATTTCAGCAACCACCAGACTCAAAAATACCTACGTTGATTCCATCCACTTTCATTTTAAGTATATTTTGCAGTATTTCAGAGTTGTGAGAAACTCTTTAGAGCCACAAAAAGCGCTGTTATAATAACAATGCAGAAGGGAAAATGGATCCCAGTCTGACTTCAGGTGCAGCTGTTGAAAGAGAAGGTGAGAGCAGAAGGCTCCGGGGACCTGATACACCCAGCACATGAAGCCGTTTGCCAGGAGACTGACTCATGTTCCATGCATGTGCAGGATTCATAAATGGAATGTGATAAACTCTTTTTTTTCCATTTTGCAATAGGATCAAGTCACCAAGCTCAGCCTAATTTTTGAACTGTGAGTAAATGCCATTGCCTGGGAGACAAGAAGTGCCTGTGATTTTTGTGATAGATCCAGAACACTGATAAATGCCCATAAAGTCTCTGCCAAAAGAGAGAAGGAAAGGTGCTTCAGTTTGTTTGATCTCCTCCAAAAAAGCTCCAGGTATACAAATATTTTTCTTTTTCTCAAAATTATTAAGTTTCCCTGTCCTAATTCTAAAATGAAGTTTCCTTAAATACATTTACCATTAGTGCTAAGAGAATTCATTCTTTTTAGCAGGTGTAATTTAAATCCAGTTTGTAGGACAACAACCAAATAATTAAAATACCTTTGGAAGGTCCTTTGAGCTGAGTTGATGCAGAGTGCAGAAATGAGTTACAGCATACTCTAACAGCGCTCCAAAGATGAAGCTGAAGCAGATACCAAGGTACACATCAATTGCCTTAATAAAGCAATTAGCATTTGGGAGTGAAGTCCTGGCTCCCATCATCAGTGTTGTCATCGTAAGGACTGTGGTGACACCTGTGGAGTGGAAAAATAGATGTTCTAGTATAAAACTGATGGCAGTGAGGGCCTTTACTGCAAGGGCCCTACTGCAGGAGCGTTCTCCCTGGACCTGAAACTCCTAGGATGCCACAGCATTTAATGGGTCATGTTTTAGGAAGAAGACTTTCAAATTACCTTGTGATTCTGAAGTTAAATGCTTAAAAACAGCAATGGAAACTGTTAGCAAAGCTGAGAAGACTAGAAATTAAAACGAGAGAGATTTTGGTGTCACTGAATGTATATTTATGATTAACACACTATTATTGCGAATCTATGCAAAATTCCCCTTAAAATATTCAGGTATCATTTTGCTCAGTGTAGTTTCCCACTGGCCTCATTCAGTGTGAAATCCTTCTTTATTCCCTATTCTGTAGGAGTGTTTTTTCCATCCCACCTGCAGCCTGATCAAACCTGATTTGCATTCTTTCCCTTTCAGAATATCCTTTATTTGAAATTAATTCTGTTTAATCTCTTATAATTGTCTTATTATTCATGTGTTAATTAGTATGTATCATTAGACCTCACAAAAGCCTCACAATTCTGTCTGTGCATGCCATGTATTTGAATACGTTTAAATTATTTCCAAAATGACAGTTTTTTGCTTTGCTTTCAGCAGCCTCCCCTTGCCTATAAGTCTCCTTCCTGTAGCTGCCAAAGGCATTTTTCTTACTTAAAGAATAGCAAGGCTTTAACAGGAATCCACATGATGTACTGAGTATGGCAAACCTAAAAAGTAACTCCATAAAACTCAGAAGTGTTTGCAACTTCAGGATGTGGATGCCAGGTACGTGCAATAAAGAAGGCGCCTTAATGATCCAACCCTTGGTTTGGGTTGGTTTACCAGCTTCTCACCTATGCAGATCCTGGCTGGAACCGATGACTGGCTTATCCAAAACGATACCCAGGAGAGCACGACCAGAAGGATTGACGGTACGTATGTCTCTAATATGAAATACAAGATGTTTCTCTTGAGTTCAAAGTGGAACACTAGTTTTGGGTAACGTCCTGCAGAAGGAACAGGGAAAAAAACATTGTGAAGGTGCAATTCATGAAAAGATCTTTGAAATAACAATCTGTATTACTTTGGTGCACTACAATGCAGTAAAAGCTTAACAAACAAGCTTGTAAAATTTAAACACGGTGCTGAAAAATTCATATTGGAGGCTCTGAACTGAAGGAAACAATCAAATATGTAATATTCAGTCACCATATCCAGAGTTTTATTAAAGACACCTTGAATTGGAAATTAAATGAGGATTAGTGAAGGAAAATATAAATCCATCAATGTATGAAGATGATGTTTCATTATATAACATGAGGCAAGGAAATTTGAAATTGCATAAGGATTTAGCTGTCGCTATTCATAACAATAAATGATCTACTATATGAACTAGAGTAGTAAGGATTGTCATTTCATGAAGGTGGCACGGGTTCTTACTTTTAACAATCTCACATATCCAATTTATTTTGCTTTTTCATCTTTGCTTATTTTTTTTTCATCTACTATTGCTCAGGATGTGGATTGAGGGTACCTGCTCTGATATTGCTGACCCACCTCATATTCCACTTAAACTCAAGCAGTATCTTTGCATCCTCACTGTCTGTTTTTCCTTTGTATTAGTGCATTACAGTGTTTGTGTTGCTCTGAGCAGTGTCACTGTTAGAGCACAAATTATTTGCTTCTAAGTGAGTGATTTCCAGAAGATGAACTTTTTGGATCACAGAGTCAAATACAGAACTGTGTTTCATGAGAGGACAGCACACTCATAAGCAAAGCCTTAATTTGTTATCCAGCTCACTAACTGAGCAAAATCTAGCTATGTTGAAGCACAGGACCTGAAATTGTTACCAGTTCAATGCATTATAGGAAAGCAAAATCTTGCTTTTTAAATGGGCAGAAACGACTTCTTGTTCTGAAGTTGCAGGTTCCAAATTAAGTGTTATTAAGTTTTTACAAAATCATTTTAACACCATCTGTATGTAAGTGAAATACCAGTGAGAGACTAATGCTCTGTAGTCAGACAGCTTTGGCTTCAGCTATTTTAATACAAAACCTATTCTTTGGCACCAATGTTTGCTTCCAATGCTGTGTGCTGCGAGTCAGGACAGAATAACAGAACAGTGAATTCACTTTAGCAACAACAATATAGGCATAGACAGGCTATTTGTGCATCCCTCAGGTGTGCTGTGAGACACAAAGAAGAGCACTTTTAAAAGCTTGAAGTGCAAGCAGTGGATGCCAAGAAATGTCTTATTGCTCCCAGATGAGAAAATGGATGGCTAAATTTCCATTTTTAAAAGCATTGTATATATTGCATCAAGAGAACAATAACAGGATTTTTAAAACCAGAAAGAATTGCAAGATTATGTAGTCTGACCCTAATCACAAGCCACTAAATTTCCTTAATTATCCCTTGCTTTGAACTCAATTATTTTGGCTGGAATAGAACCCACCTTTCATAAAGACATGAAGACTTAGTCTGAGGATATCTAGACATACAGCATCCACCATTTCTCTCAGTAAATAATTCTGTTTGCTAAGAATGAATGCCTAATTTCTAATATTAACTTGTTTTCAGTTTTCTGCCACGCTGACCGCCTCTTCCCTACTGAACTAAATAGTCCTCTGGTAGTCAGTTCTTTCTCCTTCCAAAGGTAAAGATACACTGTATTTAGGGTTCTTTGTAAATTCAGTATATTGAGATCCTCAAGTGTCTGACTGAAAAGTACAAACATTACACTTACACAATCTCCATGAAGCAAGAAGTACGAAGACATTTTACACCATTATTATCATTTTTTATGTGAAAAGAGGGACATTACACCAGTGTACCTCTGCCAAGGCTGTGATTTTTACTAATACAGTTGTTTCAATAAATGTCATTTTGCTCATCAAAACTGATCTTAAGTGTATGAAGACCAAAATAAAGCACTCAAAAGTCAGGGAGTGAAAAACTTACGGATGACTGTGCAACCTTACTGCCTCTGTCTGCACTCACCCGTGCTCTGAAATGAGCCCCGTGCTATGGAAAAGCACTGAGTCCGCACAACAAAAGCCTGCAGCACAAAGCATATGTAGGGAAAGAGAACTGGATACTCCACAAAAGTTTGTGTTTGGTTGTGTTGTGCTTCTGTGCTGACCACAGAGAAGGATGTGTTGCCACATGTCCAGCAAAGGGGAGTGAAGAGACCAGACCATCCTTCCTGCAGAGCGCCACAGGCACCTGGGATTTCCTGTGGTTCAGCCTTAGAAGAACTCGTTGCCAAGAAGGAAAACTCTGAAACAGCCAGTACAGCCATACAATAACACCCTCTCCTTGTCAGTGCCCTACAACCGTATCTCTGTTTACCTCAGTATAAAAGTCAAGTGTGTACATGGGAAGTTAGTTCAAAATATCAAATTTAAAAGCCACAGTTTGTCAGTTTGCTGCAATTTCCAAGTGTGGGCAAGTCCTTTGAGTATTCTGGCGTTATTATTTTTTCTGATGCCAAAAATTTCTGAAGTAATGTGAACAAAGAGAAATAGAGATGTAACAGCTTGTGGCTGAGTGGCTTTTTGGGGAACAAAAAAGAGGCATTTCTTTAACCTTAAGGCTTTCTTCTTGCCAGAATCCAAAGACACATCACGGACATGATAATAATAGTGTCAGCATTTCTCTAAAGAGTTCAGAAGAGCTTTTATAATGGAAATTCTGAAGCAACCCTTATATAGAATTCATCAGAGCTCCTCCTGTAATAAACTGAAGGAAGCAGTAGTCGAGAAAAAGTATTCAGTGCATACTTATCATGCTAAAGAAATGAGCAATGGGATAAAATGAAGATGGGGAAATATTGCAGTCCCTTTTTTATCTACACCACACATGTACCAAAAGTTATCATCTTTAAAAAGAACACATTTGCTGCTCCTGTTGCGTGAGCTGCATATGAGAGAGTAATGCTGTATCTCATTGCCTTTGACTGGCACATCTGAGACTATGGTGCCATCAGCCAGATCAAAATTGAAACAGGTTCATGAAATCCTAGTCCTGACTTTACTAGAGTTAACTCAAGTACAGCTCAAATTAACTCCTCAAAACTGTCAAGTTTGCCACTTGCTTGACAACAAAATACTTGCATTAAAATGAAAACATGTTTTTTCATTCCAGTTTCTGGCCCATGATGAGTGTCACCTCAGTGTGAGACTGCTCTGACTTAAATTTGTTAACGTGATGGAAATAATTTCTGTGCAGATGTCTAACTGCAGCAAAGGCACAGCATTAGCACTTAGCAAAGTATTGAATTACTCTGTGTAACAGTTTCTCAGATGAACCCGAACATAAATGACTGTCAATATATACACTCTAAACACACCAAAAGGTGAGGTATTCTACTTAGGAGACCCCACAGCAAAAGAACATTAAGCTGAGTAATTCAGGCTTTATAGCATTTACCAGAGAGCAGAAGTACAGAACTCGTCTGTAGCTCTACCTTGTAGATGATGAAAAAACCCAAATAGCAGATGACGGTCTCCATACCTACTCTAAACCTCTCTACTGCTAAGTACCCTAAAAAGTAGAAAAAGGTTCAGCTGACCACTTCTGTTACAGCATCATAAAAATTATACCAGCACAGGCTCTTTCTCAGTAGCTGAGCAAGCCTAGGTCTAGGTCTGAGTCAGATCTCTCTGAAATAAAATAAAAACCAGTTTATCTCATTTTATAACTTGCTATTGAAGTTTGGCTTTTGGCTTTTAAAATTATATTCTAATTTACAATTCTGATTATCAGACACTTTGTATAGACTTGCCACAGATGATTCTATCAACAATGACTATTGCTGCACTGCTTGAGAAATACATAAACCTAAACAAGCTTCCTTTTCACCCTAGGTCATTCATTTTCTGATTATCCCATTTTCCTATGGCATCTGTTCCCAGCTGATGGCAGAATGCTGCATCTCTGACCAGCGAATGGTCCCAGCAGAGGCACCTAAGGAAGGACTGATTCTCTATAAATGCTGTCAGCAGTTCCTAATTTCCACTCTAAGTGTTTTGGGCTGGGACCGTCTTCCCCACAACCACTTCCTGTGGACTTTCTGCTGAACTCTACTCCAGTAAAAGACTGCTCCACATCACTTTTTATGTAAGAAGCACTTTGGTGTCCTGCACAGGGGTGTGCAGCCAGGCACAAAGAGCATCCTTTTCTTTCTCATGAATTATTTATGCTAACCCCTTGGGTGTCTGCTAAAATGTGTGATGTGCAATTCACACAAGCACGTCAGTGTAATTCTACCAATGCATCATTTTCTTCTCATCTTGCATCTTTTAAGGGCAGAGGACAGGAGAGCTTAAAATAGATTTTACTGGTTTAACTATACACTGAAAATGTAGTTTTCAGTATGCAATTTTGTTATTGCTTGTTTACAATGAACATAGGCAGTGAGAAATCAGTCTGTTCCCACTTTTACACAACAAATAAGTTGTACAACTAAAATGCAATTCTCTGACTGCTGCAGGATGCTAAGGGTGCCAATATATATTGCTAATATGTTATTACAGCTTCTTTGCCTCTCCCTCAGAGAAAACACAGTCTTCTGTCCTTCATAGTCTAGATCTTACAAACCACCTCTTTTCTTACTTGCTTTTCAGAGGTAAATGAAAGGAAATGAAAGTTCAGGCTGGGCTTCTCAACATGTGTTTCATCTTCATGAAAATGCTTTACAAAAAATAAGTTTGAAATTCAGATTTCCTAAGAATGAAATAAACCCTTTCATGTAGTGCACGTATGCACATATATTTATCCACTTAGCTTACCTTTAAAAAAAAAAAAAAACAGAAAAAAATTATGCCACAGAAAGTTTTCCAAATGTTCAGGTATATTTATGTCTATGCTATAAAGAACTTCAGAGGAGTTAATAAAGAATGCCTCCTAATAGCCTTGATATTCTTTCCATTCATTGCATTTCCATATGGGTTTATGTTACTGTAACTTTTTCAATGCAATTTCCAAAACTGTTTTATTTCTAAACTGTTCTACATTGCAGAAGTATCTCAGAAACAACTCATGACAGAAAACTTTTCAACATCAACTCAAGTGGAAAACCTTGTTTACAAAAAAGGGATGCTATGAGCTCAGATAGGTAAATTGAACATAAGATGGTAACAGATAGATATGCATAGGTAATTGTTTGAATCTTAGGTGAGGCTGACTGAAGACTCACCAGGTAAGATTATTACTGAATACAGCTCTGGGATTCTTTGCGAGCCCTGCATGGCAAAGAATATGTTCTCAGAAATAACAACTGGAGAGCAATTACAGACTATAAAAGAACTGATAAAGGGAACGGGGGAAGTTATTCAGCACACCATACCTCAAAAGGAAAAGTACTGAAAAACAGAAACTTGATTATTAACTAAGTAATCTCCTGAACCTTGGGAAATTGCAGATAAGCCTGTACGACAAAGCAAGGCAGTGCTTCTATTCAGAAAGAGACCGTGACTGATGCACATATACTCTTATACAAACTTCATATAATCTATTTATAGTTTGTACACATTTTGATTTCAGATCACTAATTATAAATGAGAGCAACTCCTCACTGGCCTAGTTGTGACATCCCCCCTGAGAAGCTGATAACATGCAGTGGCCAGGGGACCACAGAGCTTCAGCACTGCACAGCCACATAAGGGCTGACAGCCCTCTAGCCCAAGGAGGCTAAAGCAGGGTTTGAGAAAGACATCAAAACCCTGGCAGTGACTGCAGACAAGAGCAGCAGCCAGCTCCCTTTGCAGTCTTTTTAACAGAGCAAATATCTTGTCTTTATGCGTCAAGGAGCAGAGACTTAATTTATGCTTCTGTCTCTTCTTTCCTTCTGTTCTTCCAAAATAATACCATTGGAATATGCCAATTTGTTGACTTGACATTTCCAAAGTGGGGACGTGCACCGAGAGCCCTGCCTGCCTGACATGTCTCTCCCTGCCTTCTGGGCTGAAGACTCAGCATTAGACTAGACCTGAGCAAGCTGAGCCTCTTCAGTCCTGCTGCTGCCAAGGACTTGACAGGAGGGCTGAGTAGCGGGAGTAAGACTTAAGGAAAAATGCTGGGAAAAAAGCTATCAACATCCAATTAGCATGAAGTTTTAAATTATGTTTTTGCTTCTCTCTCCAACTAAAAATGGAAATTGAGATTAATTAGCTATCGCTTGCTGTGAAAATAGAAGCATTTATCAAGTGGGAACACATGGGGTCTGTCCTGTGCCCACAACTGTTCCCTAACACGATGACATACCACGTGTGTGTTAGGAGTGGAGTTATGTTAGCACGTTGGAGAACAGGATTAGAGTTCAAAAATATCTCCCCAACTATCGTAACCCAAGTAAAACAATGGAATCCAAGAAGTATGAAGTCCTGGACTCAGACGGGAATCACCAGCTCCCAGAGCTCAGGGAATATGTGGTTACAGGGCAAAAAAGGAGTTAGAGAACAAGGAGGAATCACTAGCTGAACAAGGTCAAAAATGCACGATATCTTTCTGCAAGAAAGGCAAATATAGCCTAGAACAGATAAAGAGGAATAGATTTCATGGAACACATTAAGTAAACCCTTCCATCCTCAGAGGATATCTAATGGGAACTCATTTTTGGGTGCCGTGTATCAGCAAAGAGATGAGAATTCAATGGGAGAACAACAGCAAAGACAGTGTATCTAGAAAATTGCTTATATGAATTAAAAAAGAGGAAAATTGTTGGTGTAAGAAAAGATATATCAGTCTTGAAACAGTGAAAAGGCTGCTGAAAAATAGCAGGACATTTGTCTTTGATATCCACATAATGGGTTTGAAATGCAGCAAGGGAGATCAAGATTAGACATGAGGAAAATATGCGTGTAATAAACACCAGGAAAAAAAATCATCTCGGGAGGCTGTGAAGCAGACGCTTTGGAGGTTTGACTTACTCCTAGAAACATCTGTCAGGAAGTAGGCTGCAGATATGGATGACCTTGCCTTGTGACATGAGAATAGATTAAATGAATTTTTGAAGTGTATTCCAGCCTTATTTCTATGATTATTTATACAAAAAGCTACATTGTAACAGTCCTTCATTGCTTTTATTATTTTTCCAGTAAGAAAAGCAAGCTTTTTATATTAGTATTTCTTACTCTGAGAATGCAGGTGGTGTTGACTGGACAGCTAAAATAAAAACCCAGCACCCACTGATGCAGATAATATGGTTTGGGAGTCCAAGAGTTTATCAGTGTATGAAGAATGAGGACTATAGTTAAAGACATGTAGGAAATGGTTTTAACAATTAAATTACCCATGTCCAAAATGAAATTGTTCTGTACCAAAACAAAATCAACACCAAACCCTACCCAGAAATCTAGCTAACATTATTCAAAGTGACTTACTATTATATGATTACAGTAATGTGATTACTATTATGTGATACATGCTGTTCTACAAACGAGATTAGTCCACAGTGTCCTTTTCTTAAATTGCCTGAAGTTACTTATGCAGGAATTTTGCTGACTGCATTTTAAATTTGGCTCTGTCAGTGGCTGTACGTGAACTCGGGTTTTGCACTGCTGTACAATATTTCACTTGCACAGCAGCTGTACTGTCTGTTCAAGTTCACAGAGCATCAAACCCTGACTGCTTTTTTTGCTGCGTTGGGAAATATTACACACAGCTCTTCTCTCATAACTTTAGCTTTAGCCCTTTGAATTGTAGTGGTTATAAATAGCTGTTATTTATAATGTAATTGTTATTTATAAGATACTCTCATATCTATTAATGGCACTGAGGAAATGCAAAGCATCATCTTTCATTTCAAAATTGATTACACAGCTCCATAATCTGGTTGCTTTTTTCTTTTAATATGGCCCACAGTAGGCACTGCTTTCCAAAAAATATCTGTAGAAAATAGCACCCAGTTCAGAATGACTCGATAGAAAATTAAGAGTATTGGGAGATTAAATTTTAAAAGTACTGCATAGCACTTGATAACATGGCTTTCTTGAACAGGAGAACTGAAACAAGCAGGTGTGAGAAATTTTAATCGAATTAATTTGTGTGTGTTAAAGAATATAATTAAAACAAAAAGTGGCTTTTGACTTCATACATATGATTCCTGCCAACACAAAGAGAGGAAGACAGCACCATTTACTGGAAGAGGAGTACAGTTCATCTGATCATGCCTCCTCAGTTCTAACTGGAAATTGGTTTTAGTCTATTTAGTTAAAACAAGTAACAAACAAAACCAAAAACCAACCAACCAAAACAAACAGACAAACAAAACAACCAAACTTTTTTTGTCTTTAAAGTCCTGATTCTGTGATAGGAATTAAGCAAGTTTCCTCTTCCACTTACGGAAGAGGACAGGTCCTAATGGTGAACAGGTCCTAATACCCTTTTGGGCAGAACAGCAGTAAAGGATTATTCCTCTTTGATTGAACCTGATGCTGCTTACCCAGAAGCTGTAAAGAGGAGGAAGGCAAGCAGATGTCACTTACATAAGTAGCAAGAAACTCTGTGATCCTAGAGCCTGCTGGTATGTATTTAATTTCTACTTTTACAGCCATTTAGAGAGCTTTGCTTTTTTAGCCTGAATTAATACCTGAAATTAGACCACAAGTTTCTCTCTGTTGTGTTCTTAAAGCAGAAATACCCAATAATGGCATAGAGAAACTATATTTCTGTGATTCTGAATTAGAAACATATCCTCTGGTGAAACTGCAGTTTTAAAGGATGTGTGTATCTTGATTTAAAGATCACCCCTTGAGTGGGTGCGCCGACTTGGGCAGAAGACAAACCAGGTATACAGTGAAGAGCAGCAATGAAGGACCTGAGAGTAACTCAAAGAACATAAAGGTGTGGCAAGTCTTGAACTCTCTGAAATCCCTTTCAAAATCTCCAGAAAATAAACAGGAGCACTGTTCCCTGAGGTTAAGTCCTGCAGTGAGAGGAAACTTCCTACAGCAGTTTCCTAAGCTCGGCAGATGAGCAGGTCCGTGGAAACATTCCTGACCCTTCCGTGGGCAGAGGAACCTCAGGTCGAGCAATCTGCTCCCTGCTGCCCACCAGGCTGGGCAGAGGCTGCCACAGAAACAGAGCAACTCCTACAACCAGTAGCCATGAAACTCAACTTCCTGCAGCTGTTAAAGTATCCAGCATATTCTTGGAATTTCCACAGATGAATAGAGGCTTTTGACTTGCCTTATGAAGGCAGAATGGCTGATCCGAGCTGGGTACCCCGAGGTCCCTGGTCTGTCTCCAATTTAAATGCCCAATTACATATTCCTCTTCCTTCACAAGAGCTCTCCCTGACCTTATATGGAAGGAGCAGTAGATTCTTGTTTATAATTCTTTAGATAATGTGTAGCCTCCAAGAAAATGCTGTCTTTACATTAGCTAGGTCTCTGCTTGTAACTTGAAAAGTATTTATGGCTTCAAGAATGCAATTATTAGAACATAAAAACTGTCATCTTAACGGAAAGCAGCGTGCTCGGTTCCTTAATGCTGCTCTGTTTCCAAAGCCACAGTTCAAACTGCACCTAGAAAGTGTTATTAGGGTGTTCTTACCTGTCTCATACACAGCTTCAGTTACAGAGGTAAAGTGGTCTTCTACTGTGTACTGTGCCAGCTGGAGTGTGTCCAAACCTCGAACTGAATCATTTCCTCTGGTCCAGTAAAATATGACATCATTGATGTTATAACCCCCTGTAGTGAGACACAAGCCAACAATAGTGTTTATTTTACACAATAATTAATTTGTGTTGAGCACACTTATGGTTCAGCTGTTTCTTATTTCTGTGCCTGAAAGTACAATTAGACATAAACAATGATGGGTTTTGGCAGATTGTAACGCCTGTTCACGACAAAATTTCCAATAACATGCAAAGTCTTGTAACTTAAAAGCTGATGTTTTTGGAGGTGGTCTTCTTGTATCTTCTACTTCAGTATAAATGACAAACTAATAAAATAGATTAGTACCACCTGGTATTCTAAAGGCAAAAGCTACTAGGCTCTAGGAAAATAGAGCTTTTATGAACTACTGTACTTGCCAGCACTTTGACTACACATGAAACGTGCCATGTGTTGCAACCCAAGATGCTGTTTCTCAGTGCAGTGCATGTGGTCCTCATTCCCATAGAGAGGAAGGGATGAGGAGAGCAGCAGAGGTGCTGCTCACTGGTGCTGTGCCCCAACCTGAGCTTGAATCATCACTTGGGACGAGGTTTTGGCTTAAGAGCTCGCATACTTGCCAAGGACACCAGCTCAGAAGCTGATGTTTCCACAGGCTCAACAGCGTGGCATGCTTCAGGGGCCCCAGGCGGTTTGCTCTTAACCTTCAAGTAGTAATTAGGAGCTAGATGAATCATCTGTCAGAAGGCAACTGTATTTTCCACACACTTGTCAATGTGCAGCACAATCATAGCTAAAATACCTCTGCAGCTTTTCCCCATTATATAAAAGGCAGCCACTTTACAGACTAGTGTATGTGATTAATTCAAGATTATGTTAATGTAATTTACATGTTAACGGGGAGCATTTGAACATTTTTTCTTTAGCTTACTTAGATCAATCATTCTTGTATTTGACAGATTTACATTGTGCAAGTTAATAGCTCAGCTTAGGGAACAGAAACATGAGCAGATGATTATTTTTAGACTTCAGTCAACTGTAAGTAAATTACAGTGAGACAATAATGCAATACATTGCACAAGGGTATATGCTGCAAAAAGAACAAAGCTCTTGAATCACAGAAAAAAAAGATGTATTAAAACAAAATAAAAAAAGAAAAGTGCCATTTAATATTTTTAAGTTATTGGGGTTTTTTCCTGCAATGACAAAACAGAACTAATTTCTCCAGCCATCTCATGTAGGAAAAATAGGAGTTCAGAAACTTTATTGTAAGGAAAGACTGGGCTGGTTACCTATTAAATAACTATTTCACCTGAAAAGTCTTTCTCTGCTCATTCTTCAAATGTAAATTTTGTTTTCACTATCGCTAGCAGTTATATGAAAAGGTATCATGGCCTGGAATCTCTGCTCACATTATCACATTTATAGCAATTAAGGCCAAAACACTTTTGTGTCAAAGACTAAGCCAAAAGCATATGCATCCAAGCTAAGTTTTCAATTCCCTAAAACCACATGCTGGGAAATTTCCCAGATTTGTGAGATGTAAAATAGAAGTAACATTTTCTGTAAACAAAAGATTGCACTGTCTTTAGTCAAAACAAGGAGGTTCATTGAATCATAGAATTTTTATGCATGACTCTGGCCATGGATTCATTTTACTTCCTTTCAGTATAAATGAACTGCAGACATTTAAATAAAGTCCAAAGAACTAGAGAGTACCACAGTAAATTCCTTTTTTTTAAATAAGATATTCAGCCTTCCAAGTTGCGTGAGATGGGAGAAGTTCTTGGTGCCCACATGAATGATAACAAGTATATCTTGAAACAGAGGTTATTTTGCTTTTGTTCCAAAATATTCTCATTAGTGGAACAATTAGTAGGTTTGGGTGATCTTTCCTATGAAAATCCTTTGAGAATAATAATTCCAAAACTCTTAAGAAGGATTGCTGTGTCGCCTGAACCAATAGCTGTGGTGGCCGGGGGGCCAGAAAGCCCAGGTACAGAGGGAGCCCACTGGTGGGCAGGCCCCAAAGTGCAAGACTGCCCTTTGCCTCAGTGAGAAAGGCCTCTCCCATTGACCCTACGGAGATTTGGTCTGTCTGACCGGCCAACAGACAGACGTCCCTTGCATCCCTTAAGTGGATGTAATCCAGCCCCCACTCCGTCCCCTCCTTATCCCCACTGGCTGTTCTTGTATTACCTCACCTCCCTCCTGTATCCCCATATAAGGCTATCCCAAACGGAAGCGTGCCCCTTTTGCTGCTTTGCCTCATCCTTCCCCCTCTGCCCCCTTGCTGCCCTGGTTCCTTGGTCCCTTCCCCCTTGCCTCGCCCTTTCCCCTGCTCCCTTGCCTCCTCAGACTGCATCAAGACAGATAAGCAATAAACTTCGGTGCTCCAGCAAGGGCGGCCTCTGACTCTTTGCCTCCAGTGCTGCCTGAGCTGGCTGGCTCAGTGTGAGTGGCTGCGTGTCTCCACCACACGGGTGAGAGAGCTGATCTGCGGGGTGCCCAGAAGCACCGCCAGGGGTTCCTTAGCCAAAGGTTCCCTTTGGGATAAGTAGCAGTTCCTCCACCAACACCCCACACGGCAATAAAGGATTTTAATAGAGAGAGCCTTCCCAATAGTCAGTAAACTTAAATAGTACAGTGCTCCCTCTGTGCAAAGTTGTTCTTTATTCAGGGGATTAATATTTTAATAATTATAAAATATTTCAAAAGTTTATAGAGACAAAATCCTTAAGCCCATGTTATTTGGCTTTTACAAGTAATCACTATTCTCTTTATGTGACACTGAGTTTTTATCCCAGCTAATTCCTCAGACCCAGAATGTCTCGTTCCGGTACATTGTTGATACAGTATGAGCTGCTGATGTCAACAGGGTTAACTACAGAAATAGTAAATTCGGGATTAAACATTCATAATGCCTAATACAAATTAGTTTCTTTACCTTTCTGTTGCTAATTTTAATTTTCACTGATTGTCAAGCACAAGTTAAGTGCCTTCACATGGCTCTTCACTGAATAAATGGTAAACGACAAGTTCAAAAAGGAAATAAAATTTCAGAGATGGGCCCAAGACATGAATATGTATTTGGACTGGGGGTCTGTGTGAGAGAAATGTGAGGACAAACCCTTCAGCCCAGCAAAGACGAATGGTGGTGTTCCCTACCACATGGCAGAGAGCAAGAACCCCCCATTGGCAGCACCAACCAAGACAGACAGGAACCCTCCAGTTTCCCAAATGTCACAGCACCCATATCAACAGAGACTCAGAGTGGCAATTCTGTTTCCTAACCTATGCCAGCATTACCTCCTAAAATGTTGCAATAACAGGGAAAAAACCAATAGGCATGTTGGCCAAAATGTGTTTTGCTATGTAGAAAGTACAAGTCAATTAAAGTTACTAACTAGCAATAGCATGTTGTAAAGGTCACTGGGGATGCTTTATTGTGTAACACCATTGCTCCATAATATCATGACGTATTTGTCTTTATATTAATAATCACTTAATAAAAGCCTAACACTTTGTTTCAGCTCAAATATTTGCTATAGATTTTACATTTTATTTATAAACATCAATATTTGTGCAGATGTGTGTGTATGTCTGCATTCACAATTCTTAAACCCAAGTAATGGTCTTGGCAAGCAGTATGCTAGGACGATGACATTATTCATCCATAAATTAACATAGCTTATCACATGGGGAAACAAACCCCATTTCCAGCCTACCCAAAAGAAAATATTGCAGTACACTGACAAAAAAAGGCCACAGCCCAAAGCATACTCTTTCCTTTTTGTATTTGTTGATTCTAGCTGTTTTCCTCAAAACTAAACACCAGTGTAATGGGAGCATTTGTTGTGACACGACCGGGTTTTCCCCTTGGACAGGAGACACTTGTATGCTGTTGAAAAAACAGATGGAATCAATCTGAAAAATGGTTGGTTTTAATTATATGGAGAATTCTCTTTTTCATTTTTTTTAATCCTGTCAAACAAATTGTAAATTCCTGTGGGATATGTATTTCATTCTGGAACTAGAGGAAATACTAAATGAATCATTAGGCAGTGCTGTTCATTTAAACCCATATACACTGATTTACCAATATGCTCTTCCAAAGGAAAATAAAGATAAATCCCAATTCCAATTCCAATCACTGTTTGTTAAACAGATCTCATAAAACTGCTTATTCTAGAGGGATGCCTGTGTGAAGGAGGTTTTGGGTTCATTTCCTTTGTATTTTTGTCTAAAATGAAACTTTGTGGTAATCTAATTGGTCATTGACAACAAGAGATGAAGAACACACACACACTTCTGAAAAGATACAGAATAAAACTTGACAAGTACTGAAAAGCCTTCGAAAAGATATTGAGCATGTACTGATGCATATTTTAAATATATATTTTCATCTTACAGAACCAGTTATTCTTCTACATTATACCATGCAAAAATTATTTTCTGGAGTCTTGTCATATGAATAATAGCAAACATTTAACCACAAAAGTGCATGTTTGGGTGCTCGCAAAGTAATCATGTCTACAAAGTATTAGAGAACATATTTCAAAGAAGATATGAGGATATTGATTGATAAAATGAAAAGTATATTTACTCTTGTCCATCAGTTGATGACATTTTTTCCCAGGGCACTGACACAGAGACAATTAAATAAGTCACAGCAAGACCTGTTACTATCCATCTCAGAACTGCAATATTTTTTTTTTCAGTATGAAAACAGTAAATTATTAAATATGAACTACATGCCTTACAAATAAGCCTTATTATAATTTCTTTATTTCCTAAAGGAATTGTATGTCGGGGGAAAAAATTACATACTCTCTGAAAGGGAAAAAAAATCTCATCTGTGCTAGAAAATGCCTGCTCACAGAACTCCCTCTGAAGACCAAGAGAGTTACTGCAGTTTGCACTGCAAAACCAAGCCTGTGAGAATCTCCTGGGATTTTGCTGAATCATTAATTAGCAGTGCAGCATTTCAGTACTGCCACACTATTTTCAGTGATGTCATGTGTATATATGAGCACCATCTTTGCACACAGATACTACTGTAATTCAGCAGGGACTGGTCACATAACGTCCCTTGCCTTCTATGAAAATTCCAGCTACTCTGGTAATATCTAGCAGGAAAAGATCACAGATATTTTTTTCTAATTGTATAAAAATAATAAGGATTAAGTGTCTTACAGCTTTCCAGTTGCAAAGTACATGTCTGCTTATCCATTGGATATTTAGTCAGATCCATGCTGCAGGAAACAGTTGTGGTGATCCTTGGGGGAAAAAAAACAGTTTTCTAATTATTAATGGGACAAAATTGTTCATCAGTAAAAATTAAAAAATGCCATGTATCCTTCTTGAAATAATATTTTCAGCCTAATATCTATTGTGAGGTAAAAAAAAAATCTATTATTTGCTGGTATCTAATGTACAAGAGAAATACCATCCCAAAAGGAAAGCACTGCAGAACAGCTGAGTTCAGTGACAGTCTAAAAACGCCACCCTTTGCTCTCTTCTCACTTACAGTGCACATTTACCTTTGTTATTTGCAATATATTTTAAGATTTTGTTATATTTATTAAAACCTTTTACAAAGGGTAATCCACAATAAATCATGCAAGTCAATCATCACAGCTTGTTTTCCCCTGTGATGGCTTCCATTTCATTGGAAAGGCAACATGCAATTCCTGTGTTCAGTCTGCATGAAAGCAGAAGGGTCTGTTTAGAAAGAAGATATATCATTAAATTTAAGAATTTATTCATATTGGTCAAGAATATAACATAGTCATAAAACTACAAGACCATGCATATTCTACTTTTACAAACAGAATCATTTTCTTAAGCAGAACCTGGAAAGTTTAAAACGTAAAAAGATGCAATCATAAAGGCTGATATGTGGTATTTACACACCTTATAGCATACAAGACTGTTCCGTTAGGGTATATCCTTATAAGACGATTCTCAACAGTGACATCATGAAGAAAAGACCTTTTTGAATCAACTATGAACGTATCTGGTACCCAAAGCATTTCCACAAGTCGACCATCTAAGCTCAAACTCTTATTACCATCGAAACAAAGTCTCTCATCAGTCCATCGCTGCCTTAGAAATATGGTAGCTGTGTAGTCCTGAAAGAGAAAAAAACAAAATTATCATACAAAGGGGGCCTGTGTTGTATTGTCTTTTACAGAAGTATATGGAAACAGCTCCTGGGCACAAATTATGATTCTCCATGTCCCTGGCACTTCAAGAGCAGCTGTACTGAATCATGTACTGCCAAATTTTCTAGCACTCGATGTGAGGTTGGTAGATTTTGTTCTTATGGTCATTTACAGTAAAAGCTGATGGCCAGAGTCTGGGGCTATAAATCAGCTGAAGTCATCAGAGCTTTGTAAGCAGATAATCTGGCTCTGTAAACCTTGAAGTTTTAGAAAGATTTATCTAAGTGGTTCCAAACATCATTTTGTTCACATAAGCTAATAAATAAAGAATTTTTTAAGAACACATTGGAAAAAGTGGAATAATTTCAGATAGACAAAAGAAGTTAATGAAAAAGGAAAGGAATCTTTTAGCACAATTTCTCCTTTTAGCATCACAAAGGAAACAGTGGTATCAAATTTATCAAGACCTTGAATACAGTACTCAGTCCAATTCCCCTTCAATTTAGATATGCCTTGCAGTCCTATATTAAGATCACACTATTTCTTAACACTTTTAAAACAACTTTTATCATTTGTTTTTATCAATATTATAAATTCATCTGAAGTTCTGACCTTATTTCCCCCTTCTAAAGAGTAACTAATAATTACTAATTACTAATATATTCATATTTAATATCTGATTAATGTTTTTTTATTTTTATTTCTGTGTACCAATGGAGGATCCTTAAGTAGAAAAGTACATTCCATTTCATAGTTTGCTCAAAAACAAATGATACAAATTAAATGAAACACAGCTGGAATAAATTGATGTGTGACACCACCAACAGAAGAGAAAAACAGTCTGAGTTCAGCTGTGTCTAGTCATAGCGAAAGAGTGGCTTCAAAGGCACATGAATATATCTTTATTTTTCTGAAATGCATAAAGATTTAGACATTTCAGCTGGAAAATAAATACTAATCCACATGCTTCTCATTAAGATTAATACTCAGTAGCAAATTTCTGTTTGTATCTGCGAGAGGTGGGATTCGCAGCTTCATTTCTATGCTTACTATAGTGTTATAAACACTGTGTGTAGTGAAAAAGAAAATTCCATCTCCTAACCCATGCTGACTTCACAAGGAGACAAGCCCAAAGTCATATTGCCAGCAGCTGTAAGCACAAGACATCAGCTTATCAACAAGCAGGATAAAAAAAGACTGCAAAAACCACAATACCATATTTATTTCCGATATTGTATCAATGCTTGCAATATCCATACTCATTCCAACTGACACGGGACCATCTGCAAAAAAAAAAAAAGGGAAAGTCAGAATGCAGCTCGTAATTCTTTAATACTCAGATTTCAAGAAAACTGGCTAGAAAATCTTTCAATTTTTTTTCTAAATGTTTAGAAATTATCTTAAATATTCCTCAGACAGAGATTACGCAAGAATTTTCACATTCTTAACCAAATTGTCATACTTATCGGCTAAAACTATTTTAGTTTCAAGAAACAGGCTTTATGTCTTAAATACTTCCTGGTTTATATGATTTTTTTCCCCCCCAGAAAAAAAGTGCAGGGGAAAATGTTACACAATAAGGTGTGGAAGGCACAATCCCCATGGTACATCACACTCTTCTGCTCTGAGGTGCAGAGCAGTGGAAAGAATTCTTCCAGCTGCAACATCTGGTCCATCAGATGTTGGTGAAGTAAGAAGTTTTATCTGGCAATGTCACATGGTTAATATCCAGATGGCATAGCTAAGTGACTTTATTTACTGCCCATTTAAGATTTTATGGTATATATTGTATAATTGCAATTTAATATCTTGCTTTTGACTGCTAACAGTAAACTAGCAAATTAGTGATTTATATACTTGCATTTATAAAGGAAAACTTGTCATAAGCTGAAGGCTTATTCAGTGTAGTTAAACACCTTACCTAAGTAGTTGTTATTGTAATGTCAGTACGCTCAGATTCCCATTTCCTTGTGAATGTGCATTTCATACTGTTGGAAGGAAGATCACCAGCTGTGCATTTTAAAATGCAGAATTTGTGCAGAACTCTGATGGAAACATGACATTATTCCTCGTTGAATATGTGCAGAATAATTAACAGAGTGCTTGTACAAGGAAATTAATATTAAATCAGTGCATCTTTCCAAGCAATTGAGAGGAAGAGAACACAATACTGAGAAATGCAGAAATACTTTAGGTAAGATCTCTGTAGCTGGGAGTGCCCCTATCTCACAGGCACACGGCTGAAGGCCCCTCTTGGCTCCTTGCAATACATTTTGTAGGAATCTCCTAAATGGCCCCAAATGACATCCAGAGGAACATGGAGTCCAACTCCACCCCGCCCGAGTAACACTAAAGAAAAAATGTGTCATTCTAAGACTTATGAGTTCATTAGTATTTTTATTTTTTCCAAAATATTTTCTATTTCTAATTCATATGTTAAAATCGTTACGCATCTGTCACTCCTGAAAAAATCTGTAAGTCCTTTGTTCTGGACTCGGTTGAAAGTTTAAATATAAAGCTCCAGATTAAAGCAGGACTGCAGTTTTGCAGCATGCTCTGGTGGTAATATGTGTGTTTATTATGCACTATTAAATTATATACTGGCTTTAGAAGCAACTGTTCATATATTGAAAGAAGATTTTGGAAGTTAACTTTGGAACAAAATTGACTGAAAAGCTCTCAGATCGTTGACAGGTTGTTCTTCTGTTTCTTTCCGTTCTTTTTATGTTTTGATATTCCAAGAATAAATTTGTTTTTTCTCCCTCCAGGATTAAAAGCTCAGCCCCTAGGAAACTCAGCCCAGCTACCTGGAGTGCAACAATTAGTACTTATACTTACCATTGTACTATATCATTATTGCAGGCACAATATTGCCAGCCTCAAAAGATATGTCAGACCCTCAAAAACCACTGAATTTTAAAATAATATTATTTATAATCCATTTTCTGATTTTTTTTTTATGTCTTCCTAGAGATTCCCACATATGAATGTAACAGAGCATATTATTGCCAACTATCACATAATCATTTGGGGAGAACCTCATCCAGTAAGGCACATGCTTAATGAGGGACCATCCTAAAGAGAGGACAAGGCAGTGTTCAGATTATGCAGGTATCGTGGCTGGGAATAATCAGACTCTTCCTATTATATCATGATTTATTAGTAGAAATAACACCTGATCCTTGCCTAGTAAGGTGATACAGATCAGGGAAAACATCTGTTAGCAGCATTTCCGTATCATCAGTGCTAGGTTGTTACGCATATGAGAGGAAAAGCTGACTTTCCCGAAAGATTACTGAGATTAAGCAGGAGTTAATTTCTCTGGAATCAGACAAACAGGACTTTGTAGATCCTTTTTTCCTTTCTTGCTGAGATATCTTCCAAGATATTACTGAGTAACACAACAGCACTGCAGTGTTGGGTGACTCCCAAGCACCACAAGACATCTAGCTCAGGTTAAGATGGACTTTAAGCTCAAACTGATTGAGGACAGACCTGCCTTGGGGTTCAAGTGCCAAGGAGTGGCAGCGCAGTCAGGGCAAAACTATCCTGCTCCACTTGCCCCAGCCAACAGCTGTCACTGCCCAAGTGCACCCAGCCTGCCCAGCCCAGCGCCCACGAAAACACAGCAGAAAACCACATCACCCCAGATACTGCAACGTGCTGTATGGGAGGAGCTGTGCAGGAAAACAACAGTTATGGAAAAGGTCTTTATTAACCAATACAAGATGCCGAGAACGGCTTTGCTCCAACAGTTAATTAAATCAGAACAACTTGAATAGTTAAATGCTGATTTCTCTTTTGCGTGTGAGGATAAATGTTTATTTAGTAAGGCACCATAAATTGTAAAGTATTAATAACAGAATGAGTCTGCTCATAATTATTCACCAGGGCTTCCTCTAAACTTCCTCTGAAAGGAAGTTCATCCATCTTCCTCCTGTTGACAGTGTCAAGAACTGGGCAGCAAACCAGATGAGGCAGTCAGTTCCTGCATTTCCATATGTTTGGCTGAAGTTGTACGTATAATGACAACTTCAGAAGAAATCTACCGATCTTCATAAGAAAACTGAAGTCAGTCTGTCCTGCATTAGTGAAGGGAATCTTCAAAGCACGGCAGAGAATCGCCAAAGGGAGTGCCTTGTTACAGCAGTGGCTGTGCAGCCTAAGCAACATACGTTTTAATTTTACTGAAATTTATGTACAGACTGTTCCTCTATGCCCTTTACAGATATTCACAGTGATCCCAAATGGCAAAGCAGCCAGAAGAGCGGCAGACAGCATACCTAAAAATTAAGTTTGGATCACTGCAATGATCCCAGTCTGTAGCAGCAAAATAAACCACCACTGTGTCACGTGTGTACCTACTACTGCAATGGATCAGCACTATCAATAACTCCCAGTAACGAGCTGCTAGCATGAGCCCTTTTTCATCTAGTTTAAGAAAACTCAAAACAATTCTGACATTCAGAAAGGCCTCAAAAGGAATGGCTTTTTGGAAGAATGTCTCATCTCTTCAGCAATACTGGATAAAATATTGCAAGTAAACAGAGAATTAGAAGGAAAATTATCACTAGAATAATTCATTATAGCTTCCTAAAAACCTTATTTTGTCTCTCTGATTGCCAGCTTTGCTTTGGAGTATTACAGAACTTTTACATAATGAGATACATTATGCTTAGATTTTTTCAGTGCATTTAACTTCCCACCACAAGACATCTTTCTTGACAAACAGTTACATGAAGAAAGCGGACAGGTTAAGACAGGCCTTCTGACACATCTCAACTGTAATTCTTGATTTGAAGACATCAGAAGACAGACCCATTTCCAGCACGAATCAGTTTCAATCCTACTTGTTTGCATCAATAATTTTTAGACAGTGATGCTGCTTTGCTGGTACAGTTTGTGGACAAGACAAAAATTGGTGAGGATCATATTAATAACAGCTTGTTAAATCATTTGTCAAAACCCCCATATTTCCATATAGCCAAATGCAAGCAATTAATGTGGGGACAAATAAGACAGGCAGCATATACAGGATAGGAAGCTATCGTGGCAAGCAGTGCCCTTGAGAAGGATTTAGAGGCTGTCACAGATAATCATTTTAACATGCTCTTTCCATCTTATGCTTTGGCAGCAGCATTATTGCAATGGGGAGTAATGCACAGAATTAAGTTATCTTGCAATCTATTCTGTATTGGCAAGACTGTTATGACTGGGACAAGATTTGTTTCCCACATTTAAAAAAAAATGTGCAAACGGAAGACACAGTTTGGTTGAGAGAGAGAGAAATATTCCAAAAGACAAAAAAATCTGGAAGCTTTGTATCAAATTTTGTAACATAAAAGTCAAGGACCATTGTTTACTCGGCTCCTCAAAGAGAAGTCAGAAAGGTGACCTGCCCAATGTCAGAAAATGAGTGTAGTAGTGCACGTTGTTTGGCAAAGCAAAGCAAGATCCCAGTTTTTGGAAGCTGGAGGCAACGGGAAACTTCAAATAAATCGATCTTTTTACTATCTGAACGTAATCACTATTCATAATTTAGAGGCTTTGGAGCTAAGCCTTTGGAGGGGTTGGAGAGGCAGGAGAGAACCCAAAAACAAAAACCCAAACTGTCCTGCGTGCAGGTAGCTGGGTTTGGTGTTAATCAGATGTTCATAGTGTCTCTTAGTTCCCTGGGAAAGGAAGGAAAATCTCCATTACCACGTGTATGCTGAAGTTTACATATTCTGGGGTTTTTGCTTTTCTGTAAAGGATTAGATATTGGCTAGCTGGGACTTAAAATAGTCTTTAGATGATGGTTATTTGGTATTTCTTTCTCATGTACCCTGTGAGTTTGCCTCACTAAACCAAAGGGTGTTAGACACAAGCTAACATTCTGTTATCTCCTTGTCTCTTTCGTACACTTCTGAAGACTAAAGTGCCTTCATCTAATTAAATTTATAGAACTTAATATAAACAACATTTGAGAGAAAAAAACATGATGATGGGTCTTAGACAGAAGGTTGGACCCAAAAATTTGATTTGCTTTAATTTAAAACTGAAGTCTTTGAAATGTATTACTCATGATGAAGCTAAGGAAAATAATCTTTTAAATGTGATTTAGAATAACTGATTTAAGCATGACACTTTTCTGTACCACTCGAAAGCAGCTTCCATATTCAAATATACTTAGCTGTGACCTTTTCCTAGTCTCTCTCTTTTTAATTAGAGCACTTAAATTATCACATTCAATCACAGAACAAAATCTATTTGTATAAAATTATTTACAAGATTTTATGCATCCCTTAACAACTCTATGAACCTGATCCAAGGCTCACTGAAGTCTGCAGGAATTGCTCATTAATTCAGAGAGTTTGGCACAGCACCTAAAGTTATAAAATTGATCTACATGGTTCCAGCAGAAAACTGAGGTGGAAATCAACTCGTATTGCTGAGAGAAAGTGTCAGGGTAATGAAGCATATTTAAGGGAAATAACTGTTGATTTTTAAATCCCTTATGCCAGCTTTTCTATAGAAGTATTTCATATATATCTGTAAGGGTAGGATAGATATTATTACATTGAGGAGTAATATCTACTAACTTGGTATAGGCGTATTTCATATTCCAGTCCAAAGAATGGCTAAATCATTCCAGATTAGAGTTCTGGGTCTTTTTAATTCTTTATTGCACCTATCCGCTTAATTTATGAACACTTGCTTGATGAACCAGCTCAAAGAGGGACATTAAAGTGCTATAGATAAGGAAAGAGAACATTCTTACTAGCAACATTCAGATGAGGGCAGAACTAAATAACCAATCCAGCTGAGATTCCTCTGTGCTAAACAGTGCCTAAAGCACCCTCACAATTTGGCAACTGGTATGTGCCACCCACCATGGACAAACACAAAACACTCAGTCAGTCTTCCTTGTCTGCAGACCTCTGACGTACTAAGACTGGCTTCAACTACTCCAGCTTTGGGCACCTGATTTAGGTGCTTAGAGCTGGGAAGGACAGTCTGTGCCACACATAAATGGCAACATTTGTGCAGCAAGGGTCCACAGGGGTGACCTGTGCAGGAGGAGATGACCAAAGTAAGGTGAGATAAATTCAAATTAAAATCTAGAAAAGCGGTAGATTCAATCCATGCAAGGAGACGAGAAGACAGTTTTTATGTTGTTATGCAGTCATTGGACTCAAATGAAAAAGATCTTCATAGTCCCCTTGTTAATGACACTACCCAAGTTGGTGTATGTGGCTGGGACATTCCCAGTCATCCGCCAGTCCTAGCACAAAGACCAAACAGAAATTAATAACCAAATGGAGGGCTTATTAAACTAAAAAATTATGAGCTGCCTTGAATTTTACTTGACTAGTAAATATTTCTGGTTTTTCTGGCTTTAGGAGAAAGGAAATGTTATTTTATGAACATTTGTTTATACCTAACACTTTCTTTTCAGGACTAAAACCCCATTTTGCCAAATATTAAGGAGTTCAGTGTCACTGGTTTTGCAGAAGTATGATTGTATCTTGGCAGCAATCATCACTTCAAAAATTGCCATTTCCTGCCTGAAGAAAATTTTCAAGGACAAATAACTTTGAAATGACTTTAAATGAGGTTATTCTAAAATTTAAGCTCACCTCTGGCCTTCTCACACTTGATAAAAATCACATTTCAGAGTTCCATTATGACTCACTAACACTAAGCTTAAAGCACTGTAGATGCCAACAAATAATACCATCTAGTTTTATAACAAATTTCTTTATGCATATTTATGAGTGTGTCTCTAACAGCACAAATAAACAGAAATACACGTATTTTTGAAAGCAAAGGAACCTTGGCCAAAACTAAAGAAAAGGAAGCCAAGCATCTTAAAAAGGCTGGCTTTAGCATATTTTGGGGAGATATTTCTGCATATCAACATACAGAGATTAGATTCCCATTTATACAAATCCTTTCATTCAAGACAGCAAACACAGATCGCCAGGTGCATATCCATCCTTTTCTGTTCATATTTCTAGAAATACGAGCTTCTTTCTCAGAGTGTATCAGCACTGATAGGTTGCACAATCAGGACTGTGCAGGCTTTTAGAGTAGCCGATGATCTCTACCAGAATAGCCCAGTTTATGTTTTTAACGTGCATTTGTTCATTAGCCTACTTGAGTCTAATCAGCTGTTCGACCTTAAGATCCATCTCTAACTGGTCTGTCTCTCACTACTAACATGAAAACATCATCCCAAAGAAACTGAGGATTTGGGGGGAGTGGGGCAGGGGAAAGTAACAGAAGAGGTATCAATGACTAGATTGCTACTCTGGCTTCATCAGCTCTTTGACAGCTGTGCTGCAGCCACTGATGTTTTTCTGAGTAAAGCCAGTTATATCGAAATCTTTCTAACCAAGAACAGACACAAGGTACACCAGCTGCAGGCAAGTAACAACCATACAAATCAGGAAAATATTACCGGGAACAAAGCTAGCATAGCTGTGGTCACACAGATAAATATATTCCACAGGTTTGTTAAGCTGAGGATTTAGGTAGTTTGCTAGCTCTGCTTCTGAGAAGAGCTTCTCCTAGGCCTGAATCTCATGCAAAGTGTAGCCCACCCTGCCAGTAACAGAGAGGGGTCTGGACTAGGCTGATACCACTCCCCAGCCCAAGCACACATTCCTCTGTAACAGGGAAAGTGATCCCAAATGATCTCACAAAAAGCTACAGGTTCAAAAATTAGGAGAAGCATTGCCTGAGTTATCCTAACCCGAATTATTCCTACAAAGAAAGTAATTTCTCACAAAACCACCAACCCTGCATTTAGAAGTGGCATCAATAAAATGTACTTTTTTCAGAGTGTTATCTCATTCCTTCAGCACTAGGGCTAATAAAGATCCATCAAAGATTTCTGAGGCAGTGTTTGCATGCCTGAGCAGTAGTGAGCATATGCAGCAATGCTGGCGCTGTCTGGAGGTGCGAGACTGGCTTTGTGTGTGACACAGACTCGAGCAGTGCCTGAGCTCCTCTGGGATTTCTAGGCACACACAGAGAGTCCTTGGCATCCCTCTGAACAAAACACCCAGGCAAAAAAATATCCATAGTCTTGCTGCGATACAACAGCTGAGGAAAAAAGATAGAGAAAAGGGAGATTTGTAACTCAAGTTTGCTTTACGGTAGGTCTTAATTGCTGTCCCGGGATTTTGAAATGAGACTCTGTTGTCTACCAAAGCACATTCATCATGGCTGTGCCAACATACCTCTAGTACTAACATGAGGTAATGAATAAAATATATTAATGGCCACTGAACACAGTTATTTTACATTATGCATCATCTCCAATGAGGAAGGGTTAGTTTATTTATTAAAGTTACTTTTATTTTGCCGAAAATCTCCTTAGAGCGTTAAATATTTTATAGCAGTTGTATTGTCACCTAAGATAATTACAATAAAAACAAACAGATGAAATAGTTTTTCTCCCTTTTCTTCAAACTAAAATACAGATGTATCTTAAAATTGTTATAAATGGATTCAGAAATGGCACATGATGTGGAGCATCCATATTGAACCAGGTATTTGGATGACAAGAGGTAAAAGTATAGTCTCAGAAACTTATTAGTCAATCATTTTTTAAGCAGGATATAAAGAGATCTAAAGTATTTTGTTTGACATTCATACCTGTAACATTTCTGAACATCTAGCTTAAGAACTATTGCCTAGCATTCACTCTTCAAGTTTATTTTCTGACAGGCACATGGTGCTGAGCTTCTTTCCAACATTCAGAATATTTTCTTCTTCAGTGTTCTGCACTTTCTCCAGGACAAGCTCTTCATGCCACCTCGTAACTCCTCAGTATTTCTGATATGTGCAATAGCCTGACTCAAACAAGGAAGAGGTTTTCCGCTGAGATTTCAGGTGCCTGACTGCACTGCAGGGCAGTAACATCAGCCTTGATGCAGTAGGCTATGTGGGTCTTCCAATCTGGTGACCATTGCATTCTGATGCAGGGAAATGACATTTTCCATTCATTTTCCCTTTTCAATTCATTTTCCCCCCCTAATTTTTCAGTAAATCTGTTCAGTGACCTTTAAGACCTGAGGCAAAAATCATTTATTAAATAATTCTCTTGCAATCTTATAGTTGAGGCACATAGTACTTTGCATAGTAACAAGATCTGCCTGTGCTGTTATGAACAGCTTGATATATAAAGCTTTCAAATCTTTAATCAAAGCTTTTTATAGTTATTATTTAGGAAATTAGAGGAAATTATGCTTTTAAATAGGTAAGACGTTACAGCTTATTTCATGAAGACACATGTACAATGCTAGTCAAGTTTTCTAACAGCCTGGAAGTTTAGGTTGTGAATACCTGGAATATACAAGTTTCACCTTGGGCCACAAAAGCTATTAAACTCTATCTTATTATATCACAGAACATGTATAATCAGATTGGTGGCTGTCAGACATCAGAGGGAAAAAGTGCAGAAAAAAAAATTTGCTCTCACTGCTGAATTTTAGACACCACATTAGGTTATGACTCAGTCATATTGCAAGAGCTTTTCTACTTACTATCAAAAAATGGACGTAGATACTTGTTGTACCCTTTTATTAGTTTTTGTATTGTTGGAGGTAGAATTTCACTTTTTCCTTCAGCTTCAGGAATTTGCACTGACCTAAAAGGAATTGAAAATGAGGATGTTTTAAAAGGACATAATCAAAAAAACAACATTCCATAAAATATCAGATTTCATAATCTGTATTAGTCTCTTATTGGAAAAAAAATCACTTTTCTACCTTAAAATATATTATTTCTTTGAAGCCTATTATTTCTTAACACTCCATCTGAGAAACAATCTTCTTTAATACTTTATCTGCAAAGAGGGCATTATGGTTACAATCTAGGAATGTGGAAGGGATACGGATTGTTTATTTCAGCATTTAAAATTAAGCTTCTTTTTCCATAATGAAATACATTATATTTAGGTCTCAGAGACTAGTGCATAAAAACACTTTTAAAATCCTGCTTTCACAACACAATTTTTAAACAGGTTACAGAAATTATCCTGTTGGGCAAAATCAGTGGAGCATAATGAGAATTCAAGTACTTCCTTTGTTCAGAAACAGATACAAATACGATCCGTAGGAGTCATACGTAAATAATTACAAATCCTTTCTGCCTAACCCCGAAGGTGAGCACCCCAAGACCACGAGCAGGGTGTGCTCTTCAGGAATTAAAGCACAGAGGGTGCCAACTACTTGTTCCCAACGATTTGAGAAACCTGGGTTATGAATTATGAAGGTGAGAAGCAAATAATTAATTGACTCAGTGAAACCCAGCTGGCTGCAGGCACAGGCATTGTCTCTGCTGATGGAGAGCAGCGTCCTGTATAATCACAAGGTGAAGAGTCTGTGGCTTTTACCCTTGCTCTGGGACTTACCGGTCCCTGAGAGCGACCAGCTCTCCTACACTAGGTGCAAGAAATGTAGCTGTGGTGATTTGCTCCTAGGGAGAAGAATCTAAGTATAAACCATTAGGTAAAGAGACTACCAGTGTTTTGTGGTCTTTCCTTATAGTGCTAAATCCTCACTGAATTTCTTAGTCTCAGTTTTTTCTAGAGCTGCTCCTGAAAACTCTGCTTGCTCTTCTGCATTATATTTCTGGGTCTCTTGCAGCTTTCCAAAGCTTGGTATTTTGATTTTAATTCTGATATTTCTGAGAAAGCTCAAGTCGTTTTGTCAGGACACTGAGACTTTCATCCACTAGGAATAATCCAGTATCTCAAACTGGGAAAGCTTAAATGCTAAAATGATCTCACTGAATGCATGTGGCCAAATCACACTGTGGTTTTATGTGTGGTGTCCACGGGCTTGAAAAGCTGCTATTGCTGTTTAATTTTTTATTCACCAGACCCTAATGCCACAGAGGTAGCTGTTTTTCATTAGCTGTCTTGTAATTCAAATATCTTAGCCATTTGAATGATCTTATTTTTTCCTTTATTTTTTTCCCTATTTTTTATTTCTATATTGCCAGAGAATGACATTGTTACTGAAGTATACCCTTGAGTAATGCCAGCACTGAAACAAGGAAAGTTTCTCCTGCAAGTTTTTTCCTAAAGACACAAACGGAGTCATGTTGAGACATGAATACAAATAAGAATGCCAGTTTTATGTTGCATAAAACTGTTAAAATTGGAACTACATTTGAATGTAATTAATTTCTTAAACACTGTACTTGGAATAGATATCTCTCCTTTTGTAATTTATATATAAATTTTAGCTAAGTGTTCAGTGAGCTGCATGAGTTTAATTTCACAGCTTTACTGTATTGTTCTTGAGTAAGTTTTACACATTGTGAAATGTTAAAGGAAAACTTGTTTCTTTTCTGCTGCAAGGATATAACATTGTTCTGCTAATCAGTATGCAACTGCAGAGTGGTCTGGTTCATTTTCATTAACTCCTATTTTCTAAAAATACATCTTTAAAATTTTTATGGAAGTTCTTCCCTTAAATGACCCGCGGTAATTCATAATCCTCCTCATTAACACATGATGTGTAGCCTCATATCACTGGTTTTTTGAGTTTTATGGTTAAGTGCGCCTGGGAAAGCTGTTGTGGTGTAATTGAGGCTGTGAATTAATGAGGCATGGTCCCCTGTGTGCTGTTTGGCCACAAAACCTTAGAGAAGTCCTATCATAGCAAGCCACCAAATGAGAGGAACCTGAGGCCTCCTAAATGTGGGCGTGTGGTGTTATTACCAGCCAGCTGACTTTGGGGGATACTCAGAGGCAGACAGTCAATGGTGAAAGGTAAGGAACCTACAGAGGTTCTGTGCCTTAAGTGGTTTGGGGTTTCCATGTTTTAAGGGATGATGCCCTGTTTCCTTCAAAGTGCTCTTTGATTCACGTGCTCCATTCACAGCTGAGCCAGAGCGAGCTCACAGCTGCACACGTTCGCAAAAGATAAAATAAAAGTGGAGACTCGTTCCACTTACACGCCTGCAACTTCTCATCAATGCATCTAAGCATCTCTTTGAACCAATACTTGTGTTGTTATATTTAAGTATATGTTTTATCGTTAAGGGAAGCTGTCTGTTAAAGTTCCTCCATTTTCTTAACGTATGTGAAATACCTTGGCATGCATCTAAGTATGGAATTGCCTTGCAACAGGTGTTCCAGCAACTGAGGAGTGAACAGGCTTTTACAGAACAAAACTGAGTATGTAATTATTTTTCAGCTGAGAATATCTATCTGTTCGGGGCTCTCAATGTATAATCAATGCTTTAACTCATCAGGTTCAATGCTCTCTGGTTGCTTTTATAAAAGCTGAATTATAATTATTTATTTTCCTAAGTCATTCTTATGGCTCAAAAACTGAGAATTTTTATGGGCTAAACTTGAAAGGTACAACAACTGCTTGTTATTCAAGGTACCTTGAAGTTAGTGTCTTAACAGAATGGGGTAACTGGAGGGGAAAAAAAGGAACATTTGCCCTAAACATTAGTATATATCACTGATTTAGGCAAAAGTACAGTCCCGACACATGTATGAGAATATTTTTTCTGGCTATTTTTCGTCAGAAGTTATGTATCATGAAAGAGACAGAAACACCTTAGAACTGCGAGAAGATAAACAAAATGCCAAATACAGTGTGAGAAAGCTTTTGAAACACTCCCCTCAGGAAAACAAGAATAAAAAAAGCTTTTTTTCACGCAATTCACTGACAGGCGAAGGGCTTACAGATGCAAATAAAGGTGTTATTTATGGTTTCATACTTGTGCTCAATGATACTGGAGTTTACACAGTCTTTGCAGATAAACTGAAGCAAAATCTACCACATCACTGATTAAGTCTTTGCTTTCAAACAGACAGTACTGTCACCATTTTTTTGTTAAATGGTGAGGTTGAAACAAGAACAAACAACGAAGTACCATAAATGCTCTTAAGCTCGGGCAAAAAAAAAAAATGAACATTTCATAGAATCTTCTGTCTCTGACTCCATAAACCCAGGCCAGCATTCTTTATGTTAAAAACACCCTATCTGAAACAAATGGGAACCCTTCTTGGACCAAACAGCATACATTTACTTCAGCGGATTCCTGATAATGATAAATTTGCTCCAATTTTTTCATTACTACTTAAAAAAAAAAAACAAAAAAACAAACTTCTGGGAAAGCAATCATCCAGACAACTCCCCAGATATAGATTTTAATACCAAAAAGGGGGGCATGATGTGACTGTAATGTAATTTAATGTTAAGTGAAGTGAAGAAGTGTCATTTAGGCAGGGAGAGATAGAAAGGAAAAAAAATAACCCCACACCATTACTGATCGTAAATTATTCAGTACAAGAAACTCTCTTCACATGGTAGGCAGAATTTATCCAAGAGGAATATATAGGGGACCATTTGGCAAGAAATCATGGCCCTTGCTTTGGGTGCACCTCAGCCCTTGGGTTTTGTTTAGAAATATTTCTCTGTTCCAGTGCCAAGCAGGATAGTTTTTGTTTTAAACAGCACTTTCACAAACCCCTCCTGATTCATGCACTGGAAAAATGCATTTTCGTACCCAAGCATCATCTTGTCTGTGAGATACACAAGGGCAGAGCTGCTTCTCAACCTGTGTCTGGATTTGAGTAGAACAGGACCACACGAGCTCAACGCTGTGCACTTGTATCCAAGCACTCGTACAGGTGCTGTGTGCACACAACCCCCATGGATGGCACTCAGGAATGAACCGCCTGTGCTTCTGGACACTCGCAGCCAGATGAAGCTCTAAGAGGATTCACAAAGTCTGTCTGATAATAATGAACTGTGTACCACAGCCTGAGCTCCTGGGGGAATTCTGCCTCCTTGTTACTTAGATGCTTCTGAAATTGCTGGTCTTCCAGCAGTGTTCTATTATGGCTAAGCCATGAGTCACCCACTTATTATAGTGTGGTAAGTCACAGCTGATGAGGAAGGAAGGTGAATTAGAGCAAATGTGTTTTTTGGACAAAGATCTCTCTATAGGACTGAGAAGGAGGGGGAGGCGGATGCTTTAAACTCACTTTCAGGGGACTGTTCCACCTGTTCCCACTACTAAGAGAAAGCTTTATCTAAATGAGTGTTTGCACACCCACTTGAGTTAAAGCTCAGACAGAATCTTATCTTGAGGAATTTACTGCAAGATGAAGTAGGTTAGGCAATTCTAGATAAAGAATTGGCTCACAGACTCTAAATACTTCAGTTGAAGGTAGTGATGACAATATTTAACCTGTCCATGCTTACATTTTCTTATTACTTAAAGAATATTTTTGCCCATTTTTATAGAAGGAATATATTTTAAGTGCTCCATTTCTACATTTTTTGTCATGGCAGCTGTACTGTTAGAAGGGTTACTTGTAGCCAGAGGGGATCATTTTCACTTTCCAGCTTAACGCAACTCAGATTTCCTAAAGATTTTACTATTTCATAGCAGAGAATAGGAAAACAGTGTTTCAGATAGGTAATTCTTTCTAAAATACTCTCCTTTCAGTGCATAACGATGATTTTACTATCTCAAGTTTGTAGTAAATCTAGGTGGACTGGGTGCTTTTGTGCTTGGGCAAGGCACTATGCTCCAGGCAAGGACCGTGTGCCCATCTGAATTCGTTAAGCATCTGATACAATACTCACTCTGTACCCAGTAATCCTTCATTTGAGGGTTCATTTGCTTCACAAATTTCACTCCTTTTCTCCCCCATCAATCTTTCCAGTTAAAAAAATCTGTTAATCAAGGCAGCTGAGATTCATGAAGCTCAGTCCTGTATTTCTGTTATTAATACCCAGGTTCTTTAATATTTTTAAGTGGCAAGATTCAAATATCAAGAAGATTTTACTTTGTTACCTGGTCAGACAAATTTCTAATTATACGTAAGTTTATTATAAACCAGCTGATATAATAATATATTGAAGAAATAATATTTTTAGCAGATACTTCTTACCTATAGAGCAGCAATAGAAAAAGAGCTCTGAGACTGCAGCACTTAAGACTGCACATTGTCACAAGTTCTTTCAGAAGTTCTTATAGCTCCTAAAAAACAAAAGGTGCAGAAGTAATGTTTTATAGCACATATGCATTTTAAATACATGAATTTCCAAAGGTTTTAAACACTAAAGATATTGCATCTTGAATACCTTCTACTATAAATGTATTAGTAAATATCTACATCAATTAAAAAATCTCAAAACTTGAAATAAGAGATGGCATCAGGATTAATTTAACTTACCAACAGAAGCTGCATTCCAGTACACTACAGCTCATTCATTTTCACCTCCGTCCTTTAAATACTAGGAAAAGTAATTGCTGTGAAAAATAATGTAATCCTGTGCAGGAGAATTGCAAACACTGAGTTTTGTCTCTGCTATTCATGCTTGTGAGTGAATGCATCTCTGGCATATCAGTGTCTCTTCTGAAGGGACAACACATGACCCCATCTTAGAACACAGAGCTATTTAAGAGCAACCTCTCCGGTACATGCATAGCATCAATACCTCTGATACGTAACTTTGGTAATCTTTTTGGTAATGAGAAAAAATGAAATTATATGTTTCTGCCTCTAGCTATTAAAAAAAAATCCTTTGTATATACATAATATATAAACATCCATATTCATGAAAATGTTTGGCTGAGGCAAGATGTCTTTTCTGAATGGGATTACTTTGCTTTTGTCAGTATGATTCACATCCATAATGGTTATTTTAAGAAATCTGTCAGCTCTGTAATCCATTTCTGGATGAAAAGAGTATCAATCCACGGTGTAATGCAGTCATGCAACAGATCAGAAATGCACAGACTGTGCACACTTTTGCTGTATTTCATCGGAGTACAGAAATCTTATTTGTAAGACTTGCTTCAAAATTCTAAAAAAACTCCTATATATCAGGAATGCTACCTACCCAGAATCAGCAAGACAATTGGTAAATGTTAGTAAATCCAAATGAAATATCTGTTTTAGGTTTCAGGAAGGGGCAATCAAACATAACATTTTCAGTGTCCAGAATGAGTTTTGCAGGAGAATCTTGCATTTTAATTTCCCACTAAATTGCTAATAGTAAAGAATTTGAAGTTTCACAACCTGAAACTTTGTTTCCCTGTTCTTTAACGACCAATGTAAAATGCCAGCAAGCTTTTTAAAAACCAAAGTAATTTTTCTTTCAGTCTACAGTTCTAGTAAGAGCAAAACTAGTGGTATTTACCTAAATTAATGCCATGTGAATGGGATATGACTTTTATGTAACAGTGAAGTGACAAAATAAGTTGTTAATGTCTCCAAAGAAAAAGGAAAGCCATTTCAATGGCTTTTTAAACGAGCAAACATTCTCAGCATCTCGGCTACTTTAAGCATACACCAGCCTGGTAAATATTAATGTCAAAATAAATCATACACTCCTCCTGACTTCCACCGAAAATCACGCATGAGACATTAAGAGAGCTGGTAATAGGAAAAAACAGCACAAATGAGCAGATGGTGTTGTCAGAACATTGCTCTCTACATGCTGATTCTGTAACACTCTTGGTGCAGATCGTGGGATCTCTTTTGCGTATCTCATTTTGGGTTTGGATGCTTTCTACATTCATTATCTTTATCTCACAGGAAAATATGCTAAAAATAAAAAGCCTCTTACTGACTTTATAAGTACTTCATAAAGCTGCTTTTATATTTAGCTTTTGAATTGCTACTATGAGCTCCTAATATGTCTGAAGATCCTTTATAAACAGATTAAGGAAACCGAAGGATATTTCTGTACTTGTTTGGGTTTAACTTTTACAGTACTGAAGATGAAAAGGAGTGGGCTTATTACTGAAGGTAAACCAGTTGCTTTAGAAAGAAATCAGTTCTTAACTGACATCCAAGGTAGCAATTTTATGGGAAGGTGGGGTGGAGAATTCTGGTCTTTATCACATGAAAGGTCAAATCCATCCTACGGTACATGGATTACTTTTGTATGCTCAGGAAAAGAGAGCATGGAAATAATAGAAGGGAGAAGATCTCTTCCTTCTGTATAAGAAATACTAATCAAGAGATCTAATTGCCATGTCAACTGGCTTGCACTCACTGCAAAGGGACACTGCATGCCAGCCAAGGAATAGAACTGGGTAACTACTAGGGTCTAAAGCTGTTCCACAGATAATACTTAAGCTGGATATCTAAATCTCTGCTGCATGTGTGTACATGCTTGCACGCACGCACATGTTTTCTCTGCTGCCCCCTTTTTATGGGGCTTACTGAGCTGGTTTGTTCTGCTGAAAAGCCTGCCTCTTGGCATGTTTGCACATCTGGACCTTTCCTGTCACGCATTTCTTTACCAAATACTGCACATTCACAGCAGGATTCCTTCCTGCATGCGTGTACCTATGGAACTACTGGTATTTAAAACTACTTCAGAAGAACCCGTAACATTTCCCTCTCACCCTAGAAAAATAAGCATAACCTGTTTTCTGCATAGAATATTGAGCCATTTGGTTTAACTAGACAGACTGCACGCTGTCCAGATTATTGCGCATATATTGACACATCTTGTTCTAAACATTCAGCTGAGGTGAAGGTAACAAATCTGCCCCAGTTTCTCATATGAGGAGACAACAACACTTTTCTACTTTTGTTCAGATCAGATTAGGACTGTAAAATGCCATCCAGTGTTTTGACATTTCTCATGGGAATTCAGTTATCACCTTCAGCATGACAGGAAAAGTGAATTCTGCAAGTTTCATAAACGTTTGAGGCTGAAATGGGGTGAGGCAGACAGCTGGCAGAGGTAGTAGCAACATCTGAAGATTTCAATGGAAGTGAATTTTGTGTCAATGAACTAAAGGATGAGATGCCTATTATGCTGAAGTACCTTATGCACAAGTGGATGCATGGGAAAGACTAGAAATTATTAGATAATACACTTTGTCATATGGTAGTGGCCATATGCCTGAATTCCCATGGCTGCTACTGCAGGCATCTAAAACTGTGTGTAGAATTATCCTAAAATAAAAAGCAGATGGTGGGTTTTAGACAGTGGGTTTTAGAATATAAACTGAATTAGCATTACAGTTGCATTTTACTTCCACATCCAAACTGTTGCATGACAGTGCCTTTAAGTGCTTGACTGAAAGGCAGCTGGAAACTCAGGAGGGATTCACCCAGAGTGCCAGAGAAGTACAGCTGCCTCCCCTGCTCTGGATTCTCTGCTTGCATTGTCCACTAGAACTGCAAAGAAAGCAGTGAGCTTATCTGTTCTTGACTTCATCCTCTGTTTGTTAGATCAAAATGAACCAATTGGAGGGGATAAAACAGAAAGCTGGAAACACTAAGGACTCGACAGGAGAAAGGGAGTGGGTATACAGAAGGCAGTGACAAGATAAGATTGGGAAGTAGAGGGGATATACCCCGTGGGTCAGTTGGGGTCAGCTGTCCCAGCTGTGTCCCCTCCCAGTTTCTTTTGCAACCCCAGCCTCCTCCCTGCTGGGGTTGTACAAGAAGCACAAAAGGCCTTGACCCTGTGCAAGCTCTGCTCAGCAGTAACTAAAACATCCCTGAAATATCAACACTTGTGTTCACAGCACAAATCCAAAACACAGCCCCATTCTAGCCACTGGGAAGAAAATTTACTCTGCTTCAGCCAAAACCACCAAAGCTTGGAAAAGTCAACTGCATACAACAGATTGACAGTAGTCACTGACAAAGCACTTTGTGGAATAAAGTGCCATGATATCTGTCTTTGGGTTAATCTGGATGCCTGTCTATAATAGCTGTAGTTTCATGATACTTCCTAACACTCCCTGAAACAGAAAGAAATGCAAAACTTTCACACAAGCAAATATTTTTTCATGTTAGGATTAATACTTCCAAGAGTGCAGCGTGAGAGAAAAGTATCAAGAAGGGTTTTTTTTAAAGCAGCAAATTAAAAAGAAGGAATAAAACCCAGGGGCAGCAAAACTCCAGGTTTAACTGGGGAATTGACTGATGAAAGTGGACAAATGCATGTGTCTGCATCCTATTATAAGGGGCACCCTCTTATTTGGCTGACAAACTGGCTTTTGGCATACCAGCTAGCTCGTTTCTAAACCCTAGGCACATGTGATCTTGCCCAGCATGGGCATAAACCATGCAAATTTCCTTGGGCAAGTAATCAAAGTTAGATTTACTTGGTCCATAGAAAGAAGCTGTCTTGTCATGTTTTCTCTGCAGACAGGCAGTACAGGGGCCATCTGTTATGACAGTGTTATGTCAGCAATTGAAGGGCTCTTAGGTCTCTACTGCTGCTATATCTGGCAACAGTTCAGAGTGAAACACTGGATTCCAGTTATGCGATCATCTTCTGATCAATACAGCTGTCACGTGTGCCAGGTAAGAGAAGTGTCATTTTCTCAGTGAAAAACTTGGGAAGTTGCTCCAGTCTGAAAGCATCTTCTCAAGTTCTGTACCCTGAGATGTTTTTGTCAAAGATATTTTTCAACAGCAGAAGCTCATACTGTTAAATAAGTAGAATGAATTTAAGATTCACCAAAAATGAAAACTGCTTCTGTGGTATAGCAAAATGAGCTGTAATTGAAGCTTCATAATTAGAAATTGTTTATATAGGAATAGGCATTACATGAGAGTCTTTAAAATTATCCCAAATAAATCAGTATGACAAATAGGTTTATTTAAAAAAAAAATTACCATAGCATAATTTCAGACTGTGTAAGCAACAACTCAGTGATTTACTTCAATGTCCCAAATAATGTACAAGTTAATATGTAAAATCATTGTCCTCAAAATACACTTGAAGGTCAGAGTCGAAGTCAAACAAATCTCTTGTTGCAGCCTTTAAATTTTTTTTATTAGTATCAGCACTTCTAGCCACCAAAGGAGTAGGGACTAGCAGTATGCTGCTAATACTTACATAATTAAGTATATGACAGACATTTGGTGCCCCGGATTGAGGTCTTTATTTCTCACCAAGTTCTCTGTATTATCAATTTCATGAACATCAAAGCCTTAGAGTAAATTACATAACCTATGACAGGATTATTTTATTTGTTTGTCTGTTGTTATTTTCACTCTGTGCATTTTAAATACAGTACATATTGTGGATTAGCTGGGAAATAACTGGCAAGGATGCTGTTAGCATTATACTGTTTTTCCGGAAAATTAATTTCAGATTTATAAAAACTGGGTGCTTAGGATGACAATACAATCCTAGGAGTCACCTTCATGGAGCAAGTGCCAGATGTCCTGCTCCTAACCAGCATAAAGGTTTCGGTAATGTACAGAAATGGATGTAGTAATAAACATCCATGGAATAGATTTTAAAAAACGAATGTGTTCATGCGGCTGCTTAAATGTAGTGCTCATTACAAGCTCTGTTTAGATCTACTGAGAAATCTACAGAAAATGTGCCCCACAGGCTATTTTTTTAGTTTAAAAAGGCAAAGAATTAAGTAACTTATCTCCAACTTGTTCCTAAATATGATTTTAGATAGCTGACACTCAAAAGTCTGGCATATTAGTGGTGTTTGAGTCACGGCTGATGATTACGGCCATTTGTAATTACCCAAACAAATCAGAGGTTTACGGGGTTATAAATGGTTGGTTTTATGTGCATATAGACTTTTTAAAATCTTTTGCTCTGTACATCTCAGTTCTGCTATCTGGGCAGCTAGACCTCTATGTAAATCTGCAAATGTTTGAGTCCTCTTGTACCAAAATACAGGTCTCAAATCTGAGACTTTTACTGGCTTTTTAAGGTGTTTGTCAATACTCCAAGGTCCTCCCACACCCAATCCCACAGACAAGTGGAGATCACCTTCTGCTGCACCAGTCTTACAGTCACAATTCACAGCCCACCCACGTGGCTTCAATAGGCTCGGGTTTTGTGCAATTTAAAGAATGAATGTGTTTGAGTTGGGTCACAGAGGCAGGTAAGCTTCAGAGACTGCAGCTGATGAGTGAAACCTCAAAAGCACCTTTGTAAAGGTTTTGACTGTGCAGGAAAGTGCAAACAGCTGTAGTGTGGCAAACACTGATGGTTTGGGTGGTCTCTCACTGACCATCTGAGACCTGATGGCTGCCTGGATGAGCACTTCAGGTCACCAGGTTTCTAAAGGGCACCCACAAGTGTGGGCTGAAGGCAGATGCAGTGCTCCTGCAGCACTGAAACCTTCACTATTTACACAGACCAGGATAATGTGGGTTTATCGCCTACAGCAAAATGGAGACAGTTTGGTTTGGGCACTATCAGCCTAGATATGACTAAGACAAATAGTTGAAAATCAAGAAAGCTGGACAGGATATGATGGTTCAGATTAAGAAAATAAGAACTTGATTTGGAAAGACAGATGAAATCCTGCCTTTGTTGTGCCAGTTTAAATTACTGTTCCTCATGAAAGTTAGCAGATCTAGAATCTTCTAGCCCTTAACCTGGGGGTGAGTCTCCCCACATAGACCCTGATGTCTGTGAGCTTTGCTCAGCATTCTCACGTTGTAGAAACTATCCCGGACCCAACCAATGTTCCTGCAGCTTCCCTCCATGCAGCCTCTGGCCTGGGAGAATGAGGGTCACGTCACTCTGTCACTGAACACATGTTTGAGGCTGTGAGGGAAAAATAAGGGCCCTGCAGTAGCAGATTAGTGTCAGTCATATCCATCTTCTCTCCTCATTGACCGTTGTGCAATGTGCCCTCGAAATTTATGACAGAGAACAGCCCCTTGGTCTGCAATTAATTCTGTTTCCAGTTGCAAATTCTTATTAGTTTGGGGACAAAAGTGAAGAAGGAAGGGAATATACCCCAGAGATGCCCCTTATTTTCCATCCAAGTTACGAATTTGAACCATAGACTTTTCTGGGTTTGATTATTCTTATGCATACCTGAAACATTCCAGAGAAAACTCTATTTTCCTTAGTCACCAAATATCTACTTTCAGTTTGGGTCCAAGGTCTTAGACTCAAATTCCTCAGTGAATGTGTCCTGTAACCAGGAGATTTACAAACTAACCACTCTGAGCAGTGCAAGATGAAGAGTGGGAAGGAGAAAATCAGTTTTCAAAGCAGTTTTGTTTTTTTAAAATCTACAAAGCTTTTGTATTTGAAATTAACAAGTACAAAACAATATAATTAAAATTACTCAGTAGAATTACATATTTTAGCAAATAATAATCACAGGATGAAATGCTTTTAATTGTACAACCATACAAAAATGTGAATGTTGTTCAACTTGAGTGTCTTGGGCTCAGCTGTAAGCTTTTGTACCTGCTAAGGTTGAAGTCAGAGGAGTTATGCCAACCGAGATGTGGAGCTGAGCTCAAAGTCATCAGGAATTTGATCTAAGAGGAAATCGCATGAGGGACTTTGAAAGCAAGAGGCATTTTTCCAATAAAATACGTATTTCAGACTTTTTCCACAGTTACCACACGGGAAGATTAGTTAAATCTGTAAGTGCGTGCCTGTTGCAGGATCTTCCTTTTCCTTCAGCACAAACTGCTTTAGCTTTATACTATGACAGGTCATTAGAATAACCTGGAGTGTTCAAGATGGAGAGCAACCTTTAAAAATCTTGTTTATAAAGTTTGAATAGCCATTAAAATTGTGTATATAGGAATTTGATTTTTTTTTAATAATTAGAAAAAAGAGCCTCCCAGAGAAATAAAATTCTTTCATGAAATTCAACTATTTCCTTTCTTCATTACTCAGTGCTCAACGACAGGTTTAATCAACGTGATCTACTTTAAATTTTGTACATCTTTGTAAGTACTAGCACATTGTTCATCTATGTATTCATTTGAGGTGAGACGCAGATTTGATGGGGAGTTGGGGGGGAAAATGGGAGCTGGCTCTTACATTATCTTTCTTGGAGAAGTTTCTCCACGTGCCACTCACTGTTTTTAGAAGCAAGGTTTTGCAGCCTTTTGGGGGAGATACTCACATCTTCGATTCGACTTATTAATTGAAATTTGAGTTATTCTGCGTTATTTTAATCCAGAAGAATAATGACACCTCAGAGAGGAAATACTAATATTTTTAAAAGGGCAATTAAAAATACGACAGAGCGGAGGGGGAGGGATTAGAAGGGAGGGAGGGAGCGGCGTAGGGCCCGTTCCCGGCGGGAGGGTGCCGCGATCCCCGAGGCCGGCGCGCCTTACCTGGAGCCGCGGCCCCGCGGCGGGCGGAGGAGGCAGCTCCGAGCAGCCTGGCAAGCGGCCGAGCTCTGCGCCCGCCGCCACGAGGGTTCGAGCCCGCCCACGGCCGGGCGTGGGCGGCACAGGGAGAGAGATGTCCCCCTGCTGTTGCTCGCTCGATCCCCCATAGGAGTGTCTCTGCATTGCCCCTTCCTTGCCACTCCTCCTTTGCTTAATCTCGCTTACACCCCTTTTCAGTTGCAAGTGTGTTCGGGGGAAAGGATGCTAGACAGAGAAGTGGCGAGGGATCCCTGACATACAAAAGTCGGGACAACACTTTCACATGGCTTCTTTTATTGTCATGCCTCCGTAACAGAGCTTTCTTGAAACTTCCTGCTGATTGCCTCGTTTTTCCTTCTTGCAGTTGTCACATCCCAGCTACCCCGGGTAGAAACTTCCACCCTTGTTCTCTGTTTGATGTGGAAATGTTCTGGGTGCCTTTGGGTAACATTGGTCAAGTCTTTCCAGAGGTGAAAAGTGTTAGTTTTGCAGATGTTGATTTCCTGTCTGACCTCTCACATCAGGAGCTGTTCGCAGTTTTCGGAGAGACAAAAGTAGCACTTTCTCTGGGGAAACACCATTCCACAAAATTTAAGATAAAGGAAACCACTTAGGGAATGTGATTATCAGCAAAGGTTGCGTTAGGAAAAACAACTTCAGACAATTTAAAATCTGCTGTCAGAAATCATTTCCTCTAGATAGAATATTATGGAGGGGGAGGGATACACAGGAACACACCAAACCCTTCCTGATGCTGTCACCAGTAGTAAAATATGGTGACAAGGTTTGAAGGAGGGGAAAAAAGATAATTTTGACTATTTCATTTTCAATTCCTGGTGCTGTTTTTTGGGATTAAAGAGTTGATAACTTTTGAGGAAGGTAAAGGCTGAGAGGTCTCACTCCTGTATCTTCTAGCGGTAAAAACCCTCAGGTCTTTCTTCCTAGAACATGCTAGTCTCAGTTCATGCCAGAAGTAAGCATATGTTGTTTACTTTTTCACAGAATTATAGATCTATTTTGGTTGGAAAAGACCTTGAAAGGTCATCAAGCCCAACCCCCTGCCCTGGGCAGGGACATCATCTGCTGTATCAGGTTTCTCAGAGCCCCATCCAGCCTGGCCTGGAACACTTCCAGGGGTGGGGCATCCACCACCACTCTAGGCAACCTGTGGCAGTGTTTCATCACTGCCATAAAAATGTCTTCTTTACCTAGTATGAATCTACCTCCTTTTAGTTTAAAACCTTTACCCCTTATCCTTTTTCCTAACTTTATCTTAAAGCTAGTTGCAGACATGTTGTCCTAAGAGGCTATTTTGACATCATGTGCCTGCTATGACTACACTGGAAGCTCACCCCAGGTTACAGAACATGGGAAGATCTGAGGCTCAGACTAGGAGAGGAAAAACACATCTCTACGTGGCAAAAAATGGAGCAGATTTCTCTACTGTTGTTTGCCTTTCTATTGTTATTGCTAAAGCTCTTATTTGTTACTGCATCTGTAGGCAGGAGAAATTAAAGAAATATAAAAACCATTCTTGCCTGCACATGTCGAATGTAGATCCAATTATAAGTCAAGAATATGTGCTGAGTGTGCCTGCTCTGGGACAGTTCCCCCCATATCTCATTTGAACAGTCTGTCTAACTGCATAAAGTATGTAGTGTTTATCTTTCATTCATCGGTCAAGCAGAAAGAAGCTTGAAACCCAGCGGAAAAAAAAATCCCTGGCCGTTTCTATTGCGGAACAGCTGTAAGTGAGAGAATCAGCAAGTTTGGTCTCATGTGGCCTTTCGTAGCGTTAGAACTGAGAAAACAGCTTTAAAGACAATTCTGTAAGCAACTGGCATAGAAAAAATGCTGATTGTTAATCCCAATAGAACTCCAAGCACAGGTTTATCTAATGCACAGTATCAGAAATCCTCCAATTTCTAGGGATCTCTTTCTATTTACTTCTTAAAAACCTATTTCAAGTTCCCACTAATTGCAAGTCATAATTTAAACAGAATGGAAATATTCTGTTTGCAAACGCAAAGCATCAATATGACGTTCCCTGTTTCAGTTCACACTACCCAACTGGAGAACTCTAAATTTCCACTTTAAGATATTATTTTTCAGCACCTGTTATGCATTTGAAAGTCTGGGGCAGGGCACATTCTTCTCTTCATACCAGAGCCCTTAAGCAGCAGTGGTCACTGGGATTTCAGATCACCTGAACCAACACTTGGGTTGTGGCTGCTGGAGACAAGCAAGTAAATGACAACACTCGAAATTAATTTCTGTGGCCTGTAATATTAAGGCTGTCAGCAAAACCCGTTAATACAAAACTAAAACTTATGCTGGTTTATTGTAAAGCTTATACTGGTCCTTCAGAGTGCCTATGGTTCTCGGTTTATTAATTTTCTTCTGGGGCTGCTGCAGCCTCAGCAAGGGGTGTGCTAGTCCAGGAGCAACTGGCTAGTATGAGTCTGTCCTCACGCACAAACCTGCCCTGTCACCTCAAGAGTCAGCTGCTGGAAGCGCTTGTCCCCTTTGTGCTCCCTGCAGCAATGGCACCTCGGAGGCACCGAACCCACCTCCTGCCCTTAAGCTGCTCCCAGAAGGGGACGGCTCAATTATTAACCCAAAGCTTAAGTCTTTGAATAGAGCCATTCATCAGCTGGGAAAATCAGCTGACTCCATCCTCAGGCTGGTAAAGAGTAATGAAATTGTTTTAGGGAACGGCTTGCAGAAAAGACTCCTTGAACACAAAAATCTAGATGCCCACAGTAAGAAATCATTTAACTCCTCTGTGCACTTAGTCCTCTGCATACGTTTTGGAGCCCATGTTGGGTAAGTCGGGGTTTTTCAGTGGATTTTCCTTACAGTTTGCAACCTCAGAGGGTGGTTGTAACGTTCGCAGCACTGATTAAACAACAGTGTCATCTATAATGGCTTTCAGCAGCTGTAATGCCAAGAAAAAGAGAAAACACATTGAGCTTTTCATATGCCAGGGATTCCTGGAGGTATGTTAAATTCTGATCAGCAGTCTGGGTGTGAGATTTTTTGGATGCTTGAATTGCTTGTCCAATAACACATAACCCTTATAAATAAGCCAACATTAGCATTAGCACTAAAGTATTATATTGATACATAAAATGGGGTGCATCATAAATCCAAATGTCTCCATTTTTAACTTGATAACATTGACACTTACTGGATATTGTTTTGGACATATTGAAGTAATCTAAAATGCTTGGAATGCTAATCAAATGAGTACTGAATAAATGCAGTATTGAGTGAGGACCTGAAGATTAGACCAAAAAATACAATATGTGTCTAAGCAAAAGGCAAAGAAAGAGTGAGAAAACACCCACTGATCTATTGTATTGATTTAAATTTTCCCATTTTAATCAGACAACAGGTAGCGCTAATGTTTAGGACTTTCGAAATCCACTAGTAGTACACTATTGATTTGAAATTACTATAACAATTCTATTTCATTAATCTGTGTCCCAGAGCATGTAACGGATAGAATGAAACTAACACCATAAAATGTGTTCCACCTTTAGAATTCTTTAGGAAATAAAGTTTTGTGATTACTATAATTGTGTGAAGTAGAGGATGAATCAATTAGCAACAAGGTCTACTTTCTGATGGAAATGTTTGTCCATGAAAGTCTACATTCTTATATTGAATGAAGAGTTGCATTTTAAATTATTATAATAATACTCAGTGACCTGGGGCCTACATACTCTGCAGCTCTTACAGATTATTTGAGTGGAAAATAATGAGCAAATAAAATGGCTCAGATTTAAGGTTCATGCCTTTCCTTTTTGCATCTTGTTGCCTAGTCACACAAAAAAACCTTTAAATATTACTTGTATCAAGAGTCACACATAAAAAATAATCCATTTTTATTAAGTATTTCATGGTTTTATTTTGGTTTAGACCCATCTTGGACTGAAATTTTTTCACCTCTTGATAAGCCTTTACTTGTCAAGTCAACTTCCTTTCTTATTTCACTACTTGCCGCTTTTTCCACTGAAGTAACTGAAGATTAATGAATTATTTGAATGTTCATCTGCCATTTTGTAGGATTACTCATGCCAAAATCGAAGCATATTCTTGCTGAAACTGCGGCCGCCTAGCCTACCTCAATCTGAGCACTCTGGCTCTGTTACCTCGGGAATTGCTGTTACAGCAGCCAGGCTGCAGCTGTAACCTGAACATCTTCAGCTCAGACTGTGCTCAAGGCACTGCTCACCTTTACTCTTGCCGTGGGGTGACAAAGCACTTCAGGGTGAAACCTCCCTGGGAGCAAGGCACCTTCACCTGAAAGCACCGTTTCTTTAGCAGTTGTTTTGAGAAGCACATATTTTTGGCTGTACCACTTGTCAGTTTATTCATAACAGCACAGCTGCATTTGTCAGAGCTTTGTTAGCTCTTGCTACACTATTGAATGTGTCCAGGTGCTGGCTTTAATGAAGCACTTTTGTTCCCATTATGCCTGCAATAATGTCAATACTCAAGAACTAGATTAAATGAATGAGAGAGCTGAGATGAAGACAGTGGATTTGATTATCTCGGGTAATTGATTTTCTTTGCATGACGCTGTCAATGTCTGAAAGGCCAGGTGGATTAACTGTCGAGAACAGGCAGGCTTGTGCTAGTCCTGCACCATATACAATTTTCCAGTTTATTTTCAGTAGGACAGTGGAAATGTGTAAGCCTATGGCTGGGATGTCTCCTGCTGTTTTAAAAAAACTTGGTTTGATAGGATTTGGGTTTGGTTTTTTTACTCAGCTGAAATGCTTACTTTTCACCATGTTCAGCTATCAATATAAAAAAGCCTTCAACAGGTGAGCTACTGAGACACCAAGAAGCAGTTTGGACAACGCCCATTGCCAAGGGAGCTGTACAGACATTAATGATGTGTTGTGAGAGTATCACATGTGGGTATTACATGGTGTAAGAAATATACTCTAGATATAGTTAGCAAGCCCCAGTTTTAAGCGGGACCAGGAAAAGCTGTGAGGCACCAAGCTCCCTCTAACTGCCCAGCCAAATAAATCGGAGTTGGTGTTATGTAGTCCTAGAGCTAAACCTGAAATGCTGGGAGAAGGATGACTTGTTTTCCTCAAAAAGAAGCTGGTGTGGTGACTTTCCCACATTTCCTCATGAAAGAAGCGGTTCTTGGAAAAGTGCCACTTTCTCCTGCCCATGTTCAGTTTGCTTTAAGATGCCACCAGTGTTCATGAGTGTAATGGTCATCTTTTCATCATGAACTCTCCGATATATTCATTCTTCAGTATATCACAGTTTTGTTTCTTAAGCCCTTCCTGCTGTGTGATCTGAGCAAGACTAAAATAATTGATGACATAATACTAAAACTCTGCTTTGATAGAAAAGATGATTTTTCCAGCCCAAATGGAATTGTGTTGTGCTGTGAACGTGTACCACGTGGCTACATCTGTTTATGGCTATTCTCTATATCAATATATTACATGACATTAGAGAGCCAAAGCTTAGAGAGATGTTGTAAAACAAACAAATCTATTTTGTTTGTAAAAGGAAATAATTTATTTTGCTTCTTCCTTTAGTTTTAAGCACTACATTTTTTTATACAGAATAGTTTCTGCTATTAATGTACTCCGAACAGTTTTCGAAGCTTACTGAAGAAATTAAGACAAAATCTGTTTCTGTAGTTGGCTGTGCGCTACCCCACAATCTAACTCCTACTTGTACTAAATGTGGGCTTCAATAGTAGCAGTGCTATTTGTTAAAGCTTACCAGCTACTTATAAACTGAAAAAAAAAACCTCCAATATTTCTTTTAAATTTAGGTGCAAAAATGGAGGAATTATTTCTAACAGGCACTTGTCAGGCTTTCACTAACTGTAAAATTATGCAAGGAGAATAATAGCAAGGGATAACAGTCTCTCACATGCCACTTAAATTAAGATGTCTTGAATTTATCCAATTAAAATGTAATATCCACTTCTGCCTTACGAATATACTGTGTATGAACATCATTATGTAGAAATATTAACTCATAAGTATTTACACCATAAGCTGGTGAAGTTAACATTTCTACAAGCTCATTGTAAGCACATGATGACAACATTAATTTTCAATTGGAAATACCTGTTTGTAAGACCATCACATTTGGAGGAAAAATTTACAGAAAAAAAAAGAATTTTTACTCTGAGTAACTATGCACTCAGTATAAGCTAAGTGGCCTTTTCTGAGAGTATTACAAGGGGGAGATTAGAAGTATCTGGGAGAAGCTAGTGATGTGCATTTTCTGGTGGCTGCCACAGCAGTCCTTTGGAGGACACAAGCAATCCACTCAGCATGAAACGCCTCCTGTAGTTTGCAGTAAGCAGGAGAATGTACTCTAGGCAGGGTTGGAGAAACACAACAGAGGCAAAAATCTCAGATTTCTATAAAGAAATGGGTATCCTGGTGTTCTGGCCCTCCTCAGGCTGACTCTTGTGTAATGGGTGGAGGTCATGTGTCTCAATGCCTGTGATTTTGACTTTGGAATTGCAGATTACGGAGTTAATTGGCAAGAGAATGAAATAAATACAGAATATTGAACTAGGTTTCCAGGCCTAAGCCTAAATATCCATGTCCTAAAAACTTCAAAAGAGGCCAAGAAAGCTATCCTACCTTAACGTATCTGCAATGTGGGTCATGAAAAAGATTTTCTCATGTTCCTATTGAAGTCAGAAGTAAAATTCTAATCCGTGCAAGACCAGAACTTACTTTACAGAAAAACTATTATCTACATTATTCTGGGAGCTAAAAAGTTTTAAATTGCAAAAAGACCATGTGAGGAGTGTGTCGTAATGCTCAAATCATTTTTCATTTTCCTCAGGAGTGCATGGGGAGTTGTTTTAATTCACAAGATATAATCTTTCTGATCTATTAAGCTAGAAGAAAAAATAAATCTGAGAACAGAGAATGCCAAAGGCAGTTCAAGAAGTTATAGATATATATGACATGAAAATCTCTTAGCAAAAGTTAATGCAAGTCAACATCGACAGTGGTCTTAAATGCCACATTGATTCAAAATCACGTAGTAATTGATGAAATGTGAATGAATTATTTTCAATGTCTCTTTTAATGAACTCAGAAAAGAATTTTGTTCAAATGGTCCTCGGGATGTGAAGTTCTGAGTCTAAGAGGCTCATAAACCTACTGGTTTTTTAAAGTGCATGTATATGTTTAGAGTAGTCCAAATGCTAATTTTCCTTATTTTGTTTTTGTTGTTGTGCTTATAGCACGGATGCTGCCCTGCATTCTTCTCTTCTGTTCTTTAAATGTATTCTACTGAAGTCTTGATATTTAGGTTAGAAATCATCCTTTAATACTTGAAGTTATGCAGTTATTAATCTCCCGGTCTGAATTGTGTAACTTTTTGATCAAGCAGATTAATAAAGTTGTATATAGTCATGTTACAATTTAGTTGTCAGGCCAGAGGAATGCTATGGCCCTGCATTGAAGGAGAATCCTGGAAATCCAATGTAGTTGGGCAAAATGTTCTGCCCTTGGCTCTGGGCTGACAGTAAACAGCTGGAAAATAAGAATTGCCCCTAATATTTTACTTATGAGGAACAGGATTGTGAGAACACAGTTCCTTTATTTGGCCCATGGCTGTAATCTCTGGTGTCTAAAAAAATATCTGGGCTGATGCTTTTTCCTGTGACTGAAGTATCATTAACTATCAACTGTTTAAGGGCCAGAGAAGGTTGGGGATTCTGACTTTCTTCTGGGGCAAAGGTGGCTCATCTGGTCTATGCTAAAACATATGCTCTCTTTTTATGTTTGCTTGCATGAAAATTTGGTTAATTCAAGATATTTGATAGCAATTATCAAACCTGAGGCAAATTATGAATGCCCCAATGCCTCAAGAAAAAATAGGTGGGAGCTAATAGAGATCAGCAAATAGATAACTGTATTTCCTTAAGCAAGCAGATTGAAAACAAATTCAAAGCTGCAGAAATAGTAAATTTCAACCATGAAATAGGAGTTAAGGCTTTGTCAGCTCTGTAATGGCAGTATGATTGCACAATGTCTAGAATTAAGTGTGAAAACTTTAATAGCAAAAGTGCTGACATTTTTGGAGAAGCATTAGGGTTATCTCTGAAGTAAAAGAACTTTTCAGGAATTTTATTAAAAATGCAGACAAAGAGAAAGTTATCACTCTTTGTACAGCTAGAATTTAAGAGAAGGGTAACTTTTTGAATTTTAGTAAAACAGTTCTACAATAGATGTTCCTCTATAGTTTAGTTATTAAAATTTATATCAACTAAAAAAAAACTGGGTAGCTGTGAGCCTAGGAAATTAAAATTTTGTGGAGTTGAATATGGAACACTGTCTGCTTTTCACAAATAAAAATTATTTAAAGTAGTTCATATACTGCCATCACATAACATAGCAAGCCTTAAGAAAAACATCACTAAGAGTATATTAATATATTTTAGGTTTAGAGTGCAACACCAGCATGAAATTAGGGGGATTTGGCCCAAGGTACAACTCTAGTTTACCCTGTTCTGCCAGTTTTCTTACTGGCTGGTCTTTTTTCAGAAAAACTTGTAAGACAGAAATCTGAAAAGAAAAAGAAAATTCAGACCAAAAAAAAAAAAAGTGGGTATCACACACTTAGCCATAGATTGCACTTCTTAGAGTGCAGTATGTGGCAGTGTCAATGTCTAACTGAAGAGTCTCTAATGTTAATTACAGAGCAAAGCAGGTGTAAACGTGGACAGAAAACCAAGTCTGTATAGGCACTGTTTTGTGTCCTGAAATGTAATAATCGATTAGAGAAATAGAACTACAGGGAGGAAAAAGGCTCTGGGCTTGAAATAAGTGGAAGATACTACTTAACATTTCTGAAATTGAAGGATTTGATCTTTGCACATGATGGCACATACTTAAGTGAATGAGAAATCACAGTTGATTCCAAGGTGAATAATTAAAACTTGTGTCTGCTGAACTGCTTTGAGCGTTATCTTAAAAGTAAGATTATATATAATATTTAAAGCATAGGTGATAAGGGCTCCTAAAGTGTCCATTTTGTCAGCAGAACATCTAGTGCAATATTTTAATATAAAATATATACTAACCAAAATCGGTTTTCTTGGATGTATGTGTTTCCATATGTTTCTAAAGTGGGAAAAGAAGAATAATTCAGTTCTGATTTATTTTCCATCACTGTCTATCTACGAATAAGACATATCAAACCTGTTTGTTAATAATTCAGACTACTTATTGCTGTATTTGCTCATCAGTTCCTCCATACCTATTGTCTTCCCACACTCAAGTGGAGCTCAAGGAGAGCATGGCAAACTTTCCTGGTGCCAGTACTTTACGTTTTAATTTCCTAAGAAAAATTCTTGTTCATGGCTGTGACACACGTAGTGGATGGGAGATGGGATTATTACTCACTGAAAGCAAATTAAAATTCCTTTGATCCTTCTCTTTTGGAAAGAGGTTTGTGTTGAGGACGGTACTTTGTTCCTGCAGAGGGTGGCAGTGTGGTACCATCCTCAAGCTTCGGGAACCCCTCTGCTGCTCCAGCAGCCTCCTAACTTTGGAGGGCAAACGTGCATCGTCCTGCGCTGTCCTAGACCGGGCCCGGGGCTCTCTCTCCTTACAGATCGATGTAAGAAGGACTGATCCAGGTGAGCTGCATGCAACAGTATCTGTAAATCACCATTAAAAAAAAAAAAAATTCATGAAAAATTGGCCAATGCAGGTTGTGTGGGCGTTTTCATTACCAGAGATGGTCATTCCAACTCTAGAAAAAGATCAGCTGTGTTAGTTTTTAAAGCAAGTGCCTTTCCTGTGGAGCTGGTGGGAGGAAGGGTTTTACTGACTCGGTAGCCATGAGCAGCTGGAGGTCAACGTGCTGGCACTCGTAACCTGCTCAGGTGATGTGCACAGCTCGTACAAACCACCACACCTTAGTTTGAAATAGTTGACTCACCTGCAGGAGTGGGACAGATGACAAGTTACTGAAGCAAAGTTGTTTAATAACTGTGGGCTGACGTTGAAAATATGCAGAGCAATATAAAACTTGAGTCTTTCCACACGGTATTGAATGCTGATGTTACAGTGTTACAGGTATAAAGGCTTGTTTCAGGCAGCAGCTTTATGTAATTACAACTATTTCATTGTCTTTAGATATCTCTTATCTAATCAGATCTCTGTATTGCATAACTAATCCTGCTTGTTTGAATGTTGGTGAGTGTCGGGTAGTTCAGAGTGGGATTTCTATCTTTGTAAACACTATAGGAAACTCTGGCTTAGTTATGCTATACAAGCAGTTAACATGTTGCTAAAGCTTTAACTTAGGTTAATTTCATTTTTTTCTTTTTTTTTTTTTTTGCCCATAATAATGAAAAGATTGCCTAAACTATGAGGAAAACTAATTCTGTTATTTAGATTTTAGTGTCATGTGAAATGAAACTACTAATTACGGAAACTCTGCCACAAAATTAGCTTTATTTCAGAGTAATTTATTTCCATGATAACATCTCTGTGATGTAATAAAATTGCGTTCTTTTTTAATATATTCTTGTGAGGCTTCACATGGTATGAAATAGTGCATTTGCACTGGTTTCTTTTTAAAATAATTTGAGAATTATTAATATTGGAAATAAGGAAATTAGTATACTTAACATGAGTAGGGAAAATATGACACAGTGAGTATTCAGAACTTTGTACAGGTCACTATGTTCAGTGATTTAATGTAAGTGAAAATTCAAAGTACCAGAACTGCAGCCTGGAAATACACCAAGAACTTTAACCCCTGCAAAGAAACTTACTCATGAAAGCCAGGGGAGCTGCTTGTTTGCACAAATACTGTCAATTAAACATTAATTGAATTTTAAACAACTACTGTTAAATCTTAAACAAATACTTGCTTTGTGTTGCATACATTGTTCAAGACTTTTGCCAAACTGGTATAGATTTGTAACTGAGATTTAAACACCCCACAAACTATTAATTTAATTCAAACCTAACAGCAGTGCTTTGCTGCTATATGTCAGGGTAGGCATGGCCTAGAAAGCCCTGTAAGTTGTGTAGTAAACATCTTCAGAAGCCAAAGGGAGCAGACTGGGAGTAAAAAATTAGGGTTAAAAAAAATGGCATGTAATCAATATTTGTTTATAATGTTAGCCTTGAACCAAGTCTTTAGTAATACTTCTACATTTGTGCACTACATAAGCAAAGTGTTACAAGTAACAGTGCCGTTTATGCTGACCGTGTTGAAATGCTGGAATTATTAATATATTACATGCAGTTCAGGGACCGAAGATCTGAAAGTCTTCTTGTCATGCTGCTGGCAGAGTTGTGCCCAGCACTGCCATACTGGGACAGCTCTCTGCTGGAAGTGGGAGGGTTTCTAGCACATCAGGAACAAGTTTATAAAATTACTTGCTAGATCAAATGTTTTGATAAACCTCACATTGTTTAAACTAATGTAGTGGTGAAATAATTTTTTGAAGACAAATATCACATCTCTGGCTGGCCAGTTTTAACCTACATCAAGTGATGCACTTCAGTGCAGGTTATTGGAGTGTACTAGGATGAAGCAACAGCAGACCCAGAGTGTTTCCAGAGCTCCTACAGGACCAGCTTTAACTCAGAAAATTCATATTTAGGGGCAAGAGAGTCATGTTCTCCCTGATGTTGTGGTGACCAGCATGGAGGAAAGTCTGCTGCTTTGCCATGGGACTTACAGCAAGAGGTCATCAGATAGTGTTTACACATCAAACAGCCGGGGAATATTTATATGGGACGGTTGCTTTGGAAGCAGGCAATGGCACAAACTAAGTCAGACAATGTCTGGACAGATGTCTCCATGCGTTTCTGACCATTTGCACTGCTTGCCTGGCCGGCGGTGTGCAGCCTGCGGGGCAGCCCTCAGCCCGGAAGGGTATTGCAGCGTGGAGATGCCCAAGGACACAGGCCAAACCGCTCCTGGGGTGCTTAAGCTCTGCCAAGTCTGAGACACGGCCACACTGCAGTAAAACAGCAAAGTGGCAGTGCCTGTTACCCCCAGACGTCCCCGAGCAAGGATGAGGCCTGGCTGAGGCCTGTGGCAGTGAGGGACGCAGCGCTGGCGGCGCAGGAGCCACGGGCCCCTCGCTGTCCTCGCCAGCACAGCTCAGATCGCTGCATCGCAGAGCCGCTGCTCTTTGGATGTACTTGCTCAGCCCCTGCAAGCCCCAGTCTCTGAGTTTCTCCCATAAGTGATTTAAATGGGGCACTTGTTTCTTTCCAAGTAACTGCAAAAATGCTACTCGTATATCACAGTATTCCACTGCACCAAATGGGCCAGGCCTATTCTTGTATTTATCTCTCTTTTCTACAGAAAAAATAAAAAAGGCCTATATATGCCCTGAATTAGAGGACTAAAGAAAGAGGCAATTAAAAAAACACCTTAATCCTGGTTTGCTTGGGGTTTTTTTGCTACAGCTAAGAATCTCGATTCCGGCAGGGATTTTTCATTTTGGTTTTTTTATTTTACACAAATGATCTCTTAATGAATCTCACAGCTTCTAAATGCTTTTTTCAGCAGTAATCTGGGCACAGCTCCCTAGTCCTCAGTGGCCAAGTGGCAACACAGTTGATGCGGTCAGTGTCCTAAAGTGGTGGCACTCACAGAGGTGACTGGGCTGCCATTTGTTTTGAATTTCCAACTCCAGCCTGAATGACCAGCATCATTTTATTCTTGTGCTGAATTTTGGCTGAAGTCCTAAATTGCTCTTGAACTCAGTTTTTCTGGATTGCAGTTGAGGGCGTTAAGATCAGGACTCGGGGAGCAGTGCCTGGGGGATGGCTTTGGCTGGTTGGCATCAGGATTTGGTGTTGCAGGACTTTTGTTCCTCACCTTACCCTTGCCTTTTTTTTTTTTGTAGTCATGTAACAGTTTCTTAGAGTGTACAGTAGACTTATAGATTTCCCTATTAAAAAGGTAATTGAGGGAAAGACTCAAGGAAGATGGTTTATTCAATAGTAGCTTGGCTGATGGATTCATGAGGATGCTGAAGGTACAGAAGATTACCTAGAAAGGAGTAATGAAACAAGATCAAGAAGGTAAAGGAATAGTGAGAAGAATTGTGTGAGTCTGGAGAGGTGATACTAATTACTGGTGAGGGCAATTGTCCTTCCTCCTTGTAAATTAATGGTAAGATTAAGTTGCCTTTATTAAATCAAACTTAAGGGATGGACCATAAATGTCCTACTTCCACTGGAAAGATGAAAACTACCTGGAAAAATCCTGGTGGAGTTGTCCTTTATTGGGAGACTTGTACAGATGTGGGTTTAAATAAATAATTTTAATGTAAGTACTGCATTCCTGCATTTTGCTATTCCTGTACCCCAGAGACTAAGCTGGATATGGAATCAATCTGTGGAACTTTTGGATTCATACCTCAGGGTGGAAACGAAGGATGAGGAAAAAAATAGGGGGATAAAATCAACAGCTGCAATTGTCTTCAAATAAAGAATTAATCACTAGTGAAGATATGAACAATACTCTGTAGCTTAACTAAGTGTAGTTATTAAAATGTTCTCAAATACTCTAAAAACTAAAGATTTTAAGTATCATCTTTCCGCAAGTGACAAATCAATGCAGCTATTATTTTTATTGTGAATCTTGCTATATAAGAAATGCAGGAAAACAACATTTTCGTAAATGGGTGCATTATGCAGTAGATCTTCAGCTTGTCATAGCTGTCCATTGCTGTTACCATTATTATGTTTCAAAAAATAAGTATATTAAATATCTGCAGGACGTTTGCTAGGTCTCTGTTATTGGCGATCATTCAGAGCAGTGATGACAGACTACTACAGAAATTATGCAACACTGGTACACAGTATATGCTGTCAAATTTAACTTAGTCTTGTAGACTATATCTGGAAAGAATTTAAAGGAATGTTATTACAGTGTTTTCTAAAGTGAAACAAGTCTTCGTGCTTTAAACTTAGTTTAGCAGCATTTCCTTCAGAATTTCTTAGGCATAAAAGCACACCAATGGTAAGAAATGGAAGATGCCAAAATCCTCTCCAGAGAAAAGAAACAGATTAAAACCTCAGGTGAAAAAGCCTGATGTAAAAATATGAAAGGAGAAAATATTTTTAGGAGAAAAGGACTATTACGAAATGAGAGAAGAGAGCACTTAAAAGAGAGAAACCAATAGATGGGGCAAGGGTGCAAAGGAAAGTGAAACATTAAAAAAATCAAAGAAAAAATCTTGCTGAGGCATGAGCTGAAAGATGGGAATGGGAACTATGCAAAAAAATACTAACAAGCCTGAGGTTGGCAGCATTTGTGTTTGTACATGCTCATGTAGCCCACCCAGGCCCCCACCCCCTCCTGAAATTCCAGGAGCTTGAATTTTAAGTGAAAGGTTACTCTGGGAAAATGCATTTTCCTATTTCATACTGCTAGGCAGGCCTGGGTCACAGCGGTAAGTAATGCTTTTCCCTGAATTCCAGACTGTTCTTTGAAACAGAATATAAAAAATAGTAATAATGAAAAGCACTCTGAGCAAAAGAGAAGCAGAATAGACCAGGGCTAATCTTCCAGCACTCAGAGGAAAAAACGTTTTTCCCTACCACAAAGAACCCTATTGTTCCCATGTTAAGTATTTAATTTTGCCTGCATTTAAACCAAGGTGTCTTAAATTCTGTTTTCTTACGATGGGGAAGCATGTGCCAGTTACTGCAGCAGTGTTCAGTGGCTCCAGTGGAGAGCCAACCTCTGTGATTTCCAGGGCTTTTAATTTTTCTCAGCTTTCTTAAATTGATTTTTGGTAGAGGAGAGTGTGACCTGCGCTTTATGGCTGGGAAATCTCACCACCTGTTCAGCTTGTAAAAATTAGTGTTACATCAGGGAAAGAAACTTATGAGAAATCTGAGCACTTTGGGAAATGTTGGGTTTAATGACTGTTACCCACATTTGTCCGTCTGGTAAATCTTTTTAGTGAACCTTCAGCACATGCACTTTCATGTAGGCTTTGTCACTGCGTTGAAACTCAAATTTTCATTTGTTCTGAGCTAGGAAATTTTTGTGTGCGTTTTTCACATAGCTAACAAAAGTCAGGCAAGTATGACTCTGCAGTGCGTTTCCCTGGTAGAGTGTCAAGTCACGGAGCATCTCTTTCAATATTAGAAGAATTTCTCCTTTATTTAGCAGAAATGAGGATGCTATTAATATAAGCAAGCTGTTATTGACAGATAGTTACTCATACAGTACTTTCAATTATTTCCTCCTACAGTCACATTCACTCACACTCGTTTCCCAGTGAGGAGATGGAGAGGGTTGGCATGCTACTGTGTTTGCTTGGGCAGTTTGGCATCTTCTTAAGAGAAGAAATGAAGAGAGGAGCATGGGGGGACTGTCACTACACAAACATATTTTTAACAGGACCAAATAATGTGATTGTTGTTGCCATAGCACTCTTGCTCAGCATTTCTGCCTGTGGCTACAGCCTGAGGACTTTTAAGTTATGAGGAGCATACAAAGAACCCATGGCACCTAGAGAAATTACTTCAATTGTCTTCAAGTTTAGGTCACCACTTGGAACTTCTGCACTCAATATTGCAAATTATTTAAAGCAGTGAAGGTTGTCTTGAAAGCAAGTGAAAAACTCTGTCTTTATTGAGCCAAGCTCAGTCTGTAAGGATGGTGTGCTTAAAATTCCTGTACATCTTCACATGTGTGTGTAATTTCTTTGGTCATGTGGAGTAAAAACTTGTGGGGAGAAAATTGTTCTGGAGTAATATAGTTTAAATGTACTGTCATTTAGACCATAAGAAGATAAAATATCTGAAATCTCCAAAGTGTACTGACCTGGTATATTTTTACACTGTGTGGTATTGTTGCTTGGAGAAGTTCCTTGATGCTAAAAATAATAATTTCTAACCCTGTTTTCTATCTCCAAGGTTACTAAATCTTTTTAACCTAAGCATAATTAAGATTATACTTATAAAATACATTTTTAGCCTGTTAGATTTGCTGTGATGTAATGTTCCACTAGACACAGCTGAGTTAGAGGAAGTCTGCTCAATGGGAGAGAGAACAGTAGAAGTGAAATCAGTTTCTACAGGCAGTTGTTCTTTCTGTGGCTTTTTGCACGGGTACAAAAATTTTATTTAATGACTCACAGGTCTTCAAAGACCAGCAACCAATTTAGAGAAAGAAACTCCATGTAAACCCTTAAGATATTTTAAATCTGTATTAGGATGTTGGAAGTATGACATGTTCTGATGGGTTTGAAACTAGAACTATTCACTGGGCTGACTTTTTCTGTACTATTTCCTTGTTCCAGTGTCTTTTAAGAAGTAGACTGAAAATGAAAAAAGTGAATTGAACAAATGTGCCTGTTAGTTCAGATAATTTCAGAGGGCTAAAAACTTCCTTTTTTTTTTCTGCATGCTGCATTTTAATGTTTAAGTAAGTAATGGATTGGTGACATGAACACCTGCTGAAAGCCTGTGATCCTCACAACAGAACCACTCTCCTAAAAGCCTGAGAGCCATCCTGCAGGGTATTTAAATGACTATCTGCTCACAGATGACAGCCTTTTATTATAGACAGCTATCCATTCCTCACGGGGCCTCGCTGGGCACAGCGGGGCCGGAGCTCCAAGGGCTGAGCTGAGGAGCTCTGGCACGGAATCCTTTCCCAAGCCAGGCTGGTCCTGCTGCAGCTCCGCCATCCCTCCCCACCTGAGCATCACCCAAGGCTGTATACAACTTTTTGCTTCATTAATGCAATTGCTGCCATACAATGAAATCTCTGCTGGAAATATCACCAGGAGAATCTCAGTGGGTGGATAAAGCCTTGTTCCAAGTGTGGTGAGCACACCTGGGAAAGGGTAGAACCTTACAAATAGGGTTTTGTCTGCAAATGAGAACTGATTTCAGAGCCTGCTACTTTGTAACTGAGATAGTTAAGGTATCTCATTTGCGATGCGAGAAAAAAAACCAGATCACTGTGCCAGAAATTGTGTTGTGCAAAATCTTTGGAAATGTGACAGTTTCCTTGGAAAAGAAACTTCTGTGCAGGAATTCCTTAAAAAGACAGTGAAGCATATTTGTCTAGTCCTTCATGAATCTTTTCAGCTGGGAATACTTTTTCAGACCTAAATCTTTTCTTTATAGGAAAAGGTATCATAGGTATTCCTGTGAATACCTATACATATCATTTGGTTCCCTTTGTAAATTTCTTTTTTCCGAAGGATGCCTGGAAGAAATACTGGCATAACTCTTTCACACATACTAAAATAATGCTGAAAAATACTGAAATAACTACTGTAGGAAATAGCTTGCTAAATGGAGAATTGAGTTAATAGAATTTATTTTATTGGTGCTGTCAGACAGGTCAGAGGATTGAAGAGTTAATGATCTAATGACAGAATGAGAGAAAAAGGGATATTTAACTTCAGAAAAAATGTTTTCAACTTGAAAAGGCTCAGCCATCTGATGATGCTGAGAGATGTAGAAAGGCTATTTCTAGAACCAAGACTGTTGGACAAGAATATACTTACACATTTAAGTAGGTGAAGACACTGCTGAGTTTATTTGGGGAAAATACTGACAATACAAATGACAGTTTAAACTGGATGCCAAGTTGGAGATGTGTTCATGGGAAAAGTGGATGAAGGATGCTTCCTGCATGCTGAATGATTAAAGCACAGATTTTGGTACACAGAACAGCTCAAGGAGAAAATGTGCTTTGAAACAATCTGTGTATATTTAGTAAGGAGGCAGATCTGTGAGTACGACACAGTGTTGTAGTTAATAACTTGTAGTCAGTGGTGGAAAAAGGGAAAACCACTAAGGGAAATAGAAGGATTGAAGAGCCATTTTTATCATGTAGTCAATATATATGAGTTTATGGATCTCAGACCAATCCTCCTTTATAAATATAAGCACAAACACTGTATTTCAGAAAGTAAGTCTCTTGCTTTAGAATTGATCATGAAGCTTGACACAACTGGAATTGATTGATCTCAACCTTTTCCCCAAAATTTATAAATTAATGCAAAGACTAAAAAATAAATAATTGCTTGCTTTAGACATATAGTTACTTCTTTTTTTCAGCTAATTCAAAGAGATTTGAAATGGAATGAAGAAGACTTTATATAAATCAAAAGTCCTAGAATCTGTGGAAGTAATAAATATCAATCACCAGTGAACTTGAGATATATTATTTCCTAAAATTTGGGACTTCTTTGAAGTCCCCTTTCTCAGTCTCTTGAAGTGCAAAATTAAAGAGCAGGAAACTTCTTGGAGACTAAATAAAGATGACCACACTGAAATGCATGTAAAATGAAGTCATGTAAAATGTACATAAACCCACAAGGAGAAAAATCTGGTAGTGAGAATCCAAAAGCAAGTGTGAAAATATCCAAGAGCTCGCATCTCTATAGATAGTTCTCCGTGGTGCTCATGGACTTGCGTAAGCTCGGCACGGGCACACAGTGAAGTGAGATGGGTTGCAAAGAGGGCAGTAGGTTTTTATAATTGTGAAGATTTTGATAAAGGATAATAAATAACTGATTTAATCATTTTCCAAAGCAAAGCTTACATTTGAGGCTTTCTTAGAAGGGAGAACATGTTATGCTTCTAGAACACAGGAAAGCAGGTGGGTGATTTATCGTGGGTTTATTTATGGCTGTGGTTAACAAACAAATGCAAATCAGTGATTGGGGGTTTTAAGATTTCTCCCTCTTTGCCGCTGTCTTCAGCTAGTCCTTCTGGATGGGCACAGTCAAATTCTCTTCTGCTATTAATTGAGTGACATTTGATGGACAATGTATCAACATGCTGCTGCTGGTTTTCCTCTGTGGATGCTCACTTAATAAAGACCGAATCACTTAACAGAGGGTGAGTGGGTAGTCAGGCTGAATTCAGACATTTAAAAAGCATTTATTTTAAAGTTATTCTTTTTCATTTTACGTATGTTTTCCACATTATGTCTACTTTTATTCTTTTGAAGAAATACTAAGACTGAGTGACAATCTGGTCTAAATATGTACAGTTCTTTTTTTGGAAATATCTGCTTTGAGGTGGTTTGTATATTTATTTTTGCCTTAGCTACCAAGGTGCTGCATGATAAATTCAGATTTAACAAAACAAAAATTAACTTCAGTCGTAAAAACACGGAGATGAGCTGGTAATAAAATGGTCTCCTTTCTTCAGTTTTAAGGCAGCAATTATTCAAGGCCCATATGCATGCTGCTAATTCACATTTCCTTATTTTCTTTCTGTAATTTACTAAGTTTGGGAGGTACTCTGTGTGTCAGATGGGGCAACTGGCACTCACTGTCTTCCCTTATTAATTCATGATATAGTTATCACTTATTGTTCTGATACTCTCTATTGTTTTTTTGTTATATCGTCTTAGAGCTTTGAGGATATTTTTTCTCTGTTTTCCTTCACTTTTTCTTTCTTCTACTAGAGTACCTTTTCATAAACCTCACCTATTTCTTTTTATAAAGCTCCTTTCTCTTCTAGATATTGAAGGCCCCATAATATTGAACGTGAGACTAAAGACGTTATTAGTTGCTCCCAAGGACTTCCTACCCCAGGAGCATTGGAAAGTTGGGAATTTTTGCTTCAGTGAGCCATTATTAGGGATTGTCTGCTGTTCCTGCTGGACAAAATAGTGGGAAGATACTAAAAGATGCAAACTGTAAGAATAAAAGATCAAAATACTTGAAAATACCACTAGGACTTGTGTATTTGCTAAAAACCAATAATAATAGTTATGCCTAGCTCTGCTTGCAATTTCTTGGAAGGAAAAACAAGAGCTTTGTTGCCAGCAGGGGAGTACCCATGTCCTGGGTAAATACGATGACTAATGATCTGAGCAGCAGATTTTTGGGGCAGGGTGTTGCTTATGATTGGAACTGTGACGGTTTTGTTTAAATTACCCAGCAAACTGAAGACTCTGTATAATTTGGTTTATCACGTTTACAGGTGACATGGGTAAAGTATCCAGTGCATGAAATAACCTGGGCAGAAAGAGCAACTGGTATTTTGTTAATCAGTTAATGAACAATAACAAGTTCCTTTTCAGGACATTTTTTTTTTTTTACACTAAGTTGTAGAGCTTATAAAGGCTAATTGTTTTTACTTTTAGTATGTTAATGTGTCTTCGTAAGGTTAAATTATATTAGTAATATAATCTTTAATGATATTATGAGACACTCCTATTGAAAGTACGTTGAACCTTTAGAATAAGGCATTGCAAGCATGTTCAAGAGTTTAACCTAATAAATAATCTGCTAATGAATATGTAAACTAGGTGGGCAGTTTAAGGTGTTAGAGAGTGGGTCTTTGGCACTGCTCCTTTCAAACCATGTCACTGCCCATCATTCATTCTGAGGCAGAGCCTGGGAAATTGTCTGCATGTTTTGATGCAGTTTTGTGAATTTTTAATAATAATAAGAGTGTTAACTTATTTCATTTATTGTGTAAAAATACAATTTTTCTTCAATAGTTGAGACTGTATAGAAAAACTAACTTAGCAGAATAACTAGAAAGTTGATTCACCTCTACAAAGAAATGAGAACTCTTTTTGCCAGTTTCAATGAGCATCATTACTTCTGTTATCAGTTTGGTAGAGATCATATGAACACAGTAAACAAGTAATGAACAGTTGTTCTGCAGACGTCATCTGAGCACTATTATCCCTATATCACAAAACAAATAAACAGAGCTAGGCAAATCTCCATGCAGGGATCAAGCCCACAACCTTAGTGTTTTTAGTACCATGCTCTAACCAGCTGAGTTAATCTCAAAGTGTTAGAGGTGATACACAGGTTTAGGGTGACAATGCCTGTGAATACTGGTGTAAAGACAGCATAGGAACCTTCTCGGAAAGGACAATTATAAATACTTAAACCAAGACAAGGAAGTAAGATGATGGAAAGGAACTTAAATCCTTTTAATAGATGATGCATTTCGTAAGTTTAAGGCTAAAGAGCAATACTTGTTTGCAGCAAGATGAAGCTGAAGGTTATCTCATCTTTTTATCTAAATACCAAAAGCAGGTTATTTTTCTTTTCCAATAATTGCATTCTTATAAAGTAATGCTCAGTGCACTCAGATACTGTATAGCTCATTGCTTGTTTGTCTGTTTCCTCAGGAGTCATCCAAGATGTTTGCTTTACACAAAGGAAGTGTTTGGGGAATCTAAATTAAGCATTTGAACTTCAACTATTCAGAGGAACCCGGAGATGTGGGGAGGACTTGGCCTACTGTGTTGTGAAAACTGTCAAGTCTGAGGTGATTGCAATGTGGGATGAGTGGGCCAAGGAGCTAGAAGCTGTAAAAAAAAAAAAAAATCTGGCATCATGAATGGTTTTGGTTATTTGTCTTTTTTTAATGCCTGGCCCCTCTTCTCTGCCTTTCTTTCTAGAAAGAAGTGTTCCTAATCACTTGGATTAATGTCCCTTTGCAGAGCATTCTGCTCCCTCCGGTCCCAGCAATTTAACTTGTTCACTGTTTTTCTGGAGACCTTCGTCATTTATCATGTTTGAGAGATGCTGGGGATGGAGGCCTGTGTACCTTTGCTGTCCCTTTTCCCAGGGCTCAGGGCTGCTTGGTGGTGACACGAGCCAGCACACTGGGATTAAATGCCTGGGAAAGCCCAAAGACTGTTCAGCCTATCCCTCACTCAATGTTTACACGAGTTTCTTGAAGCCGCCACTCCCCCCTGTTGCTTAAACATACAGAGTGATATGTTGTAATCTAAACGCATGCTCTCAGGCCCCTAAGCAAACACAGACTTCAACATTGTTGAGCTTGGTGATGGGATGGCCTGTTTCCATTTAAAATATTTCAGATTCTTTCATACCAATTCTTTCTGTGGAAACAAGCTACTTGTGCATCTAATGCCTATAGGTTTGTTTTCAGGCTCCCTGACTCTCTTTTCCTATGGATATTTCTTTTACCCATCCCAAAGATGAGAGGTTCTGGCCCTGGGTTCCAGGGTTATCATCTCAGTCCCATCTCCTGTTTTCTGGAAATGAAGCTAATATGTCCCAGTGTTCACCCACTCTTGCTCCTTTCCTGAGTCCCAAAGTCAGGATCCCTCATTTGCAAAACAGCAAGTTCTAGATGTCTAGGAAGTTGCATAATTTTAGCCACAAAGCAACACACACACAACTTGTGTAAACTTAGAGCAAAATGACTGTAAATAAGTTCTTACTACGGCTAGGAAGAATATGGATATTTAAGATGTGTTTTGTTCCTCCAGATTTGCTCAGGATGCTCAGTTTTGTCCTGGGAGTAGAAAAGTGGCACTCTGGGTTTTTTGCTATTCTTACCACCTGCTCAAGATGTGTGGAAACTACATCCTGAGTTCTCTGGTTTCCTCTTTTTATTTGTGCTTCAAGCTTCCTCCTCAACTGTCTGGAGCCTTATCTGGGTGCAAATGCAGGCCTCCGGGGCCACTCTCTTTTTTCCTGATTTTGTTTTCTTATGCAAATGACTGCGACACAGAATCTGCTGTTGGCTTCTGCTGGTCTGTTTATTGTAGGCAGAGGTTTGCCCAAAGGCAGGAGGATCAGCAGATAGAACCAGACTGCTCTAGCAAATGTGGATCTGACTCTGTGTGGAAGGGGAACTCTGCATCTCATGTCACATGAGGCTAAAAAGTCCACTCTTCCCTTGAGGCTGTGACAGAGGATGGGGAAGGCGTTTCATCACTGTCTCTTACATCTAAACTGAGTGGCTGCAGAATAGTGTGTAATACCACCATTCCCTGATCTTGGAGCTGTGGAATACTACTTGCAGGTGCATCAGTCCATCACTTAAAGTGGATGGTCTTCAACACAGAAATCTGTTCCCTGTGGCTCTGTGAATGACCTGGATATTTTTAGGTGTAGTAGACCATCACTGTTCACAGCAATCCTTCCCCACGGGGCCTTCATGTTCCAGGTAACAACTTCCTCTTCTGTGAAAACACTGCTGCGTGTTTCATGGTCACTGGCTGATAATGTATCATCCTTCCCCATAAAAGTTTCATCTGTCTCAGTTTGAAACTGAACTTTCCCAAGAAAAAAAAAAAAAACAAACAGAAACCTGTCACTGGCAGACTGGTATAAAAAAGCTTATTGTGGTTTGTCGGGTACATACACAATTTTAAAGGACTCAAAATACACGGGTCTGGGCATCCTAAGAGGTGTTCAACATGGTGTGAAGTCATGTCTATTTTTCTCTGAGGGGAGCTTGTATATATCTTCCACTTGTTAAATTTGGACTTCTCAGCCCATAGGTGAGCTCAGCTCACTGAGTTTATTGAATTTCTACCTGTACAGACAGTGAGTCTAAGCACGGCATCTGAAAAATCAGTCCTAAATTCCAATTATTTTTAAAAACTACTGTTTGGTTGAGCTTAATTTATTCAGTGTGTGGCATTTTTGTATATATTTGGTTTATTTCCTGTGATGATACTCTACCAGCAAGTATTCTTCAGGGAAGTCAGTGTGTTCTGGTACATAAGCTGGTACATAAGCACTCATACTTTTTCAAGTTTTTCTCAAAAAAAAAGGTATTTCCTACTGATATATCTGTGCAGTTGATGTTTATTATAGTGAATACTTTTAAATTTGCATTTCTTAACTAAGCATTGCATCAATTACATTCTTATTTTTTAAAAAAACTGATGTTCAAGAGGACCAACAAAATTACTTCTGCCATGCTAAACTATTTAAAAATGTTGCTGTCTTATCACTGGAAGTAAGATCTGTTCTCTCTTGCACTTCCCAGGCCAATTTTTCACATTAAGATGACGAACACTCAAAGTCTACCTTCATCTTCATCTCCTGCAACACTCCTCCTTGAGTTTTTGAACCAAAACTGACGGTAATTCACCAAGAATCTAATCACTAAAACCTAAATTATGTCTGTTATTTTATTTCATTGATCTCTATTTTCCTGTTCCCAGGAAGACTATAAATGGGAGTGTTGTCTCACCAGTTGGAGTAATACAGGCCAGGTCAATGTTTGTGAAGGAGAAAGAACTGGTCGTGGTTTGCGATGGGCTGCAGTAACAGAAGGGATTTGAAACCCGATGTCCAGATGTGGTTCTCCAGGTCCTAGCATCAGGATCCTACTTTTCCTGTCTCTCCCTGGGGCAAGAGCTCTGGAAGCTGGTGGTAGGCACAGAGCTGGATGGTGTCCAGCCACACAGAGAAAGTAAAAGCGGCAGCTCTGAGAGGGGAGCAGGTTCTGGCACAGGCAGGGCAGAGCAGCTGGCTGCAGGTTCTGGTGGTCTGTGCTCCAGTGACTTCTCCCCCTGGGTGACCAGCAGGGAAGATGCTGAGAAGCTGGTGTCCACTGCTCTGAAAAGGAAGTGAAAGAGCCAGGGTGGTTCGCAACTTCCTTTGCAGTGGGACGCTGACAGCTCTGTAGGCAGCAGCGTGGAGGCACTTACGGTTCCTGGAATGGAACTGAATGTCATAAGCTAGGGAGAAAAGTTGCTGAGACTCCTCCAGCACTACCCTGTATTTCTTATTTGTGGTGAGTCAGGGATGAAAAGTGGTGGAGGGTGGGATCCCTTCAGGCCTTCCAGGCAAGAAGTCTAAAATTGGCTCTTCCATGAAGTTCCCCAGGAGAGGCAGCCAGAGGTGTGAGTTCATTCTATGGGACAGGTAAGTGCAGGAAATGACTCTTCAGCAGTTATTGCAACTTTGTTTCCTTTCATGCTTTGGTTGAGTGTTTTTCCTGTGGGCTGGGCCTCAGATCTAGAAACGAGGACGGTCATCTGTTCTCTGGACACTTCTTTTCATGCACCTCGCTGGTGTGGAGGGTATCTGCTCAGTCTCATGCGACTTAAGAAAAAACAAACAAAAAACCACAAAAAAGCCCTACCCTAACAAAATATTTTCTCTCTGTAGCCACGATGCTCTTCTGCCCCCCGAGCCAGGGATGCAGTCTTGCTGCAATGCACTGGTTCCCTCGGGTAGCCCCGGGCACGCACCGCTGCCCCCGGCTGTGCGGGACCCTCCGGCCCGGTGGAGAAGTCCGAGGCGCTGGAAACGTGGCATATCTGAGGCGATCTGTGCTCTGAGAAAAACAGGAGGTCAGCCTGCAAGTTACATGAATTGAGTCATGTAGAGTTAAACTAACCCCTCCCACAGCCATGGACCACTAAAGCGCCCATTTTCATGAGCACCTCTCACTAAGGCAGCTCGGAGCCGGCAGAGGCTGAGAGAGGAAGGAGGGGGGAGCGCGGGAGGAGGGAGCGAGCACCGGCACTGATGGACGAGCCAAAGGGTAAGGACAGAAGCGCACCGCCGCTCTCCGAAGGCAGCCCTCATCCCCGGCGAGGGGCGCGGGGCTCGGCGGGGAGCCCCCGGGGTGGCGGCATCCCGCGGCCGGCCCTCGGGGGAGGCTGTGCATATTCATGAGGAGCTCCTTCGGGATGTGCCAGTCAGGCGGGAGCTGCGGCTGCGGCATCCCCGGGCGGCGCGTCCCTCCCTCCGCGCCCGCGGAGCGCTGCCGGCGGTGGGCGAGGGCTCCGCGGCGGGGGCTTGCCGGGGTGGGCGCAGCCTTGCCGCAGTCCGCCCCCGGCTGACATCATATTCCAGCCCCTGGACTCCTGGTCGCTCCTGAAGGGACAATGCCGAGTTGTAANCGAGGGATTCCCTCCCCGCGGCGGGCGAGAGCCGGCGGCGAGTGCCGGCTGCCGCCCGCGCTGTCCTCGGGGCCGGCGCCGCGCTCCAAGGGCGAAGGGGGCGGAGAGGGGAGAGCAAAAACTCAGTGGAAGTGTTGGCTGTTAGGAGACCTCGGTGGGAAACAATAGCTCTGAGGCTGGAAGCAGTGCGGTACTAGGTACGAGGGGCTCTGGCTGCATAGGCTCGGAAGAGAAGGATTCCCCACCCCGCAGCCTGGCAGCCCTCTGGCCTTAACTGCGGTCCTGAGGATCGGGGCAGGGACCCGGCAACAACTGCAGATGCTTATGGCACCGTGATTTTTCTACAAGATACATGTCTTGTACTTGGCTTTGCCTTTTATAACCAGCTGACACGGTGCACGTAGCAGCACTAGTCACAACGTTTGGCAGAAACATTTCCTAGTTTAGTATCAGCTTTTTTCTATCTGGGTGCCTTACCCTCTGTTTACAGCGCCTTCTGCACCATGGTCCGTCTTTCCGTACTGCTGGCAGCGCTGCGCTCTGTGCGGGGCTTTCAAACACAAAGCAGGAACTCGGACAAATACGCAAGAGGCAGTAAACGGGGAAAATATTTGGGCAGATAGTTTCTTGTTCAGCACCAGGTGGAGGTCTCTCATTTATCATTGTTATGACAACGGGGAAACAAAATGTGATTTCTTTTTTCCCCCTAGAATAAACAAAATGGTAGGCTAGACCTTTCCAACATTTATCTTCATAGAATGTAATAAATGGCATTTGAGGGGAAGAAGCATTTTCTCAGTCTGACGTACATCAAAATTTAAAGCAAAGACTGGCAGAAGGAGAAGGTTAGCTCATTAGTTTATGCAGTCATGAGTGAAGCTGGAAATATTTGGAGATAATTTGCCTCTGTTGAGGAGGGAGATAAGAATAGCTTTGAAACCAGTCTTTTAAAAGTTTAATTCCAAAAATGAAATATAATGCTTGAACAGAGATGTCTTTTCTAGTGGGTGAGGAATCACAGGGAAGAAACTTGGATAATGAGAACTGATTTAGGAAAGACAACCAAGTAAGCCTTCTTTTAGAAAGTGGAATTTTAAAGAGACAGAAGGAAACTAAAGGAACCTGACAGTGCTCAAGCCAATTGCAGACAAGGCAATGATGGGCCAACCTGCAGAGCATGCAAGTCCTGCGAGACCCTAAAGAAAATTAGTGCAATAAATAGCAAGGAATTGCTTTTCATGTGTGTGGGAAAAGAAAACACCACACAGTGTTTCTGAGAATGCCTCTCGCAGCATCTCTTCCAGAGGCAGCAGCCAATGGGCTCAACACGGGGAAGTCTGGGAGAGGTGGTATCTATCAGGTAGTAGGAAGGTTCCACCTTGAAAAGAGGGACAAATGCACACCAAGAGCATGTCCTTTCATCAGAAAGGAATTATTACGAAGTGTTTCAGTAAGACACCTGTTTCCCGTGAGCCTTGTCCACAGGACTGTAATAAATGCGTTTGGAACGCTACTCTTGTTTTAGGAAGCTTGTTTTTAAATACCCATGCTGTCAGTTCTGCTTTGAAATTTGGATCAATATGCTAACATGGCCAAGAAAGAAGTTCTGTTTGGGATGTTCCATAGCAACAGGTTATATCATTGATCAGTGTGAATACTTTCTTGGGCAGAAAGCATGACAGCCTAAAAAATACATGTTACTGAAAGATACATGGGTGTGCTTCAGTCTGGCAAGAGCATGACACTGATCTCATGTAGACAGCAGTGAAAATAAATAAACCTCCTAGAATTTATCTATTTTAACATAGAAGGTACTCATGTAGTAACTCTGATTTGGAGGTCTCTATATACTCAGAGATGAATTCGTTGCTGTCTGATGACTGTTCTCTATAGATTATTCCAGCATGGAACACTAATAAAGCAAAATCTGAAGGGGAAAAAAAAGTAAAGGAATGTGAATGGAAAATCACAAATTTAAAGAAGACACATTGAGCAGCATATCAAAACCAAGACTGAAGATTACTTTGATTTGTTCATTCAGGCAGTGAAGGCAGCAAATAGAAATTAAAACAAGTAAATGGAAAGGAAGTGGAGAAAGAGGAAATGGAGAATATCTGATGGAAAACATAGACTCTGAATTGGGGAAGATTATTTAGAGAAAGTAAAGATGTCAGGGGAAAATCTAAATTTATCAGGGCCAGGCACAATTCAAAGGAGGCATTTAGTGTGCCTTAGGAACAAAATAATGTGTATAGATCAATTGCGAGATCATTATGGAGGTGGACAGGGCAGGTTTTAATGACAATGCAGGACAAAACCAGAAAAGTGTTACTTAGATACTTTTCCAAATTTGGAGGGAGAGGGGAGGAAATGAGTTCTGATATGAAGTAATATTTCATGGATGTTCATGGAAGTAGATTGTTTTGTAGATTAATGTTTTGCGGGCAATAAGGTTTTACAACAATTTGAAATTAAATGTGCCAAATACTTACTGAGAAGATCTATACACGATGATGTTCATTTTCAGCAAGCTGGAACACTATGGATATCCCTGGAAATGGGAAGAATGCTATTTTTCACCCAATATCCCAGCAGTATGATGGTGGGTGTTCTGGAGAGCTATTGGCATTTTAGTTTGACATCAGTTTTATATAAATTACTGGATAGATCTCCTCAGTAACCAAGTTTTAATAGCTAGTTTGATTATATTCTTGTGGTTTTGTAGAGGATAAAACTTATCAAAGTAACTTTCAGAATAACATTGTAGAAATTGGTAACACTGTCAAAATGGATAAAGGAAAGAATGCATCGAAAAGGAAATTACTCATCCCAGATAAAAGCAAACTTATGAGTTCGTGTGGCCCCCTCAAGTGAGCGTATTGGTCTGCATCCTAAAATGGAGATAGTCCCACTTACAAGAGTCTGTAGCAAGAACTTCAAGGAATATGTTTCTTTTGGGTTTGGAACTTGGCTGGACAATGCACTTATAGGAAGGAGTGGTGGGAATTATTTCAAGTACTGGTAGATCTTTTAATTTGTCTTCGCTTTCTTGAAGGCTCTTTTGTTTACACAGTAAGTCAGCTGACTTAAAAAAATAGATGTCACAGAAGCCTGGTGTGATTCCCATTTGGAAAAAAACAGGCTGCATTTTGTCTTATGCATGTTAACACTGAAGTTCTAGGAAAAAAATAAGTACTCTTAAAAGCTGAGTGGTTGTTGAATAAATCTGGGCTGGAAGTTAAGGGACTTCTAAAGCCTGACTCTCCTGATAGTTAAGAACCACTACACAAAAGGGGAACTGGAAGAACTGATTTCCCTGGCTGGTATTTGACAGCCATGGTCTGGAGGACTGGGAAGGCACTGGTCCTTTATTTTCCAACCAATTATTTGCACTTGTTTTATTTTCCAGAGACAAAAACGTGGTTGAAAAGAGTAAATATGAATACCTTCCATGTTTAAACTTCTTCACAATAGATGCACTTCTGATGTTGTTCTGATTGCAAAAGTCTCCCTATGACTCTCTAGCAAAGAATGAACTAATGGATTAAGACCTGGATAACAATAGACCTCAAAAATAGTTATCAAAGGAAATAATCATGAAACAACTGTGTTTTCAGAGGTATTCTGCAAGAGGCCTGATGGCATTAGACATTTCCAATAATGATCTAAAAAGCATAAAATCATTGCTGATTTGCAGATGGAATTTGTCAATGCTAGGAGGACCAGTACAAATACCAATTAAGTCAGAGGAAAAAGTCTAAAGAAGCCAAGACTGGTTGGAAAGATAAAGAGCAAATAAAAGGCTTCAAGCCAAGCTTGTAAAAGCACAGCTAATGTGACTTTGGGAGGAAAATTGGACATTCAAACATTGAATAGATCAGAAAGATTTCCAGACAATGTAGTTCAGAAAAAAATATGTTGAGGTGTGTGTACGTATGTGTATGTCTATAAATATATATATATATCTGGGACAGCCATAACTCAGAGGTTTTGGTTTCTTCATTACCATGGAGGGAGAAGGTTGTCTTCTATTCAACCTTATTGTGACCTCTGCAATCTGTTTGCCCCTTGACTTGTAATTACCAGAAACATACAGAAAACCCTTGAGGAATTTCTAGAGGAGAAAGAATAAATATAAGAGGCTGAACACCTGAAAAGCAAAGGGTTACAGAAGCTATAATAATTTATAATCTTTTTGGTTTTACCTAAGCTGCATAACTGGCATAATGTGGCACAAAAGCATCATGCTTAGTCACATTCCTTCTTTTCCTAAGACATCTTTCCACCTGTGGGTTTGAGAGCAGCTAGGAAATGAAACTTTTGGGTTAATACCCTCTGGGTAGGTATTTTATATCTTCTTACTAGCCCAACGCCCAATAACAGTGTTCCACAGAGCTGGATATGGTTGGAAGTGTGTTGAGACAGGAGCTGAGTTCTCAGCTTAGAAATTATCTGTTCAAGGTGGTTAAGATGTGGTTAAAGATGGAAGTGTTTAGGCTGAACTTTGGGGCGAAGTAGGTGATACTGAAATTACTTTGGGGAGCCACCTCATAAGGGATTAGTATTCCTTGAGACTGATCAAATTTAAATTGTAAAATTTTAGATCATGTTCACAAGAGAAGAACCCCAGTTGGTTTTCTGAAAGCTGAGTCAGATGGAGACCACTTATAAAACCCTATTATTATTTTGTCATCTAGGTGTGAGAACTGGCTTTATGTTTCAGCTCAGTGGAAACCTCATTTCCTGAGCAGAGCTGAAGGTTTATTGTAGGCATTTCCATCAGTGTCTCTTAGTCACAGAGCCGTTGCCAGAATGCTCACGCAGAGAACAGCAGAGCCTAAGGGTGCACTTCTGCAGCTGGTGTCATTTGATATAAATCTTGCTGCTGAAAGAGAAAAGGCACCTGTCCTTGTCTCTAGCCTTGTTCTTTTTATTCTGTGATAAATTTCAGCTCGTCTAACTTGAAAGTCAACACCAGCCCAAGCGAGAGAACAGAAGGAGGGTAGGGGTAAAAGTCACTTTCATGAAAGTTACTGGGAGGTGCAGGGGGAAAATCTTCACTGCAACACAAGGAGAGACACAAAACAAGCCATGTGCTCTGAAACTCTGCTGCATTTGCAGCACAAATTAAGAAATGAGTTAAGGGGAAAAGTGTGAAAGACCAGATGGAAGAGAAAAGAGTCGGCTAAGTGCACACTGAACAAATTCATCTGCTCACATCATCTCGTGCATTCGCTGCCCCCAAATGTGGAAAATGCTGGAAAGATCTGTTTCCCAGCCTGCTCTTTGGGCTCCTTGTCCCTCTGCCCCTAGTTCTGCACTGGCTGTTCCCGCTCAAGGGTGATGCAGGCAGTGTAGCGGTCAGTGCTGTCACTATTCTGTTGATGCTTAGCCACCACTAGTAATGCCACAACTCTGCTATTATGGTTCTTGTCTGAACCCTGTGGGGCCCATATTTGTCCATTCCAGCTTGGGAAGAGCTTTCAGTGAGGACCTGCAGAGACACTTCACTGTCTTCCCTTACATTGCCTTTCAAATTCCCTTTGTGCTGTCAACGCAGGGATTAGTTTTCTAGTATGAGGAGACATGCATCCATCAGTCTGACCCATGCTGTCCCATGCTCCCTCGTGACCTTCATCCAGCTGAATGCTACATCTCTCCTGACCAGAAAGTACAGAGAAGCTGACTGATTTACAGGCTGGGACTTGCACCTTTGAGCAAACATTTTTATGTTGCTTAAGTAGAAGTTAAAGGCTCTTAGCTTGATTTGTATTCTCCCCTTTGTTTCTGACCCTCCTGAAAATCTTGGCCATGATCACAAATCGTAGTGAATGCCAGAGTGTTCTTGATGGAGAGGATGCAAAGAAAAAGGACCTATTTTTACAAAGGAATGAGATTTAGTTTGTTTTTTCATTAACTGTCTGCAACCTCTCAGCCAAAACTCAAACCATCCCTGGCCTTTGAGCTCTGTGTCCTGACTGGAAAAGGTGAGTCAGCAGCTCAAGACTCAGAAACCACTTCAGCCACTCAGCTGGTTCACAGCACCGTCACAATCTGCTCATGGGGTTCCCGAGGCAGCAGAGAGACAAGAGAGGCTGGTTCAGCTGCTGTGGTTTCTAATGTTCACCAGAAGTGACACTGCAGCTGGGGGCAGGGGAGGCAGCAGCATCTCCACCTTCCCCCCTGGGCTTGGCAAGAATGGGTAGATTCCTCTAAAAGTGAGGGATGGAGGGAATTTGGAATCCCTTCAGGACAGCTAATGGGGTGGAAATATCCAGAGTGCATGGCAGAGCCAAGGGAGAAAGCATGCAGCGGGAGGAAAGGTGCAGCTCCTTTGTGGAGGGTGGGTTTGGTGGTGGGGACAGGTAACGAAGTGGGATTTGTTCCTCTGCTGAAAACTGTCCCTCCCTGCTACCTGCTCTTTGCCAGAATACAAGTGGGCAGCTCTTGCCAGGGAGAACATCTGCTCTTTGCCACAATCAGCCCCTAGCTGCTGGCTCCAGCTTCTTTTGGGAAATGTGCTGGAAATCTGCAATTTTGTCTTGAATTGAATGTACCAAATAAGTTGATCTAAAGCTTCTATATATTTAGTCTCACTTCACTGAAATAATATAGGAAGTTTATTGTTTGTCAGCTTTGTTTGAGACTGCAGTAAACATGAACACAGCGGAAGCCAAAAAGAACTTTATTCTGGTAAATCCAGTGGTCAGGCTCTTGTTTACAATACTTGGAAATACTGCTGTGGCCAAAAGCATAAAAGCCATACAGAAAAGAAGAATGTTCCAGCAGTATTCTTTAGAATTTATTCTGTCAGTAACTAAAGAGAATTAGGCACGTATTTGAAAGGTGGAACTATGGCATAAGACCACCATAGGATAGTCCCTTTTTGTGGCACAGCAAACAGAGCAGTTAAGCAAACTGTGAAACAAAACCTCTGCACTTCATCTTAAAAACAGTGGTTTACAATAGAACCTGGCCCCACACTATGAACTCCTTGTTAAAGACAGTAATTTCACAGTTGCTTTTTAGGTTACAAAGTGTGTCTCAGCTACAGAGACTAGTAATTTCTCTACCAATTTAAGAATCTTCAGTCCTGTGGCCACTTGGCACCTAAGAATCATAACTGGATCCCATAGGCCTTGCTGGGAATAGGTGTCCTTCTGTAAATAGGGATTTGGAGAACTTCTTTTGCCTCTGTATTTCTCAGGAGACTGTAACCATAAATGTACACATCTCAGGAATTTTTGGTGTGGTGTAGCAATTAGTCTTTAGTTTATTGGCATCTTTATAATGTAGTAACAAATTCTTTTAACTCTTCTGGTTTCTCCTTCCTCCATCCCTGAAGTTAGTTTGCAGGAAGGAGACACAGGGAATGCCTTCATTCCTCCATGGGACTCTGATGCCTGTGTCTCTCTTTTTCAGCATGTTTCTTCTAACCTAAATGGCATTTTCAATTTTTATTCCCTGCTTTTAAAGTTGTAGCAGAACTGCATCGAATTTGTAGCATAAGTCATGTGTGTACTTTACTGAGCCATTAATCTCCAAATTGTTGTTAGTCTGGCAGAACATCAGAGAATATATCAAGATTATGAAAGATGAATTTAAGAGTAGCTGTAGCCAAAGTGTGCTGCACTTTCCCCAAACCTTGGGAATTCTGCCTCTCTGCAGGAGGGAGTGTGCTGCAATCCCTGGTCCATGAGAGCTACCCAGACAAGTGGATGAGGTGGTCCACACGGCAGAACATCAGGATGTCTGCTGCTCTCTTATGCTTTTTCATCAACTGGGGAAATAAGGCTAATGGTGCTGACCTCTGTAAACTCCTTGGCAATGTGTGGGGAAAAAGCACTGTGTCAAATTTAAGTGTTATGAGTTGTTATTAGGGAAAGGCTGACAAAAGTATGATGGGGCCTCCAGCATTACCTGTTTTGTATTAGTTTCCCATATGATGTGGACAGACAGCACTGCTGAGAGCTGGAGTCAGCTGTGAAAGCCACAGAGCCAAGGGGAGACTGGCAATATTGGGAAAGTAGTGAGAGAGTCCTGGCCTTGCTTGGTGTCCATGTGCTGGGAGAAGGCTGGACTCATAAGACTGTGACATGAGAAAATGTGTGTGCAAAAAGCCTCCTTGTGGGTGTTGTGGTTCTGTTCTGGGATAACCGCAGCTCTCCTGTCCCACAGGAGCTTTATGAGAGAAGGTTGATGCCAGCCTTGTCCTGAAAGCCTGGATATAGGAACAGTACCAGGTCTCTGCGATGCTGGTTCAGATAGTCTCACCTTGTACTGTCACAGGGAGCTGCTCGGCATGTGACAGGCTGAAAACAGCTCCAGCTCTAACATTGTCAGTGAGATCTTGGTTGTAAACTATTTAAAATCCTCTGTGGTGAATCTGGTGGTGACACCCAGGGACAGGCTTCATTGTTGCTCTCCAGGATTTCAGCATCCTCTAACTTTCCAAAGACTGCCACTGCTGCTGCGCTCGTGGGGGCTGTGCCACAAGCCCCAAGCAGGAGACCTGGCTACATCTGAGCAGCAGAGCTGCATGGTGACCCGTGTAGCATGCCCAAAATCTACTTCCTTTGCTGTTGTCATAACCCAACCAAACCAAGGAGACCTTTTCCCAGCTGCAATGATGGCCTGTGAAAAGAAGGTCCTAGCACACCATGCATAAGGTAAGTGTGCAGCTGGAGGAGCAGAAATACTACAGCTGGCCTAGAGGAAATATGAATGGAAGTGTGTGTGTGTGAGAGAGAAAAAGCAACAGATCAAGGGGTAGAAGAATGGTCTGTATTGATAACCAAGGACGTAGCTGACTGCAGTAAAACTGGGTAAGTGCTGAAAAATGTGTTTGCGACAAGTCTGGCTGCCTGTGCCCTGATAAGCCTCACATGGATGGCTTGTCAGGAAAAGGCATGGGTGCTGATAAAGCCGCTGTGCAGACGAGTCCTTGGGGAACAAAACTGCTCAAATAACAGACAGATCACAGTAAACTCACAGCACATCCTCTGTGCAAGTTCTCCTCCTCCTCTCCCAGCAAGCAGACACACAGTGTGAACTAAGGTACCCAAAATGAGGGGGGAAAAACGGCACTGAACAGCCATCTGTCCTAGATAAAAGGGATTTCCAGGCAAAAGGATCACACCTGTGGTAACCATTAACTCCTGAAGACGGCAAAAGACCTGCTCAAGAATTTGTAGCTTGTCACTGAAGAGGAACCCAAGAGGTGCAGTGAGGATTTGGCATTTGGCACCCTTGGTCTCATCTCACACTAGATCGTGCCGGAGCACCTGGGCAAGCTTGGTGCCTGTGAGTATGGGGGTAGTGAGCGTGGGTGAGAAAATGGGACCAAAACAATTTTTCAAAATGAACATCATCTTCCTGTTTCATAAGGTCATGCACTGTTGCTGCATTAATTTGCTGGATCATAGCTACATTAAAAACTTCTCCATTCTTAAACAAAGCTTTCACATCTTTTTTCATTTATAACTGGAAAGTCCATCAGAGTTTAAGAAGCTTTGTTTTAGTGTGATCAGTGTAGCAAAAATATAATCAGGCCTAAATTGAGCTGTAAGAGGCTCTAAGGGCTGAAAAATACTGGATAAAAATATCAGACAAAACAGGAGGGCAAGGAAAGTTCTCAGATGCTTTCAGTGATGGCAAGTGCAAAACTGAAACTACTCCCAAGCACTTTGACTTCACCGTTCCCACCCAAAGTAAGCTGACTTTCCACATGCCTGTGTAAAGGATAAGCAAGTCACGGCCCAGGAAGAGACCTACTGCTGAGAGTCAGCTGAGCAAGACTGCTGCGGGAGCCCAGCCAGTTTATAAATGGATTTAAGGCTAGAGTTCCCACATCGTCTCTGAGGAGACAGCCCCAAAGAGTTACTGTACAGCTCCTATTTCTCCTTCAGCTGCTAGCCTTCATTTCCATATTTCACATCTCTTTAAGTGAGCCCCATCTCTTTGGATTCAAATCCTGCTTTCAATTAGTGTTGTTGGCCTTATGAACATCTGACGTTTGAGTTATTTTTCTCTTGTTTGTCTTTTTATGAGTTTTATTGTTTCCTGTATAAGATGGTGGTTTCCATAGATACCTTGGACATAATTTATCTCTCCTTCCTGGACATAGAGTTCCTCTCAATGAATTGCACAACAATTTGCCATTTCTGCTTGAGGCCTTGGTTCCTTCATCCATATCACTGCTATACTGAGCATTTTAACACTGTTGTTCTAACATGTCATCTTGATAAGCTGCCTTGTTCTCTTTACACAGCTTTCAATCCACATGATGGAACTCTTGTCCAGACAGTTTTAAATTCAAAAGTGGTACATTGCATGTCTGTTTTAGGGTTTTGTACTGATAATTGTAGGAAACTTTAGCTCAGCTTTTCTCTGCTATGGGTAACTGTTAAACAGAACAGTGTTTTGTTATTTTTGTTCCCCTCCCCCCACCCTTGAGAAATGTTATCAAAGGACAAAGTCTGGCAAAGTATTCAGGATTGGTATGCTCCTAAAGGAGAGCTCAGATAGCAGTGACGTTGTTCTTTCAGACAGCTGTAGCAGGAGTTTTCTCTCTCTATCCTGTCTCCACCTTGTCCCGGAGTAAAGCATATGTCCTGGATTGCAGAGGTAGATGCTAATGTGAGTCACTGCTTGGTATTTAGTGGTGAGAAATTCGAGCACTATCAGTCTCCCCAAATCCTAACAGAAACAAAGAAAAATCTGGACATGGTGTAAGTTAGTGCTTTCTTGGGTCTATTTTTCTCTTATCAGGCTATTCAATGCAAAACTGTGGCTGTTCTGCTGATTCAGCATCACAAGAAATGATGCCAGGGCAGCTCCAGGCCACACTTAAGGAATTACAAAGGAGACCATTAGAGTCACAAGTTTTCTCTTTAGCTGATTTATAAATGGATTTGGTTTTTTTTCTTGCTCGATTGTCCCTGAGCTGTTAATAAATAACCTTTTCAATGTCCCTGCTCCTGCAGGAGATGTAAGGAAAATGTGTGCTCGTGTGAACTTGCTGCAAGCTGTGCAGCTGGGCTGAAGATACTATGGCTGGAAGATAGGCTCTGTCTTGAGCTTGGTACCTCCCATCCCAAGCCAGAAGGAGAATGGTGCTGAAAGAGGCTGGGAAACACAGTATCTCCAGGGAAGCAGCAGACCTGTAGCTCCTTTTTGCATGGGCCCAGGGTTGCTGGCAGGTCCTGCTGCTGGGGGGCTGTGCTCATCTTAACACAGCCAGCTGAGGGCTCTTTTTCATGCTATAGATTTGTCTCCTTTGCTGTAGCGGCCGTGTCACAAGGTTGTTGTTTCATCAGCAGAAGTGACCTCTGTTCTGTTGGCTTTTGACAGGGGGAATGTTGATTTCTGCATCCCAATAAGCATCTTTGGGCTCACAGGCTAGAGCATGGAAGGAGTGCTACAGAGGGGCACGGGACTTCCCATCTTACATCTCCTTGCTGGAAAGGGAGAGCAGCTGGGGCTCCGGCTGCTCTGGGGGACAGGCAGTGAGAAGTCAGAGCTGTGATGTCCATTTGTCAGGCCCAGCCCTGGGTGCAGTCTCTGCAGATGCCTGGGGGCTGTGATGGTGGTTTGATGCTCTCGTAGCAGCCCTGTGCACACAACGTGCACAGACCAGACAGAAGGGTGGGCTGCTGTGACTGTCCCCCTGTACCCACGCTGCCTTATCCAAAATTATTCATCTTTGTATTTTGAAATATTTGAGGCAAGAATAGTGGGGGAAAGGAAGATTAATGGAAACATACAAACTGAAGGCCAAACTATGGCTTGATTATAAATGGGTTTCTTTTCCTGAGCCTGATTCTCCTCTCGGGATTCACTGCACATCCCGGTAATAAGTAATCTGAACTTTAGAGATTAATAGCATCCTGTGCCAGCCCATTCATCCAGCAAAACTCCTTTGCTGTTTTGTTACATGTCGGCATGAGGCTCAAGCCTTTTCAAAGCGCTCCTCTGACCATGAGAATTTAGATTCATATTTATTATCAACTTCCAAGAAGTGTTTCTTCTCTTACACTCAGGAACTTTGTCGAGGCCTGTGACCTGCAATAGCCTTTGATCCCATGTTCCTTCCCATTGGTTGTCACTAAAAATACCACAGGGTAATTTTTTTCCTGCTATTTGAAATGGAAATTATAGCAGTATGAGGAACAGAGAATTATATTCATGCCAAATATCATGAGCTTAATTCTCCTCATGGTTTGTGGGAATCCTAGTTATTAAAGCTGACCTCTGAGAAATCAGTATATTTTTCCACAAGGCCTGGACAGTGGATGTGCTCCTCAGCAAGAGAAAGAAACTGTTGCAGCTGTTCCTTGTCCTGTGCTCTGCAATGAGGAATGGAGATAGCAGTGCTGACAGCTGGAGGTGAAGGGGTGAGTTGGGAAGTGTTTAAGCGGAGCGCTATCTTTTTTTATGCATGCAGCCCTAACCCTGGCCTGCTGAAAGGAGGCAGCAGAGCTGCTGCCCTGCCTGAATAGCAAGGGGTCTTTGCTTCATCTGCTAGGATTGGTTGCAAAGGGAAGGTGCCTACAGTGTTCTCTGCTGCAAATCGGTGCTATGCATGTTAAGGGAGGAAAAACTCACTGGGTACCTTATAGGACTGAGAAATGCTCCTCTAAGACAGCAAATAGATGTGCTGGAAATCACAGTATTAAGGAGTGGCACAACCTGGATATAGACAAAATCCAAGGCACAGTTAGGCACTGCAGCTTATGCACTCGCACACGGGACTGCTGTGGAATGGGCATCACCCCCAGGGGCCTTGCCAGTGGCTCTGCTGATGCTGCACCATCTTGGAACAGTGTTTGTGTGTCTGTGATCGGTCTCCAATGGTTCTTGGTCCTGAATGGGAAGTGAAAATTCAGGAGGAAAGCTGGTTGCTTTGCTGTGCAGAAATCCTCACGCAGCACAGGCAGTGGCTCCACTTGCAGACATGTGGCACTTTGGGCAGCTGTGCTGTTTATTTTGGAAAGCAGGGAAGTGAGCCCTGAAAGCAGTAATGTTATTCAACATGAAAGGTGATCCCAGGAGTCTACAGTATAGAGAAAAACATCCTTGAGGTGTGGTGAGAGGCTTGGTGGCCCCAGCCCCTTCAAGATAGGAAAGGTTGTCAGTGAAGAGGGAATACAGGAAAACTGGTGACTGCTGGGGTTGTATTTTAACACCACTGGGAGTTGAAGTGTGCTGGGTGCAGGGCATGCTGTGGGCAATGGGAGGTTTGGATCTGTTTCCTCTGCAGTCATTCCCTGTCAGAACCTCCTGTGGGGCCTTGCAGCATTTACAAAGCTCAGGACTTTTTGTTCCCCAGGAAGTGTCTGAACTTGCTGGCCCAATGTGGGTGTTGAAGGGGGGAGTGGTTGTTCTGGAGGCTGTTTCCTCTCTTTCTTTCGTGATAACTTGCACATCCCCCTCATGTGAGGGTGGTTGATAGGACACAGGAAAGGGTGGGCCGTACTGGGTTGGTGGTGTGACTCACACATCACCCACCTTCCAGGGTAAGCAGTGGTCCCGCTATCTGTCTTTAGTAGCAACAATAATTAAATAGTTGTGCACAATAGCTTCCTGGGGCTGGACTGGGAGCAAGCGACCAAAGCAACTGAAGGTTAGTGCCCATCACCAGCCAGGACACTGGAAACAGAGAAGGGCATGGCTGTCTATACAGGGACAAGAAGAGCTGACACGATGGTGGATTTCAGTGAAAGACCAGGCAATTTCTCAGAACTGAGTGTGACCATCTCACAATTTGCAATGCATTACTTCCAGCTCAAGAGAAATGTAAGTTGACCCCAGTCTCAACAGAAAAAGAGGAATTTCTGTGACAGCTTTGAATTATTATAAAAGTAAGCCACACTTATTCTGTGTCAACAATGTCTAGTAGCTCTTAAAAGAAGTAACATCACAAAATAATAAATACTTGAGCTGAATCAGCAGAGTATTTAAAATGTGGAAATAGGAATGCTAATAAGAAGCAGCCCATTCTCTTCTTATTTTATTCCACGAAGGCCATAATCCAACTGTTAAAAGTTGTGTTAACTTGAAAATAACATCTCTTAAAGATGTATATTCAGAGGCAAAAAAGGAAGATAAAACTAGTGCAAATTTAAAGTTGGAAAGTGTAAAAGATGGTCAAAAGAAGCATACAGAAAAAATCATGGCCAGAGAATTAAAAAGAAAAATAAGAATGTAAGGCTCTTGAGGACAAGAGGAAGCCTGGCAGCAGCAGTGGGCCATTGCAAGTCAATGTATTTGAAATATCAATAATGACAAAGCTGAAAAGGTATCAGTGCTTGATGCATCTTTTTTTCCCCCCAGAAAGACAAACAAATGCCTTCACATCCTGTGATGGTCAAGCATATTCAAGCAATAATGTAGCTGGTGAGCTGGGGAGGAGGGGAAGCCCCCTTGAGCTCACTGGATATTTTCTGATGAAACTTCAAGCTTTGTGGGTAATGGCAATAAATCTTCTCCAGTTAAAATATAGCTTTGATGGCTGGTAGCAAATTAATACCAGAGGTTTCCTGACAGGAAGCTGATGTAACTGATAACAGTTTTCTTTTCTGATTTGAAAAACCTCTTTGATGTGAGAATCCTAAAGAAATTACTATGAGTACAAGTAGGATACAGGCTTAGAAGTCCAGTAAACAGCATACAAATGTGAAAAATAACTTTCTAAAGGTCATTGTGTCAGCAGCATCCTGCCACTTGCTGGTTGTATTTAAGAATATTGAGTGTCTGGGTCTGACTGCTGCGATGTAAGCCAGAAAAATGTCTTCCTGCAGAGAGATTATTTAATGAGCAGGCATCAGGAAGACTTGGTGGGGCTGGTGTATAATACCAGGGAGATGGGCTGTGAGGCCAAGGCGGGAGGGGGTGTGAGTGCCTTGCAGAGAGCCAGGGAGGCTGAGCATCATGCCCACCACTGCACCATGGGAAGGTCTCTGACAGGGGAACCTGCTTTGTGCACGAGTGAATGGGGCACTGTTGGTGTGGCAGTCTGGGTCACTGGGGCTCATGGCCAGAACCCCTGGACATCACCTCTCCAGCAGTAATTCTGTGCCGCGGGGCCATGGGACTGCCGGAGCACAAAGCCCCTCTGTGCTGCGGGCAGCTGTGGAGGGGAGAGAAGGGCCTGTGTGCTGCCTGCTCCTTTGTATCCATCTCTTGCTTCTATTGCTCAGCTTTTGCTGCCTCTAGCACCCAGCAGCTCTCCAGGATTTCCACATGCTTTTCTTTTTTCCAGGAAAAGAGGGCTCATTCAGTGTGTCTTGTGCAATTTCCCAGGGTTGTATCCCAGCCACAACACTAAAAGCTGCAAAAGGGTGAGGTACTCCCACACCAAGCAGTGCTGTACACATGGATAGCCTATAGCAGGGTGGTTACCATGGCTGAATCATGTCTGAATGAAACCTGGAGCTTTGTTGGGCAAAGGAGGGAGCACCTTTGTACAACTGCATCTGTATCCCCCAGGGAGAGCACATGCACTGCATTGGCTTTGCTGACAGCCTAGTTTACGAGTGCATTGTCCCATTTTTCTGACTCCCCGCCTTCTGAACCAAGGAAATGGAACTGGGAGAATGTCCAGGAGCCACCCTCATCCTGAGGTGGGATCAGCTACACCAGAGCTGGCAGAGGGAAATGTCATTTGTCTGAAGACAACTAATGAGCCTTCTTTACTCTTCTTTTTTGCAAACTTAACAATTCAATTCCTTCAATCTTTCCTCATAGGTCAAGCTTTTAGACTTGTGATCTTTCTTGTTCTCTTCTGGAGTTTCTCCAAGTAGTCTACATCTTTCCTGAAAGGCAGTGTCCAAAATTGGTCATAGAACCTCACAGGAGGATTTACCAGCTTTAGATGGAGGGAAAGATTACTATAAACTGCTATAGCTGCAATAAAGTTTTCTCTGGAAAACCTACTTAACAGATTGCTCACCACACTGTCTTTGGGTGATGGCTCTTACCTAAATGTCATGTTTGCTTTTGTCCTTAAGTGAGTTAGATGTTTTCACCAGGCTCTCACCTACTTGTCAAATCTATTTTCAGTTCCAGTCCTATGTGTCAGTGTGCTTTGCTCCCAGCTTGGTGTTATCTCAGATACAGGCACACTCTTTATCTTCCAGCTCACTAACGCACAGGTATGGGTGCACATGGGATAGTTCAAGCTGCCAAGCTGTATAGCCTAAATTCATAGGAGTCTGTGGCTTTTGAGACATGTAGGGATGCATGACTTCAGTATCAAATGTCTCTGAAAGACAGCATCCAAAAAACCCATTATACTGTTTGGATTATCTCTTTCACTGACACTTCAATGTTTGTACTTCAGCACTTACAAGTATTTCATCTGGAAAAATATAATCCACTAAATGTGTATTTATTATTCTACATAGCACTACAAGGAGGGGCAGAGATCACACCGGTATTTAGGCCACAATCTTTGCCATATGAATAATTAAAACTCAGAGCAGAGTCTCCCACACTATTCCATGTAACAGCTGTAAAAAGTAATATAAAACACTGATCTAAAGCTTGAATTCTAATTTCAACATGCTGAGTGTCTTGCCCTGATATTTTGAAATAAAGCCCCTTAAACCAAAGCCATTGACTTACTGTATATGTGCTTGTATGTAAATTCTAAGACAAATCTGAGCCTCTTGACAGCCTTAGAAAAGACTTTTCCAACATGCTGGCCTGAAACAGGTAGTTTACATTACTTTGCAGTGAAGTCTTCCTACGTAACTTGGATACAATCATTTTTAAATTAAAAAGGCAGATGAAGAATGAGTAAGAAGTCAGTTGGGGATGGGGAAAATTTCATAAAAGGGTTGATAAATGAAGCAGTGTGGCTCTTCTGAGTGTTTATGCACTCAGATTTTTGGTTGTGGTGAGTGTGAAGACAGAGTGCCTTTTGGGTAATGTGCATCAAACCCTGAAACCTGCAAGTTTAGCAACCACACAGAGTAATCAGTGAGTTTTTCGGGCAATTCAGCCTGAAAAACTTCATGCCTACTGAAATCTCATTTTCGCTCACCAGGATGATGATGTGTGTGTCCCCCCTCCATGCTGAACAGCAGCACTGACTGCTCCAATGCCCTTTCCCTACCACCACTGCCAGCAGAACTCCACAGACATGAACTCCTGCAGTTAGAAAACGTTCACAGACTGCATTGCCAGAGCCCATCTCTCCTGGGTGGGTTTGCTGAGATCGCATGAGAAGTTCTAGGTTGACTTAGCACAGCCTGTGATGGTGGATGACCATGTTTCTGAGGTAGTGCAAGTCTCCACCTCACTTCATTTAGGCTGGGACTGTATCATCTCCTGTGGAATGGGTTCACTGCTGTGCAAGGCCACCCTCCTTGCAGCTCTGGTCAGAAAAATATAAGCAAGTAATTCTATACGCAGAGAAGTGATGCTGGACTCTTCAGGTAGACAGAAAAGGCTGGAAAAGACAAAAATCCAGAAAGGATAATTTCTTACAAATTGACTAAGAGAACAAATTCCTGCAGGACTGAGCATTGCAGAAGTTGTGAGATAGAAGTGGAAGACAGACGGAGGGAATAGACTGACAATAAATAAATTAAGATTGAGAATGGGAACATTTCTGACCGTACAGAAGAGTGCTGAGAGGATAAAGGTGGTGGTGGGAACTGTCTCTGTCAGTGTTGCACTTGTGCAGTGGGAGAGGGATGGCCTTGCAGTACAGCCTCTTGTGATCCCTTCTGTAACAGACTGAGCGTGAACATCTAAATGAAGGATCAAACATCAGCTTTATCTGTTACGCTAAATCAGAGCTTACATAAATATTCATATTTATTAGAGATGATGGGTCACAGTGAGATTGTCTGAACCAAGCATCGCTTTGGTCTATGCACAGCATCTCTTGTTTGCTGCTTGACATTCCGAATGTCACTCCTTAAACAAGCCTTAGTCTCCGCTTATTGCATGTCTAAAAACAGCTGGTTGCCTGATTCCTTTTAACTTTTGTTACTAAGTCTTTTTTGGTGAGAAGAGAGTTGAGGGTGGGCAGCCTTGGCTGTGAGTGACATCTGGCAGGCAGAGGTGCCAGTGACTTAGTGTTGGCTGGAGGGGCCATTTCGTATTTGTCTTGAGCTCTGGAAAACACAAGAGTCAAATCTGCTTCCTTGCTTTCACACAGAGCTGCCTCCCACGCTTGTGTGGTCCTTCCTGGTTATTCACTAAGAGCAACAGGGTTTCCACAGGAAAATTGCTGCTAGCTGGAGTGACTGACAACATCCTTCCCAGTTCTCTTTCTTGGAGACAGAAAGGATTTTAGATCTGTTTATGTTTTGGGGCCATCACTGGATGGACCCAGTGGTAGCCACTACAGAAAAGCAAAGAGACCAAAACTGGAAACAGACAGAGATGCCTGAGCAGCTGGGCTACGCTCCAGCATCTGGAGAGTGCTCAGTGCCTGTGCAGCTGGGCAGGGCTCCAGCACCAAGCGGCTCTGAGCTCTGAGAGCAGAAAAGCAGCATCATTTCTATGCCTACTTATGGCCCTACGGGATATTTTAGTCCCTGCACACAGTGGGCAGTATGAGAAAAAGAGTAGAGATCTGTCTCTACTTGGATTCTGACTGGGCATGGGGACAGAAGATCGTGTCTGCTTAATCTTTAGCTGAGGAAAACCGCTGGTGGAAGGAAAATCCTGAGGCCTGGCAATCAGTCAAGTACTGCTCCACTTGGTGGACACTGAGGAGTGTTTGCATGGCATTCAGCAGTGTGAATGTGAAATTCAAAGGAGCTGGAGGAAGCTGGAATAACTTATTTCTTTAGCGCCTGCAGAACCTGCAATTACACCTAGAGCTGATGGAGGTAACCAAGTGCACAGAAAAGGAAACTTATTGAAATACTTCACCTTTCTGACCAAATGGCAAGTGAATTTTAACTACATTGAATTCTTTAGATAGATTTGCAGTGTTGTTTTTTGGTTTAGTTTTTGTTTGGATTTTTTAAAATAAGTTTTTCTTTTTTAAACAAGTCTGTCAAGTATTCAAGTGTATAAACTTTGAGTGCTCTTTGGAAGGTTATTACTTTGTTATGCTACCTTCTAGATTATGCTTATCATCTTGTACCTTTTCTAGTATGAAACATTTCAACAAAATGCTCCTTGGTAGTATTAGAGTTCACATAGAAGGATGGTCTGGTATGGCATACAGCAACGAAGTCACCTATCTACAAAACCCAGAGTCCTGAAGAGTGCTCATGCTACTGAACTAAAATTCAGGCAAAAAGTCATATTCAGGGTTAAGAAAATAAAGTGCCTTGGCAAAAAATTTACTAATTTCAGGCTACAGGTGGGATGCAGCCGATCGTCTTTATGCCTCTGCCTTCAGACAAGGGATTTCTAGCTGATAACTGGGATGGTCCATTACAGTGAGAGAAATGTTCCTGCTTTGCTGCCAATGCTGGTACTTTCAGAGTGTGGCTACTGAAAAGATACAGCAGGCTGATGATACCCAGCAGGCTGACAATACCCATCAAAACAACAGGAAATTTGAAAATCTTAGAACTTGTGCAAAGTCACATATTCTTCATCCCTATGACAGCAAACACATAACAAATCTGTTTGTGGTTGCCTCTAGGCAAGATCTCAGAGTAAGGGTGGCAATAATTACGTGGATGTGCTGTGCAACTCTCAGCAGCAGTTTCAGTTTTCAAGCACGCTAACTTCATATCTATACTGTGCAGCTAATTTTACATTATAGCATCTGTTTTAATTCATTTTTCTAGGGTTAAAATAATTTTTGTTCAACAGACACACTCAGTGCTATCATAACCTGGGCCAGCTACTCTCTCCAATAAGAAGGAAGGTCTCCCAGCTGTCATGCTCTGCTGTTTCTAATCACTTCAAGCCCTGAGTTCTGGGAGTTTTTGAATAGAGTTGGATAAAATACATTCTTACTTCCTACTGTCTGGTATGTGCACTAAACTATTTTTTTAAGCTGCATTCTTGGAGATATTGGCAAGCATGCTGAGCCTCTAACAGGCACTCACAAAGTGCGAGTGTTACAAGCTTCCAAATTTCACAGTTAACCTTGGCAGATTTACACATGAGAGCGAGCACAGAGCTCCAGGTCAGTGTCACATTCCCAATGGGCCTGTCTGCGGCACCTTCAAAGTGAGCTCTCCTGGCACTTTTAGGTTCCATTTTCCCCGAGAACGTAAGAAGCTGTTATTTGTCTATAGTTAGAGATTTCCAGAGGTGCATTGCTTCTTTTCTCTTTGGCTAACTTCTGAAAATAACTATTTGCGTATAAGAAGAGAAACTAGTTCCCATGCAAGTCAGATGATCAGTGCTTTTGAGTATGGAGCATCACTGTTGGTGGAAATGGATTTCGTGTCATACTGGGAGCAAGTATGTCCCCTGGAACTATTTGTTGTAAGTGTTGAATTTACATCAAAGTTATAAATCTGGAAAATACACTGATACCCTTTCTCGAGCTCCATGTAGTAAGATGGTATTTTATTAAAAAGTTGCAAAACTGGCCAAGTCTAAGTTGTGAAATGAGGTTTTGACTGTGGGATACACAAAGGATTATCCAAATCAGGAAAATGTGAAAAACAGCATCATGGTAGCCACTAACAAGTGCAGGTATATGTATATTGGTTCTGAAAGCTCAAATGACGTATTGGTTGTAAATTATTTTCATCAGCCATAAGTGGCCTTTTTTACAGAATTCTATTGCTAACTATGTATATTAAACCACAAAAATCTTCATTTGTTAGATAGGTTATCCCAAATATGCCTGTAACATTTCAGGAATTAGAGTGGTACAAGTTCTGCAAAGTGTGTGATTTTTAACCATAGTGTGCCAATTCTGCAAGCACAGGCCATTCATAACCTGACAGGCAAAGGCAGATGCTTCACAGTGCAAAGGGACTGCAGGAACATGCCAAAAGACATGCCTTTGGGGTGTGAGGTAAGATGGGCTACTGGGATACTGACATCGTTTTTCTGCTGTAGTCACAGGTACCAAACCAAAGATGTCCTCGACGAGAACGATTCTACTCATCCTGGGATTCCTCTCTACTTTGGCTGTAATTGCTTTAATTGCTGTAGCAGTGACCCAAAACAAGCCACTTCCGAAGAATATTAAGGTATTACAAGCTGATACCCTTAGAGGAAAACAAGCTGGGGGGTTAGGTGTCCGTAGTGCTCACGGACACATTGCTGCCCTTGCTGGCTCTGGCTAACCTCTTATCCTGGCTCCGGCTAACCTCTTTTCCTGGCTCCATGCACCTCAACATCTTGTTTTACATCTTTGTGGTAAAATCAGTTACAGCTTCACAGGGAATCATCTCTTAAGTAACCAGTCCCAGCTTCGCGGTTTCTCTGCTCCTGTTTCCTTTGACGGGAGTTTTGCACTGAAGCTCTACTGAGAAGAGCAATGACACACATTCCCACAGCTGCCAGACAGATGGGCTGTGTGTGCCTGGTCCCCGTGCGTGGAGGCCAGCACACGCTGGGTCTGGTTCGGTGCCTCAGGTGTGGTAGCAGCTCTGTTTTGCCCACAGTATGGGATCGTGCTGGATGCGGGATCGTCCCACACCAACCTCTACGTGTACGAGTGGCCAGCAGAGAAGGAGAACGACACTGGGGTGGTGAAGCAGGTGGAGGTGTGTAAAGTTGAAGGTAAGAGGAGAAAGGGCATGGGATGAAGAAGAGATAATGTGATAAAAGGGTGAGGGAGGAGAAATCTAGAGGAAGAGGCCAATAGTAGAAACAGTGTTACATCTGTGAGATAATGTATGTCTCACTGATTCCCATGGGGAGCTGTATGTGCCTGACCTTCCTGGGGAGAAAAATGGATCCACTTTTTCCTTTGTTTTCAGGATGCTTGAAATTAATTGCCTTTTGGAAAGAACTACACCAAAGAATGTACTTAAATAAATAAAATGTCTTCATGCACTCTTGCTGAAGTGCTGATGAAGGCAATGAGAGGGGAGAGCATGGTTTGCTCGTTTTCAAGGCTTCTGTGCAAGCTATGCACAGGGCTTGTGCCTCAAGGTTGCTCAACTTATGCATGTCATGGCTTTTTTTTTTTTAATCCTCTTTAATTGCTGTGTAGATACTGTATGGTTTAGGAAGGCATAGATGGAGCCCAGGGGTGCACACAACAAGGAACAGCACAGACCATCATGGATCGCTGCATTCTGAGGGGATCAGAGGTGTTGTCAGACCTGCCTGGGGTCTTTTCAGGCCTCTGCAGTGCAGAGGAGAGCCCTACTGTTATCGAGCTGCTGTGATAGCTGCTCGGCGCTGCAGCATCCCACGTCATGAGCAGCACACTGAGCATACAGCGAGCTGGAGCGAATGGGGCTTCACTGCTGGCATGCAGGCACTGGTCCTGGGGCAGTCCAGGGAACCAGGGGACACATGACAGAGAGGGACAGTGATTTTCTCCTTGGGTTAGCATAGGAGGCAATAGCTGCAAAACACCCAGTGTTGTAATGTTACAAGTATAAAGTACACAAACAAATGACAGCATCTGCCCCCGGAGGAGCCAGCATAGAAGGGTCAGAGATTTTCAGGCACAGATCCAGGGTACACCCAGGCAGACTCAGAGAAGAGACTGCAGATGTTCAGGGCATGTTCAAGAAATGGTTTGTCTCAGACTTCATTGCTAGTTCATAGCCTGCTTTGCAGAGAAAGGGTGGCAGATGCTGGGCACTGTGACCACCCACCACGTGCATTGGGCTTAGTTGGTGCTGTAGGATTTCTAAAGCTCCTCAGGAATGGGGTGGCTGAATCCGATTCTGCTGCCTGTGATACGGTTTAACACACCCACTCGTAACCCCAGCATTCTGGGGTTATGCTTGGAGTCTGAACAATGAAGTGTCTTTACTTCTTGCAGGCCCTGGGATCTCAGGTTACTCCCATGACACAGAGAAGGCAGGTCCTTCTCTGGCACAGTGCCTACAACAAGCAAAAGAGGTGATTCCCTCAGCACAGCACAAAGAGACACCCGTCTACCTCGGAGCAACTGCTGGCATGCGGCTTCTCAGGTACTGCAGGGCTTGTCCCCTTCTCCTGCAGCACTGCACCTGGGATCGCCATGGGTGCGTGGTGGGGGCCTCTTGGGAGCAGTCCCTGGACATACTGCCAGCTCACACTGTGCCCAGATACCCTCCTCTGCTGCTGACCTCTCTGACCCCCGAGTTCCCTGGACTTTTCCGTTGCTTACCCACTGACTCCAACCCTCCATCACCTCCTGCATCCACATGCAGCACAGAGACACCAGGAGATCAGCAGTGCCCAAGCTGATGCCTAGACATCCCCACAATAAAGGCATGCTCAAACATCCCCACAGTCTGGTATTAGACCTAATCCAAGATTTTTGAGCCCAAACATGTTGCAACTCCCCACAGAGGGCCATCAGAGGCTAAGCTAATTTTATAATCACATCCTCCTTTAATTACAATTTGTGATTTTCATGAGAGTGACCCAGACCTCTCCTGGCTAGGACAGGGAACTGATCTTAGGTATATACTGCCTGGGAAATCTTCCTGGGGATACCTCCTGGGTTTCTTCTCTAATGGTGACAATAAAGAGTAAGAGGAGTCTCCACAGTGCAATTCCTATCAGGACAAATGCTACAGAACAAGAGCTCTCATCTCTGCTCCAAGTACCTACCACTCTCAGCTGCAGGGTCTCTAAGTGTCAGAGCTGGTGGCAGCTGTGCTGTCAAGGTGTGACAGAGAGGAGCATGGCCAGTCAGAGCTGGATGACTCCTATGAATGACTGATCTCTTATCATTGACACTTGGTGGGGAGTTGCAACCTGCCTACTCAGAATAAAGCACATAGACTACTGAGAGCTCTCAGCCAGAGTCACTCCATCCTTTCTTCCATTCATCCAGGTTGCAGAATGAAAATGCAGCTGACAAAGTCATGTCCTCAGTAGGAAACACACTACGGTTAGCTCCCTTCAACTTCCAGGGTGCCAGAATCATCACTGGTCAGGAAGAAGGAGCCTATGGATGGATCACCATTAACTACCTTCTGGGCAATTTCAAGCAGGTAGTATATCTATAGAAGTACATTTGAATCATTGGCTTGCAGCATTGTGTAAGTAATGCCTTGCAAGAAGGTGTCACAGGCACTATCTTCCCTTGTAAGCCATTTACCAGGGATCAGGAAGCTGCACATCTTGCCTCAGCAGTTGCTGTGAGTACATCCTGATACTTAGGGGTATCAGGATGCACCACTATAGTCAGGCTTCAAGCACTGAAATAAAACACTTCAATATTATCTTCAATAATTTTGCTTGGATACAGCATCCTTCTCACTTCCTGATCTAAAATATTTCTGTTTCTGAAAAGTTTGACTATGATTCTTTCCTGTTGAGCTTATAAATCTTCTGAGAGCTGAAACAGTAAGTGGACTGGTTTTTCTCATAACAATGGTATTAGATTTCATAGTCTTTGCCCTCCTGCAAACACTTGGGCATGATCCATCTTCTATATTTACAAGCTTGCATTTTTCTTATGTCTTGTTCCAGCTCTCATTCCCCCTCCAGAACACCCCATATTTCCTGTGTTCTGTGCTTCTGCTTCTCTCCTCATAGTTCTTCCTGGTTTTCATTTCTCCAAAATAAATCTTCTCCATGCCCAATATATCTGGTTTACTTTGATTTTTTTTTTTCCAAGTCTGGCTGGAAAAAGCTTCTACACTCCCTGAAACCCTTAAGTGAGACATCAGGAGCACTAGACCTTGGAGGAGCCTCCACACAGATTACCTTTGTATCAAAGGACCTCTCTTCTGAGTCCCCAGAGAACCAGCTCTACTTCCGACTCTATGGCAAGGATTACCAAGTGTACACACACAGCTTTCTCTGCTATGGGAAGGACCAGGCTCTGCAACAGAAACTGGCCAGGGACCTACAGGCAAGTACATCTACACCTGTAAATGAATGATCCTGGGCCCTCACAGCTTTGGGATACTGATGCTGTAAAAGTTGCTGTGCCCCAGCTCACCTCTTAGTCTGGATTAGGGAAATGTCATTGTTCTCCATACAGACTGGGCATGAGGTGCCCAAAGAGGTGACAGTCAATACTTTCAAAAGTACTACCAATTTGAGATGCCTTGATTCTTGGGCATGGGATAGTGAGAGAACTGCATTTAACTGAAGTACTCAGGGGAGGTGACATTTTACCATCTCTGAGAAACCCAAATCAACAGCACAGCATCACAAATTGTGACTTAAAAGTAATTTGCCCAGGGTCCCACAGGGAGGCTGTGGCAGTACCCACATCTTCCCCTGCACAGCCAGTGCCTTAAGCTGTCCTCATCCCTTTGACCTGATGTGTCACCTGGATGTGAGGTACTGTGACAAGTGCCACCCTTCCTTGTGGTTCTTTCCCAGGGTGTTACTCTAAAGCAAAGTGTAACAGCTTGGATTGATTTTTACTTTCAGACCGTGGAGAACAGCAGTCTCCCCGACCCATGCTTTCACAAGGGTTATGAGAGGACTATAAATATAAGCGAATTCTTCAAAAACCCTTGCACGTCAGACAAGAAAAAGCAATTACCTTTCAGCCAGCTGTATATAAAGGGAGAGGGGGACTATCAAAAGTGCCGAGAAAACATCCAGAAACTCTTCAACAAAAGCAATTGTCCTTACTCCAGTTGCTCCTTCAATGGGATATACCTACCTCCATTACAAGGGGAATTTGGGGTGAGTCTTCACTCATTCTTCAACTCTCTGTAATTCAGAAAATTCAGAGTAATGCTAGAGTGCATTCTTCACGACTGAGGCAGGAAATCATTTACAAGATGGCTTTTTGGACATGTAACTACAAAAGTAGTGCTGCACTTGCTGTGAGGACAGACATGTTAAGAGCTACCCCAGTAAATACTGGCCTACCAGTACTGCACTGTTCCCATTTTAACCCATCTCCTTGGGGTGCTCTATTTATTCACTTTTTAAGCTGTGCTTCCTGATGTCCAGCACCAGAGGCAGGAGAGCCTGCTGCAGGCAGGAACACTGCTCCTGCAAACCTTGTCTCCTGAGGTCAGTGGTGGTAGCAGATCTGAAATTCATCCAGCAGTGTCTGAGTGCTACTGAAACCAGTCAGCTCACCTGTCTGCTTCCCAGACACGATGAAGAGACAGTTCACGCTCTGGACACACATTATGTGTGACACCATGCTGACCATCAGTCCTAGAGCTGCAAGACCTCAGTGACTGTGGGGCTTTGCAGGGAACTGCTAATACACCCTTGCCCTGTTCATAACCTGACCCCTACCTATCAGCTACTGGCCATGGTCAGACATGGGGTTTCTGGACTTTGGGTTATATGATGGCACTCTGTAAAATCCTTTCAGACCATCACCTCTGCTCTTTGTGGTGATATTGGCTGCACACTCACATGACTCAGTTGCCAAAATGGGATCGTGGTTGTGATGGCAATCAGCGTTCATCGTGTGCCACTGGCACACGTCAAGGAAAGAGCTCACAGAAGTTCTTCAGGATATCCTAATTCCTCCCTCATCTCTCATCAGCTCTGAGGCGTATGTCTCAAAATTACATCACTCTTGAAAGCATTCCTGCTCTTATGTGTGTGATGTTGCTTCTCATATTTCTCTATCTACAAATAAACTCATTTTCTTTTGCGGGATTTTTGGCCTAGTCAGATTAAAACAATCTTTCTCCTTCAGGCTTTTTCTGCTTTCTATTTTGTGATGAATTTTTTGAACCTGACCAGTGAACCACACCCCCTTGCCCTGAACAAAGTGACCAGCACCATTGAGAGCTTCTGTGCCCGGCCTTGGCAAGAGGTGAGCAATGCTTGTTGCAGTAGACTGAGGCTGCAGATACTTTTCTGTAGGATAAATGGCTGGGGTTAATTTCCAGAGCAAGATGGGGAAGATCCCCCCCAGCACCTGCAGTGGATGCTCAGGTGCAAGCTGGAGCAGTGGGGAGGTATGTTTAATAATGTGGTGATTGCCTCCTTCCCTAGGTGAAGACAGCATATCACCACATCAAAGAAAAGTACCTGAGTGAATATTGCTTCTCTGGAGCCTATATCCTCTCTCTCCTGGAAAATGGCTATCAGTTCACTGAAAATAACTGGCAAATGATCCACTTCCTTGGAAAGGTGTGTTTCATGGTGGGAAGGGCTCTACCCCAGCAGTTCTCTGCAGCCTCTGCTGCACAGCCTGGCCCTTTATCCCCAGGGGTGCCACTGCCCAGCCAATGCCATAGGCAGCCTCCCAGCACTGATTCTGCTCCTCTCCTGTTTCAGATCGGCAGCAGTGATGCAGGTTGGACCCTGGGCTACATGCTGAACCTGACCAACATGATCCCTGCAGAGGAGCCAGCCGAGCCCCCTCTCTCCCACGGCAGCTACGTGGGGCTGATGGTGCTGTGCTCCCTTGTGCTGGTGTCCGTGCTCCTGTTTGCCTGGCTTCTCTTCCACAAGCCCAAGTGCCTGCAGAAGGGGATTGTTTAGGAAGAACCTGAAGGGGAGAGGAGCCATGTCATCCTGGCTGCTCAGGGCTAGGAGACCCCAGCAGAGCAGGCTGTACTGCAGAGTCCCTCTCACTGAAGCTACTGACTGTACAGCAAGGGCATTTATTTCTTCTGAATCACACTTGCACTGACAGATGCTGGGACATCAGGCTCGCCACCTTCTCTGCCAAGGACAGACAGGCTTATGTCCCCTCCCTGAATGGGTCGTACTTTCATTCAATGAAACTTTGCTGCTTGTTGGTTTCTGCCTTGTGCACAGCATTATAAAGAGAAAAGTGGCAGCAATCTTTGGGAGCCAGTGCTCCTGCAAGGGTTATCTCAGGGTCACACATCCCACTGAGCTCTTGGGAGCTGTCTCATACAGGTGATCCTGCTCCTTCTCCACTGAAGCTCTTCCCAAGAGCTCTTTCTGCACCAGCACACCTCTGCTCACCTCCCTGCGCCCTGAGCTCTCACAGCCCTGCAGCTGGGTACAGCACTTGCACCTGGTTGGCCCCTAAACATGGGTCAGGCTCCCAAATGCCACTCTGGGAAAAGAAGGGATGAGGATGAAGAAACGGAGAGTGCTTGTGGTCCTCAGCCCTTAGCTGGGCTCTGTTGGCTGTCAGCTCCTTTTGCAGGTGGCAAAATGCCTTTTTCCCACGTCTTCCTGATGTTGTTGCTGGACCAAAGCTGGCTCGCTGTTGCACTGAGCCATTCCCGCGCTCCTAAGGTACATCAAGCCACAAGTTCCCAGCCAGGCATCGCTGGTTTTTGTAGGAACAGCTTGTACTGGCCCAGGTTCCTTGACCAGTAGTGATTGTTTATGCCTGCAGGGACTCCGGCGTGATCCGTGTGCCCTCAGGTACAGACTAAAGCAATCCAGGGTCACTGTGCTGATAACACAGCAGCTTCCAATCTAAGGAAAGTGTTTATTAGCTCATGTTCCTGTAGGCAGCTGGCAGCAGTTAACCTGCATGAGTATGCACAGATTGAACTACTCTTTCCACCAGCAAAATTAGTGAAGATTTGCCTTTCCATCCCTCACACCACAGGCTTATCCTATGGCCATAAGACCCAGGGCTTGTGAGTGCACATACTGAAGCCCGTCTTCTAGCACACAACTAGGACGATGCCACTGATTGAGTTTATGAATCATTTTCTTCCATTTTTCCATTTCTTGGTCCAAAAAAAAGAGAGGTAAGTCAGAAATCCATTTTTGTAAAAACGCTCAGAAACCACTGGTGCCTGTCTACCTCCCACAAAATCTCGGAAATCTCCTAATGACCTGTAAATGTGTAGGCCAAAAGAAAGCAGATATTGTAGAGAGAAAGGCATAGCAAACACACACCTGTTTCCCTGAGCAAAGGTGTAGGCAGTGTGGAGGGGGTCAGGATGTGCAACCCCAATAATGCCTTCTCCTTCAGGCAAGCACAGACACAGAGCTCTCCTGGTCTGTCCCTCTGCACAGACCAGGCTGGAAAATGTCACCCAGTTATTTCTACTTCATGCCTGGAAGTTGAACCCCTAATATGTTGAAGGACATAAAGATAAGGGAAAAATCTACCCTGTCCTGTGTTAAGATCTTTCGGCAGATCATTGTTCTTCCAAAAATCTGTGTCTTATTTTTGCCCTGAATTAGCTGGCTTCAGCTTCTGTTGGATCTTGTTCTGCCCATTTCCAAAAGACTGAGTAACTCTGCTATTAAAATCCCTTTTTCCTTGTTGGTGCTTGCAAGTTGTCATTATATCATATTAAATAGATTGGTTTTCAATCTGTAAAGTGCTCTGTGCTGACCTCACTTGCAGCTCTCGACTCCACTTCTTTTAGAAGTTTTACATCTTTCTGAAACTTGGACACCAAAGTTTTCAGCAGTGAATGGTAGTAGAGTCACTAAAAGTGTATATATCTGATTTTGATCTGTACTCTATGTTCCCCATTCATATATCTCTGGTCTAGGTCTGCTCACTTATTAGAAAGGTTTTAGGCTGTTGAGTCCAGCTGGACTATTGCAACTAGGTCTTTTTTTCCCAGTCGCTGCATCTCAGAACAGCCTCTGTCTCACATCCTGCATCACTGTCTCTCAATATGAGCCATTTTGCCTTCTGTGCGGCTCCACTGAAACATGTCAAAGAATATTCCCCCGAGCAGGTTATGCAGTTCAATCCGCAAAATGACACTTGACGAGCTGTGAGTCCATTGACCAGTTTTTGTTTTATCTGCAAATACACTGCAATGTCAGAATTCAGCTAGGGATGCAGTCTTCCTTCTGTTGTTTGCAGCAAAGATAGGTAGATGAGACACGAACAGCAGGTTTTGGCCATGGCTGGAAGGCATGCAAGAGAAACGTGTGATCAGAGCTGCCCAGACAGCCTCATTTGCAGCACACCCCATCACGTGCCACCTTCCTTGCATACGGAGCCTTTGCAGCAGAGCAGATGCCCTGGAGAAGCTCCCCAGGTGAGCTGGTGCACCCGTCCTTCCCGTGAACAGCATGGAAACCTGCAGAATGGCAATTCCTCTCCTGAGACCTCCTTGGGGATCTGGCAGCTGCTTAGTTGTGTCCATGATGAGAACTGGCAGATCCATTAGGATATGTTGGAAATTGATGCAAAAACTCCATGTGGAAGTTGGTGTGGAAAGAAAGCTTGTGCCAGTCGGCTCTTCTTGTCCCTGCTAAGGATTTATGTCAAAGCAAAATGCCAAATACCTGGGAGAAGGGCTTTTACAATGTTTTATATCTTCATTGCAAGTCCCATAGTATTAATATTGTCAGCTCCTGATTCTGGAGCCAGGTAAGCATCTTCACTTGCTCCTCCTGTCTTTATTATCTCACTTTTTGGTTTGAGTTTTGGGGTGTTTTAAAGCTTTAGATGTGACTCGAGTGCAACCTAAAGGGCCCAAACTAAGATAAATGCAAAATATGTTACAATATTTTTAAACCTTATGACTTTTAGACCCCATTCATAAATCAGTCTCTCCAGGATCAGAACTTCTAAGGTGACCACAGACATACCACTTCAGCAGGCTGTGGCTCCAGGAACTGGTTGACTGAAGGCATCCTGTCAGGGTGAGATCATTGCATGTCTCTGCCTGTATGTGAACATTCACAGAACGGCCTATGATTGTTTTCTCCCCATTTCTCCTGTTATGGCAGGACTTTATTCATGAAGGCTATTCAAAATCCTTGGTCAAAGAGTTCAAGTTTATGAACATTCTTTTTTTTTGCTTCTGTGTTGCATCTGATCCAGCTATATTCAACTCAAATGTGTGTTCCAGAGCCACCCAACATATACATGAAGACCATTAATTATAATGGAGGGAGTTTCCAAATATGCCAGTAATAATGTATCATTACTATTGTTAATACAGCTGATCCACCTCACCGATAATTATCTGTGCCTTATTTCTAATTTGATAGCTTCTGGCTTTAATTTCTAGACACTGCCTGCTGTACCACTTTGCTTTTCCTGGGTAAAGCATCTTTCAACATCACTTATTCTTGTCTAGCTAATATTTACTCACTATTCAGCTCTGCCGCTCTGCCAAGACTCCAGACCTTGGTCTCTCCTGAAGAGACAGCTCTCCTGGGCTCCTAGGAAGCTCTGAGATGTGCTGCAGCAAGGTGGGATGAGTGGCTCTGGTTTGGGTTCAAATGTTGATTGGTCCATTTTTGGGGAGGTTCCTTGCAGAGGGATTTGATAGCTTTGCAGGGTGCAAGAGCAGCCTGGTCTCCCTAGGACTGATGACCTCTATAAGCTCTGTCGTATTCAGTCAAGTGTGGGGCAAAGCTATCAGAACTTGTCGGAAGAGAGTGCCTGGGTACCTGCAGCACCCTCACCTCCGGCAGGAAAACTGTTCCCCACCACAGGCTCTAAGTACATTTCACTCTCCTCCCTGATAAAGTTGCCTCTCCTCTGTGCACAGGATATAGCTGATTTCTCCAGCCCTACGGCAAAGCACAGTGGGGCCTCCACTTGAAAGAAAGCTCTCAGAAGTGGGGCCTCCACCTCTGCAGTGGGAGGCTGATTCAAGGTGTTGGCACTGGCCAGGGCTTTCCAGTTTCTCCCAGAGCAGCTCTGGGCTGGATGTGTGCCCCTTCATTCTCCACCCCAATTCTTCCCATGCTCTGTGCCAGGCAGTATGTGCAGGCTCTGCAGGGCTGCCAGCTTCGTCACAGGCTCAACAGCCTGTTCAGGAGGGACTGGGGAGGACACACTGAGGACAACAGTCCCTGCCACCCAGGCCATGTGTTTTTTTTCCATGGCCCAGCCCTGAAAAAACAGATCTTTGTTTTGATGCACACGCAAGTCTCTGTATGCTTATCGTAATAAAGACCTCTGAACTGATGCCAGAAAAGTTTTCATGCTGTTTTCCAGAAGATGGGAGTTTTCCAGTACTGGAATGGAGCTTCTGGCACTAAACATGGAAAAGTCCTGAGATGCAATTTCCTCTCTTGCCAGTTCCTTGATGCTCTCCTGGGTCAGCTCTGAAGTTCCTGGCAGATGGGTAGCCTCCCCTCCTGGTAGAGAAAGGCACTGTGGTCTTTCCCAGGCTACAGGCACCTCACACAGATTGCCTCACTTCCAGGAAGGCTGCTAGTGCCCAAATCACATCTTTCCTTGCCTTGGCGTCATCTGACCTCCTCAAAGCAGTTTCTTCTCCCAAGCTGTGAACTAGACAGAGGCAGTGCTCTGTTCTCATTTTCCCTTCCCCTCCCCCACACAGCCCCACTGGCATCATGCTGGCACTGCAGCCCACCTTCCCAGCCGCCCAAACAGGTGGAGGACACTGGGCCTGTGCCCCTTGCTCACAGGGCTGCGTGTCTCTGTATGCAGCCACAGCCATAGCTCTGCCAAGACAAACAATGCTTGTTATGGTTGTTATTTTTCTTTCAGCATGCACTTCCCACAGTTCACTCACTCTTATGGCTATTAGCTTGAACTTTCCTCAAATTTTCCAATCTTCCTCTGTTAACAATATGGCCAGAACTAAAACGAACCCATCAGATGGAGCCTTTCCATAGCCAGTTCCAGCGGAATCAGCTCCTTGCTGCCTGGACCCATCAGCAATGCAGCGGTGGGGGGACAAGGCTCACATTCACATTCCTCTCACTCTCACCACAGTGGCACAGAGCATTCCTGCTCCCCTTCTTTCTCCCACTGCCTCAAAGTCTCTCCATTTCTGAACATCTGGGTGGGAGGTGGGGGAGCGTACAATCCATCCCAGATGTATTAGCCTTATTTTCCAAATTAAGTCTTTATTTACTTCCTTCACTGTTTCTAACATCTTATATTGTTTGTTTCTGCTTTAATTGGTGTTTTCAAACATGTCCAGATTTATTATTGGATTAATGATTCATTAGGTTGCGGTTTTCCTAGAATGCGTAAAGGCCATGCTAGGTCAGATCAAACAGGCATCGCACTGGCACTCATCTCCAGCTGTGTGGTGGGTGAGGATTTAGAAGGATAGTTAGGGAAACAGCATAACCCTTTTCTTCTACCCGTCAGGGGCTTAGGAAATTTGTGATCAAATGACTGCTTTAAGATCTGATGACTGTGGGTGCCCCTGTTCTCTACAAATTCATCTTATCTTCTTTTGCACTCATTTAACTTTCAGCTTTGATGATGTAATTTCATTATGTCTTTTGTGCAAAACTATTTCCTTTTGTATGCTTTAAACCTGCTGCCTGATAACAGGCTGCCTCCATCCCTGGGGCTATGGATAAGGCTGACTAACTCTCCAGACCTAGTAGTGTGTGAGATGTGTTCTCCACCCACATGAGATTTTGCCCATGGCTCCTTTTTAGGCTCTAATGGTCTGGCATTTCTTTTTTTACTGTTGTTTCTCACATCAGTGTTGCTTGTCTCCATAGGAAAGTGAGAGCTTTCCTCATGTGTCCCTTGGCAGCACTGCAGTTCCAACTCCGCCACTGCTGTCCCAGGCTACTGAAAGCAGCCCAGGAAGGGAAAGGGGAGGGTGAAACTGGCCAAACATGGGGCTTGTGCTATTTTACTATAGCCCTGCCTAGCACTCTCTGGCTGCCAAGTAACACTGGGTAGTGCTGGAAACCAGCCCACGACTCTTTCACATGGACTTCATTGCTGAAGCCTGGGGAAAGAGCAGCTCCACAGGAATCCAGCAGCCCTGGGAGCAGAGATGGGAAGGAGGTGAAGGCATTTGCCACCGCTGTGTGGGCTGCCAGCTTTGCAAAATACCATCAGACACATCTTGCTGTAGAGACAAGAGCTGTCCTACCATACCCATGCTCGCCATGCCACAGCTTCATCTACTTAGCCTTGGTTTCTTGCATGTGCTGGGAGAAGCTATCACCTCCACCACTGATTCTTGTTACCTGGCTACAGATGGGTGCAATGCCATTCCTACTTCTGAATGTGTGCTGCTTTCAGACTGGCTGACAAGCAGGGATGTGGTGGGATGAAGCTTAAGTAGGAGAAGCTATCTCTATATATGTATAATATTTTTCTTCTTCTGTTCATGTCTTCAAAAGGATATTTTTTCAAAAACAGGGGTTAAGAGGGAACTGTGCAGATGGGGCAGAAGACCAAGAAGGCAAAGGGTCAAAGAGAGAAAGGACCACTATGGTAGGGCTGGGGCAGAAGAAAGTTGGATATGGGAAAGTCTGAGTAAGACAAGTCATGAGCAGGCAATCCATGTGGCTTGCCCACCAGCCTGTACTGTTTGTATTAGAGGCTATAAACAGCAGCTAGAGGTTATAAACAGGGACTCCCTGATTTTACCACTGCTCTTTCTGGAAAACTGAGGTAGAAAGACAGCAGCCCAAGCAGATGTGGGGAATGGGTAGGAAAGCACTGGTGCTGGACAGCACTGATAGAGAATGCTTTGCTGGGGGAAGCAACCCTTGACACAGAAATTAGAGCAGTGCAGCACAGACCCACCTCAAGGCTGAAGGGAAAGCAAATGTTTGGCATGGCACTGAGTATCCTGGGCAGCCCATTACTGATGGCCAGAAGAGCTCCTTTCTAGCATGGCCTGGGTAGAGCAGAATAGCATGCTCATGTTACCAAAGGGAGCCTTTCTCTTGGCCTGCCCAGCCGTGATGGTAAATTTTTCAGCTGTTTGAGCTCTGTGTCAGGGTTGTCGTAGCAAATACCTCTGTCAGAGCCACTAGGCTGCTGCAGTTTTAGCCTCGTGGGACAAGGCTGCAAAGCAAGGCAGTGGGCAGAGAGCAGGGACCATGAGGTGTCTGCTGCCCACTGGGGTAAGAGTGGCAGAGGGGTGAAGAGGAACCAGCTTCCCCTATATCCAGAAACAGTTTGCAACCTTTTGTTAGCAGACAGCAGGACATTTTCATTTGTCTTTACGCAGTTGAGCAATCTCCTGCTGCCCAGTGCCTGTCAGAGCTCTTTCTCATGCCCGCTCCCAGAGCAGGGCAGGGTGATCCCAGACTTGAGAGCGGAGTTCTCCGTGATGGTCCCTGCTCAGCAGACAACTCCTGCATCACATCCCACTCTGCTCTGCCCTCCCCCTGCACCGTCCCAGCTCGGGAGTTTGGGCAGGCAGCTGTGGCGACGGCGATGCGGTCCCTGCCTCTGTTTATCCCGGGAGCAGCGGGATCGCCAGGTGAGCAGGGCCGGGCAGAGGCGCCGACTGACCCGCGGAGCCCGCGGTGGTGTCTCCTCTGCTTCCCCAGGAGATGGGGCAGGAGAGAAGGCGCGGCGCGGAGCCGGGACCGGGCGCCGGGGAGGAGCGGTGGGAACCGCCCGCGCCGGGCAGTCAGGGGCCAGGCAGGGCTGCGGGAGTCGTGCGGACAGCGAGGCCGCCCTGGCGTCATCCCCATCCCTCTCGGCTCTTGCCCCACGAGAGGGTTCGGTGACGGGCAATCCCCCGCCCGCCGGGCCCCTCTCCTCTCCTTTCCCCCGC